>CM064545.1:37563320-37766410 GCA_032716605.1 Paralithodes platypus | reverse complement strand
CTGTAGTCTAAAGGGCTTCTGTCAGCAATAGAAAATGATCATATGAGGGCCCATAAACACCCATATGCCATCCCTAGGGCCGCCCTTGGGGGGGCCCCAATATCATGGATTTTGGTCAATAATTGTCTTAAAATAATTCTACAAAGTTTCCCCGCTGATGACAAATTTTGTTTAGTTGGTCATTAAACTCCATCGTCTATGTGCGCGCCATGATAGAAAACGTTTTCTAAGGAGGACTAACTATTCTATCTTTCCAAAATTGTATTTTGGTGTGTGAAAATCTTTGATTTTAGCTTGCCAGAGATCCTATTTTGGCACTTACGAGATCATCTACTTTTGTGTTTATTGCTCAAATTCATTCCCCTTCTACACACTACATATAGGACTATATAGCAACTGGAAAATGCAGAGATAATGGCATTATCTCGCATATTTTTCAAGATTCAACATTGTTTAGGTTGAAATGTTGGCTAAAAAAACCATATATATATATATTATATATTTTTTTCAGCCCCTTCTATTATGCAATATGGTAAAACTAGATAATTTTCTTGTAGGGGATGCAGGTAGAGTACGCCATGCAAAAATTGCGGGAAATTTGAACAATTTTGAGTGAGATGATTTTACAAATATTTCAATGAAATTATGCGCTCGCGCACGCGCGCGCACATAGAGAGCTGTTTTTTTTCAGCGAGTCTTAGTATTTCCATTGGTAATAAGATGGTATAATGCCAAAAACACAATCTCTTATACAGGCTGACTTGGGGGTCAAAGCTTCAGCCTCCCCACATAAATCCATAGGTCTAAATATTTTCCTATAATATTGTGTATGATCTGGGAGGGTTGTGAATGGATGTAATTATGGTTTAACATTATCCGGTCCGACGTCTTGGGAGTTATTATATTATATTTAATTATTATTTACTGTGATACGTGATTGTGAATGGTTGTGATTGTGGAGGACGAAAGATGAAGTAGATGGAATTTTGGTCGTGAAGGTGATTGCGGTTGTGTAGTTAGGGATGTTGTTGTTGTTGTTGTTGTGAATGACGGAGGTTGTATATATTGGTGTTGTTGTTCTTGTTGTAGTTGTGGATGAAGGAGGTTCTATATGTAGTTGTGGATGTCGTTGTTGTGGATGAAGGAGGATATATAAATGGTTGTAGTTGTTGTTGTTGTTGTCGTTGTGGATGGTGGAGGAGGTGGAAGCAGGGACGAGTGGTGGAGGCAGCGGATATTGTTAGTTAAGACCAGAGTGGAGGAGGAGGATGTGGAGGAGGAGCATGCAGGAAGTGACTGTCTGGTGGAGAGAGAGAGAGAGAAAGAGAGAGAGAGAGAGCGAGAAAGAGAGAGAGAGAGAGAGAGAGAGAGAGCGAGAAAGAGAGAAAGAGAGAGAGAGCGAGAAAGAGAGAGAGAGAGAGAGAGAGAGCGAGTAGAAGAGAAGTATTGATTTCACTATCTCCCCTCATCTCTTCCCTATACAGAGAGAGAGAGAGACAAACAGAGAGAGAGAGAGAGAGACAGAGAGAGAGAGAGGCTAGACGGTGAGACATTTAGGCAGGTATCCCAATAATCCGCCTAACACCTCCTCCTTACGTAAACAAAACATTGGCGAATTCGGTGCTCACGTGATCATTTCGGCTCGGCTAATACCGGTACCTATTTGTCGCCAGGACGTAATAATGAACTCTTATTAACACCTACGATAAAATAACATCTTCGTATTATACTTGCTATCATTAGACGATTAGCAGCTTAGGAAGGACCTGTGAGCGTAAAAATAGTGTTATTGAGATAATTTAGAATAGAAACCGGAAGACAAATGAGAGAGCATATTTATGAAGATTCCTCGATCTGGGTCCCTCATTGAAGTGCATCCTATAATATAACATAGGGTTTATTCGGAATAGCCACCTAATGTTGGTCCAATATTGTTGTATCCCCGATTGTGGTAAATTGAGTTGATAACATTTATGCACGATGACCAAGCACTGGGACCTAAGTATCTTACAGCACCACTGGCGCCCCTTAGTTATTGGCCCACAACCCCCACCCCACCCCCATTTTATACATCATGCAGTTATTATACATTACACTGATCTAACAGCAAGCGTAAAATCTAGCCTCGGATGAACAGCACTCTTGTTGTTGTTCATAAATCACACGTAGTAAGTTAGTTAGTTAAAATAGGACTTCAGCCTTTCTGGAGTATTAAGCCAACACACTGTAAGTCAAGAATAGCGTCAGGACTGGAGCCCCTTTTCGAGAACTCTAGTCCCTTCGTAGTAGCCAAATAAACAGATGAAATAAACCCGTGAGCAGCTGCGGATGTTACACAACAACAGTATAGACAACAACAGTGGTCGCTTCCATAATATGCTTCCAACTGGCCTTGGTGTGTGTGTGTGTGTGGTCCTAATACCTTTATGAACCAGTGAACCATCACAGGAGAGAGGTTCTATGTATACTCTAGGTTAGTTAGCTAGTGAAAATAGGACTTCAGAGGCTATCAACCCTTCTGGAGTATTAAGCCAGCGCACTGTAAGTCAAGAATAGCGTCAGGACTGGAGTCCCCTTTCCAGAACTCCAGTCATTTGACATCAGATGCAAAAACCAAAAAGGGATCAACAGTCCCGTGAAGTGACCTCCGAATCATACAACAACAACACCAAACAGTCATCATAATAAACTCCCTTTTCCCTCAAGTTTAGCCCCATTATACCAGTCAACCATCATACGTTACCTGATCTTATAACCAACATGTTCACAGTCACCGGTGTTGATAGATCATATGTAATAATCAATAAGAGACAAAAAGCCCCGAGTAAATGTGACCTCCGGAATATACATAACAGTCATCATACCTCCATAACTCCCTTCTCCCTCAAGTTTAGCCCCATTATACCAGCCAACCATCATACGGTGTTAATAGATCAGATGTAATAACCAATAAGAGATCAACAGCCCCATGAAGTGACCTTCGAATCATATACAACAACAGACAACAATCATCGTACTTCCTTAATATGATTCGGACCGACCTTGGCCAAGTGTATGTGATCCGAATAACGTACACAGTTGGCCACACCATTTAACCACTTGCGAGTTTCAGGCTATAAGGAAGTTGGAGCTGTAGATATCGATACTTAGCAGAATTACCAGCTAAAATACGGTTGTACTACATTTAAATATACGTAAAACCCAATTCAACATACTATATATCCATCAGAAACCCATAATAATATAGCATTGATGTTTAATAGTGATGCTGACGACTCCAACTTCCTTACAGCCCGAAACTCGCAAGTGGTCAAATTGTGTCCACGCCGTGAATTTATGTATGGAAGGAAAATAGTATATGTCATAGTATGGTCATAGTCATATTATCCCTTTCACGCATTTATGACGCAGAGGTTGCCAGATTAGCAATAATAAATAGAGTTCTCTCACTCTTATGATTACCTCTCCAAAATTAGTGTTCTGCCCACAGCTAACTCAAAGACAACTGCAGAGGTTGAAGTAACTAAACTAAAGGTTTCTAAATACCCCTGATGGTAACAAAGGCTTTAAAGTATCTCCAATAGGCTCAAAATCGCGTCATATGTCGGAGAGGGTTATATAACCATCAAGGGACTGGAGTTCTCGAAAAGGGGCTCCAGTGCTGACGCTATTATTGACTTACAGTGTGCTGGCTTAATAATCCACTAGGGTTGATAGCCTCTGAAGTCCTAGTCTAACTAACTAACTATTATTATTACTAAAGTCAGCATTCCTATTTCCTAATCAGTATGCCCATTAGGCTATAAACCTCACCATCATATCCAGCCCCCCCCCCCCCCATATCACGTGATAGGGTACATTATATTCCTCTCAGGACATTAATACATAGCAGTACACACGTGATCCATACCTAGCCTTCCGTGTTGGCTTATATAACATTAAGGAGAGGTATTTGGTTTGTTCCTTAGACCTCCATCAACCTTAAAATTACACCCCCTTGAGTCCCTTTCAAGATAAATTTGTACATTTTTCGGTAGAAAAATTTCCCGGCCGAAGGCCGGTTCCTCTTAAATTACAGGCTCGCTATCGCTCGCCAGGATAAAATCGACACCTAAATGGCACAAAAGGTCTTAATATGGGGTAAAAGTTCTTAAAATCGCTAAACTAATGGGGCAAACATTTTATAATATCAAAAGCAATGGGGCTAAACATGAGGGAGAAAGGGGTCAAGAAAAAAATCCCTCAAGTGGAGATCTCCCCTTAAGGGCTTGGCTGGAAGGAACTCAAAAATATACACCTTCAAGATCCGATTACGCATTTTTGTTCCGTGTTATGGCTATGGTTAGACGATTTGTATTCAGAGTGTAGGGAATAGGTGTGGATATCTACAGCCAGTTTGCTCCAGGCCCTTTTGAGTTACAGAGAGATCAGGGATCAAGATTATTGTCAAGTTCGTTGGCGCTACCTACAGCTTGTTGCTCCCTGCCAAACCATCCGACTCACAACAGGAAACAAGATATAAACACCCCCAAAGTCAAAGCAAGGATGATATCACCCGCCGGTTACCAGATCATGCTTCTACATAAACCAGAGTACCAAGAAGACAAAGCATTACTCATCATATCACAGAATATATACAGTATATATATATATATATATATATATATATATATATATATATATATATATATATATATATATATATATATATATATATATATATATATATATATATATTATATATATATATATATATATATATATATATATATATATATATATATATATATATATATATATATATATATATACCGGTAGTATACATATATATCACTGAAAAATATGAAATATTGAAATACTGAAAAAAACAACTGAGAGAGAGAGAGAGAGAGAGAGAGAGAGAGAGAGAGATAGAGCAAGAGCGAGAGCGAGAGGGGGGGGGGGGGGTGACGAGTCCTTAAAACCCTGAATAAAACATGTACAACTTATCCAGCAACCATACAGAAAAAAGTTCCCATGGAGCAACATAGGTATTTCAGGTATTTAACCCCTTCAGCACGATGACGTAGTTTTCATCATATTCTGCATAACATTAAACGATTTGTCTTACCTTATAATCTACCTATAGGACTTAAAGGGCCAAATAGAATCTCAATAAACCCTCTGAATAACATTGGTCCTACTTGATGAACTGCATGAAATCCTCTCATTTTAGCCAGAATCAAATGTAAACAACAAATGTCAATTATGTCCCAACCATTCATCTTTTTATAAAGTGGTAAACAACCTAAATTCCTCAGAGACCAAGGTTATAGGAGAGGGTCTAAAAAAAGGTGCCTGGTAGCGAGACAGGCGGGAGCTAGGAATTATGACTGAGCCTCTAGGAACACATAGGATAGAAACACAAGGTACCTAGAAACACAAGAAAAATAACTATAGCCAAAAATATATATAGATTAATTAATAAATAATATAAACATGACAAACAGAAACCTACAGTGAACAAGACTATCCATGACAAACGAAAACAAAATCAGAACTCTACATAAAACTAAGTAACTAAATAAATACAAACAAGACAGTGGTACATAGAAGGAAATACTAAGAACAACCAACCTATAGGCCTACTGTATAAACCAAAAAAGATGCCTGGCAGCGAGATATGTTGGTTGACGAGAGAGCGAACTAGCAATTATTACTTAGCCCCTAGGGCACAGGATAGAAACACAAGAAATATAATCTATAGCACACAATATGTAATACAAAAATACATAAACAATATAAACATGGCAAACAGAAACCTACAGTCAACAAAACTGACCATAACAACAGGAGAAATAACCCAGAACTCTCCAAAAAAATATATAACTAACTAAATAAGTTATTAAATATATAACTAACTAAATAAGTTATTAAATATATAACTAACTAAATAAGTTATTAAATAAATAAATATAAAAGAGGTACTGTACAATATACCGGGGTCATATTTACAATTTTGAATGTTAGCATCTTATCATTATGAATGAGCTGATTATATTGGTTACAGACAACACTCACAGCCAGCCACTCCAACATAAGAACAACAGTCAACATTAATTTCACATACTACATACAAACAGGGGGAGCCGTTGCACAAGGCATTATTACTCCCTGACATTCATTTGATCTAACACACACATACATTACTTACACAGTAAAGCTGTGACATTTAACGTCTTATCCTTGTCACAAACCCGTTGTTACAAATCTGTAAGATTTCTCAGTTGCACACAAATAATTAGAAGGTCGTATCTACATGGATGCTAATTTTCAGCTCAGTAGCTCAACAAAGAGAGTGGAAAATTAATATTGTTTTATACCGTGATGCAAAGTCGCAGGCTTGTATTCAAAGTGGTCTTATCTAGAAAAATGCAAATGGCGACCTTTCTATAAATTATATCTACATGCCTGATAAGTTAAAGCTACGACCTTAAAAAAATACGACCATAAATACAACGATTCCACAGCCAGCCTCTGATCATCTCCCTCTCTCTATACCCCTTCCCCAAGAACCCCTTTCCACACACTCAGGACAACGACCCTACGATCGATAACTCATAGGCCTACGACACATACGCCCGCAGGCATAAGATACAACGCACAAAAAAATGGGAGTTCAGGAATATGGTAGCCAACTTTAAACACAAGAAACAACAGAGTGGTAAGAGCAGAATTAATGGAAGATAAAACATGACCTAGAGTGCAAGAACATACCTAAGAGTGCAAGACAAATGAAGACGCTAAGAAATCTAGTCACAAAGAAAACATTTAGTCACGAGAGGCAAGGAAATGGCGTGCTCTCTCTCTCTCTCTCTCTCATATAGGCCTACCCCACAAAAAATGGCGCTACTGACAAAAAACACCCACACATAGATAATCTAGGTTCACAGAAGGTCACTTCCCATGATTAAAATAATGTCTACAAGTTTCGTCTAGAGCACCAAAAATAAAATCGAATAGAAAATAAAACATACATGATAATAACTAAAACTAACCAAGAAGTCTAAACAATTAAAGGGAATATAGAAACCTAAAACCCATGACGTCTAAAATTAAAAGGATTCCATAAATATAAAGAGTAAAAAGAAGCCTAATAGAAAAGGGTTAAAATGGCGCGAGACTGACAAAAAACCATAGCTATCTAATACATATCAATACAAAAAACAGCCACACATAATTATAATCTCGGTTCACGGACGGTCACTTCCCATAGTTGATAAATGTCTACAATTAGCTTCGTCTAGGGCACCAACAGGAAAAAAACAAAACAAAATCTAAATCTCGGTTCACCGGAGTTCAGCTACCTGGGTGAACATGCCTACAAGCTCTGTCTGGCCTCTAGGGATGGTTTGGGCTCAAGGGGTAGGCCTAACACAAAATATAGAAAATAATGTAGAACACATAAAGAAAGTGATAATTTTAGTATAAAGCATACACAGAGACAATATATATATATATATATATAGAGAGAGAGAGAGAGAGAGAGAGAGAGAGAGAGAGAGATATTAAGCAGAAACAAAATACGGTAACAATAATGAGTTGTAAACATGACACGAGTTTAGTACAGCTTCAGAACATACGTATGGTATACCGTATATTTATTTCTAGGCACCAAGTATATTTTGATCAATAATTTGTATCAGCAATATCTAAACATTTCTTCATTTCGAGTGAGATATACAAACGTGTTCCTACACTTACCCTATTCAACATCTGACAGACATTAATACAGTACAGAGTGAGCCAAACGTAATGACAGCTGAGACATGACTTATTTGCACTACCGTATTCTACAAGAAAGTACTATAGAGTCCGTTCATTCTAGATTGAGCAGAAATCGTAACCTTTTAACCTCTGTAACTAATAAAGGGCTAGCGCAAATGAGCTGTCAACTTGTACAGCTATTCCCTAACCAAGTCTTCCTAGTTGTTGTTGTTGTTGTTGTTGTTCCCCAGGCTGCCTGGCCGAACAGCCCCAAGGTCCCGAGCAAGGCCAAGGCCATAGAGCGCCCCACAAAACCCTCCCTGCTTACCACTAACAAAACCCAGGTGACCGAAGCCACTCTAAGGCAGGGATCTGAGGAGGGCGCGGAAACGCCCGGGAAACCAAAGCCCCACTCAAGGCCCTGTGCCCCTCAGCAATTATGAAGGGAAAGTTGAGGGGCAAGGGAAAAATGTGACGCTTTGGCTCCCAATCTGCCAACGTTTAGGTTGGCAGTAGGGAGGTCGATCCACGGAAAAGACGCCGTCACTTGAGATCTAGAAGATATATAAGTAAAAGGAACAGTCAGAGTAAGCTATGGGTATGGCAGAGATCGCTCAGCTCTCACTCTGATAGACCAACCCATCACCACATGACTAGAACCTAATCCTCTCAGCATCAGCTAGGAAAGGCCCTAGAAAGCCGCCTTTGGCGGGGGGATAGCTCCCCTACTTCAACTCCTTTCGGAGTTGGGCACCCGCCTAGTCTTCCTAGTTAGTACTAACTAAGTCTTCCTAGTTAGTAGAAATATTAGCTTGATTACTCTAGTCCTTCTTGAGTTATGAGGTTGGGGTAACTATTTCTGCCCAACCTAGAATGAACGGACTATACCAACAAAAAGTCTGGCCTTCAACTTGACTGTCCTAGAATTAAGGGTCCGGATCTGGCCTATTCAACTCTATTGTCTAGTAATTGTCTTTTATGTGGACTAAGGGGTCGCTCGTGACCAAGGTCTCTGTTCTTTTGTTTCACTCACAGTTATCTCTATGTACACTAAAGAGGGCGTCACAATACAACATTTCCCAACAAAAATGTATATGACAGTTTCTGAATAAAAAAATCATAAGTTATATTGTCACCTATGATAGTTCCCAGAATATAGTAATTAGTCAAAAGTAGCCCGAAAATTAACGTTCATGTGAATCTGCCGTAATAGATGTCCTAGAAGGATCAGATTTTGACCCATTGTCTAGTAATTGTATATAATTAGGACTAATGAGAAGCTCGTGACTATGGGGTCAAAGGCTACCCAAGGTCTTTATCCTGTAACCCGTTTTATTTTTAGTATGATACGATGGCGTTATTGTATTTTTATCTAGGCTATTTTATTTTAACTACCATACATCCTTCCTAATTTTTATCAAATCGTCTAAATGTAGTTGATATATATATATATATAAATATATATATATATATATATATATATATAAATATATATATATATATATATATATATATATATATATATATATATATATATATATATAATATATATATATATATATATATATATATAAATATAACTGGAAGGGTTAATGTTAGCTCTCATAGCCTATATATTTTAATGTGTTCTCTCTTTTTATTAATATGTTAGCTTTCCTTTTATTAATCCAGGGCTGTACTCTTGGACCAAAGGTTTTCGGAGCCAAAGGTTTTAGCGTAAGAAGTAGGAAGGGTAAAGGGATAAAGGGCAAGGGGCTGACTTTGATCTAGAAATACAATATAATAATACAAAAGAAAAATATAACTTTACTAATGCACATACTGTATGTAAACCCTAAAATCTCGCACATAATTATACTAAAAAGTAAACTCTCCCCCCCCCTCTCTCTCTCCCACACACACACTCCCCCCCCCCCCCCCCCCTCTCTCTAAAGCAGTACCGGACCTCCCACACACACACACACACCCACACACACTTTCTTGCATTTGTTTCCGGTTCTGTACGTATTAAATATTTCTCATGGGCACTGTTCCGTCTCTGTGTCTCTCTCTCTCTCTCTCTCTCTCTCTCACACACACACACACACACGTCCCCCACAACACTGTCTCTTAACTCTTGTACTGTAGGGTAAACACAGAATAAAACAAACAAACATAACCCCCTTGTCAGGAACAGTTGGCAATGGTTGAGGCAAAGGTATGTACGCTCGTGGACATACAAACCTGGACAATTTCGGGAGGCACAATTTCGATAGCTTGGCGAACTATTTTGATTATAGTTCGTTCATTCTAGGGTGGGCAGAAATCGTAACCCCTAACCTGTCATAATTCAAAAGGGACTAGAGTAATCCAGCTAATATTTCTACCAAATAGGAAGACTTGGCTAAGGAATATGTGTATAAATTGACGGTTCATTTGTTCTAGCCCTTTTTGAGTTACAGAGGTTAAGAGGTTACGATTTCTGCCCAACCTAGAATGCACGGACTATAGTTAGTTAAAATATGGCTTCAGAGGCTATCAACCCTATTGGATTATTAAGCCAGCACAATGTAAGTCAAGAATAACGTCAGGACTGGAGCCTTTCTGCGAGAGCTCCAGTCCCTTCGAACTATTTTGAAAAACTGCTGGATCTATACATATAAAAATACTGAGATTGCCTAATTGACTCAAGGGACTAGAGTTCTCGAAAAGGGGCTCCAGTCCTAACGCTATTCTTGACTTACAGTGTGCTGGCTTAATAATCCAGAAGGGTTCTGAAGTCCTATTTTAACTAACTATTTTTACCCTTCACACCCAGTTTCTACATCGATCAAACTATAAGAAGAAAAACCAAAAACATATAATCCTAACAATATCAATAATAATAAACAAAAACATAACGCAACCAATATCAACAATAATATAAACAAAACAGAACCCAACCAATATACAAACCAATGAAAAATCAAATTTAAAAACATATAGCCCAATATCAATAAAAATAACAAAATAAATTATATCATACACAAACGAGCTAGGAATTAAAAGAAACAATTACGATGAGATCAGACTGGGAAATAAAGCAAATTTGAAGGTAAGTCTCGAGTTGGAGTTCTAAGTAAAGTTGGGGATGAACTATGAGTGACAGGAATAAGGAGAACTGAAAGGATGTGAGAAGAAGAAGAAGAAGAAGAAGAAGAACAACAACAACAACAACAACAATAACATCAACAACAACAACAACAATGATGGTGAGGAAAACAACAAACTTAATAATATAATCAAGACAAGAAGACAAATTAGACAATAATAACAAAAACAGTACCCTTATAACAAAACAAAAATATACAAACACAAAAAGCTATAATGTGTGTCATAGCTTCTTGTATTTAGCCTTATCTTTACGAATAACATTAAATATTATGCCTTAAGGATTATGATGCGTTTTGACAATATATTTTTGTGTTTATGGGTTGAAAGGCCAGAGGATCCGAAGACCCCTTGTCACCCTAGCACGTAACCTATTATACTGTCAGGCGAAACAGAGGCAAGGGGTGTCAGGAGATTGCCCAAACATCTCCACCTGTCCAGAATCGAAATATCTCTTCTCACTATTCCTGTCGCTCATAATTACTTCCTAACTTTACTTAGAAATTAACTAGACGATTTTTTCTGAACTTTACTTAGAAATTCACTAGACGATTTTTTCTGAACTTTACTTAGAAATTCACTAGACGATTTTTCCTTCAACTTGGTTTTTATAATACTTCAGGCTCGATTTGTATGTATGTTTCCATTATTTTGATTTGTTAGTGTTGTTGTTTTTGTCATTGTTGCTGTTGTGTTGTCTGTGTCCAATGTCGCTACAGGCCACCCCGGATTTCTTCATTCAATTTAGGAAAGAATTGTGGAAGTCGGAGGGTTCAAGATTATTGTTCGTTGGCGCTACCTATAGTCCCTGATCTCCTCAATCACCATAATAATCTTGACTCCCAAAGAACCGATTATAGACTATACTGTAGGATGAGGAAGGAAGGAGGAGGACAGAGGGAGGAGACGGAGGGTGGGGGAGGAAGGAGGAGGGGGGGAGGACAGAGGGTGGGGAAGGAAGGAAGAGGAGGAGGGGGCGGAAGGAGAACAAGAACAATAACAACAACAGATGCACTAACAAAAACAACAATACTAACAAATAAGAATAATGGAAACATATACAAATAAAACCAAGTTAAGGACAAATTGTTTAGTGAATTTCTAAGTAAAGTTCAGAAGTAATTATGAGCGACAGGAATAGTGAGAAGAGAAAGGGTGGAGGGAGGGAGGAGGAGGAGGAAGAAGAAGTCGAGGAGGAGGAGGAGGAGAAGGAGGAAGGGAGAGGCTAGAGGAGTAGGCTGAGCTCTGAAACTCTCTCTGAACCCATCTTTTCCCTCATCCTATGATTTAAATTGCTTCCAACTCTGTCGTGTGTCCAGGTATTTTGGCTAGAACATTCCTTGATTTTGGACCCTGTCACTTTTTCAACTCTGGGGGAGGCACTCGTCACAGGCCGTTCTGCCTTTTGTCTCCCGCATCCACATAGAAAAAAAGGCGGATATGAGAGGGAGGAAGAAGAGGACGGAGAGGGAGGAAGAGGCGTAGAAGGAGGAGGGGAGAGGGAGGGAGGGAGGGAGGGGAGAGGGAGGAAGAGGAGTAGGAGGGGAGAGGAAGAGGGAGGAAGAGGAGTAGAAGGAGGGGTGAGGGAGGAAGAGGTGTAGAAGGAGGAGGTGAGGGAGGAAGCGTAGTAAAAGGAGGAGGGGAGAGGGAGGAAGAGGAGTAGGAGTAGAGAGGGAAAGGGAGGTAGAGGAGTAGAAGGAAGAGGGGAGAGGGAGGAAGAGGAGTAGAAGGAAGAGGGGAGAGGGAGGAAGAGGAGTAGAAGGAGAAGAGGGAGGAAGAGGAGTAGAAGGAGGAGGGGAGAGGGAAGAAGAGGAGGGAGGAAGAGGAGTAGAAGGAGGAGGGGAGAGGGAAGAAGATGAGGAGAGGGAGGAGATAGGAGTAGAAGAAGGGGAGGAGGGAAGAAGAAGAGGAAGAGGAGTAGAAGGAGGAGGGGAGAGGGAAGAAGAGGAGGGAGGAAGAGGAGTAGAAGGAGGAGGGGAGAGGGAAGAAGAGGAGGGAGGAAGAGGAGTAGAAGGAGGAGGGGAGAGGGAAGAAGAGGAGGGAGGAAGAGCGAGAAGGAGGAGGGAGAGGGAAAGAAGAGGATGGAGGAAGAGGGGTAGAAGGAGGAGGGGAGAGGGAAGAAGAGGAGGGAGGAAGAGGAAAAGGAAGGAGGGGGAGAGGGGAGAAGAGGGGAAGAGGAAGAGGAGGAGGAGGAGGAGGAGAGGTAAGAAGAGGAGGGAGGAAGAGGAGTAGAAGGAGGAGGGGGAGAGGAAAGAAGAGGAGGGAGGAAGAGGAGTATAGAGGAGGGGAGAGGGAAGAAGAGGAGGGAGAAGAGAGTAGAAGGAGGAGGGGGAGAGAGAAGAAGAGGAGGAGGAGAGAGTAGAAGGAGGAGAGGAGAGAGGAGGAAGAGGAGGGAGGAAGAAGAGGGGAAAGGGGAGAGGGAAGAAGGAGGGAGGAAGAGGAGTAGAAGGAGGAGGGAGAGGGAAGAGGAGGAGGGAAGAGGAGTAGAAGAGGGAGAGGGAAGAAGAGGAGGAGAGGAAGAGAAAGGAGGAGGGGAGAGGGAAGAGAGGAGTAGAGCGGAGGAGGGGGGGAAGGAGGAGGGAAAGAGGGAAGGAAGAAGAGGAGAGAAGGAGTAAGGGAAGGGGAAGAGGAGGGAGGAAGAGGAGTAGGAGGAGGGGGAGGAGAGGAAAGGGAGGGAGGAGTAGAGAGAAAGAGAAGGAGAGGGAGAGGAAAAGAGGGAGGAGGAAAGAGGAGGAGGAGAGGGAGAGAAGGAGGGAGAAGAAGAAGTAGAGGAGGAGGGAGAGGAAGAAGAGAAGGAGGAGGAGGAGGGAGGGAGGGGAGGGAGGAGGGGGGGGAAGGGGGGGGAGAGGAAGAAGGAGTAGCAGTAGGAGGAGGAGGAGAGAGAGGATGAGTAGGAGGTGGACAATCTAAAGAGAGGGGAGGGTGGCATACGAAACAGGAGGAGGGGTCATGTGGGATGTTCTGGGAAAGCTGGAATGAGAGAGAGAGAGAGTAAATAGCGAATGTGGGACAAGGGAGAGTAGGAGGATAACATGTGTATGTATGTATGTGTGTGTGTGTGTGTGTTATATGTGTACGTGTATGTATTAGTGTGTGTTTTTATGTGTGTACGTGTCAGTCTATGCCATACAGTATGCATGTATGAGTATAGTATATTTTAGGGTATGATATTCTTTTCCTGTGTAAGAGAGAGAGAGAGAGAGAGAGAGAGAGACTATAACAATAACGAATAAGGAAAATACTAAAATCCACAATGGCATTCCCATAGGAAAAAGTCAACTAATTCGATACGCAATATGAAATTCGAATGAGGAAAACACAATGGAATAATACAAATTAGCTAAACAAAATTTAAGATGAGGTATTTAGTTTGTTCCCTAAAAATACACCCCAAGACCCCCTTCGAGATAAATTTGTGCAATTTTCGGTAGAGAAATTCCTCCTAAATTGCAAGTTTGATATTGCTCGCCAGGAAGAAACCGACACCTAAATGGCACGAAAAGTCTTATGATCGCCAAACTAATGGAGCGAATGTCTTGAAATCTCTGCAATAATGGGGGCTAAGAATGAGGGAGAAGGGGATCCAGCAACCGCTCCAACCCCCCTTACATATCCGGCCTAGTCCATCTATTTAATACCACTGGTGTTTTAGTTTGTTAATAGGAGCTTGTTAAAAATAAGTAGGTCGCAATGAATATAGTGTAGGCTATATAGGTTATGAAAGAGAAAGAGAGAGTGTGTGTGTGTGTGTGTGTGTGTGTGTGAGAGAGAGTATGTGTGTGAGAGAGAGAGAGAATGGCTGAAATCCGTATGTATGTACTGTATGTACGCTAGTCCACTAATCCTTTTCCTTCTAAAATATTAAATCACAAATATTGGCACTGACCTTTAACCTTCCTCTGTGACCTAGACCTCCAAACTCAATAATTCACTTTCGACCTTTAGATTTGACCTTCACGTTTTGTGTAAATAATCTCTTCTAACCCCAAACATATTGGAGCAATCGCGCTGACATTTTCTACCATTCGGGGAGGGTCAAACGGAAAATAGATGTGGAAATTAACAGCCCATTTACTCCAGCCCTTTTTGAGTTACAAGAGGTTAATGGTTAAGATTTTGGCCTAAGTATAGTTATATAGATTATATGACTAATTAAAGATGACGCCTTGACTTCTAACCGTAAACAGTTGACAATACATTTCTCTAAAGTCTAAACTATATTTAACCTTGACCTAATTTTGAACACTGAACTTAATAATTGCCGTTGACTCAATTTGACCTTTACCTTTAACCTAAAACTGTGAACTTGGTATTTGATTTTGACCTAGAACTGAACTAAATATTTGCACTTGACCTATGAACGACCTTG
Organism: Paralithodes platypus; assembly: GCA_032716605.1. Lineage (NCBI taxonomy): Eukaryota > Metazoa > Arthropoda > Malacostraca > Decapoda > Lithodidae > Paralithodes > Paralithodes platypus. Next base: position 37,751,166 of record CM064545.1, on the reverse strand, counting down.
AACAGTGATCTAATACTGTATTATAATTTCAATGATTGGGGTAAAACAAAACATCCGTCATAATCATCAACGTAGACTTAACACACGCACACACACACACAAAGATAATTTGCATAATTCTGATATAAAAAAATACATTCATATAATTACAGTAATGACAAATCAGATACTACACATAGAAATATACGGTACTAATTATAAAACTCACTCACAAAAATATATATAAAAACCACACCCGTACAAATACAAGAAAAAATAATAGCTTGTAAATATTTTATATAATTATAGATAAAAAATGCACACACAAGTAAATATAAATATAACCGATAAAACATATATACATAAACATACAATAAAGAAAAATATAGGCTACCTGCACACATAATGATACATATGGATATAACACACACACACACGCACACACCAATAGCCCCAGTTATGATTTTCACATGAGAGGGGGTTCAATGCACCTCTGATAATCGGAACACGATAACCAACCAACATAATAACCAAATTCAATACCGCTAGACACTTATTTGTTAAGTGCTAATCTAATTCTTGCTAGACGTTTGTATACAGTAATCAAATGGGAAAATATATATAAATTATCACTTTTATCCCAACAAAGCTTATCTAAGCTAAATATAATCATCCAATGCTAGCCAGCAAATAGTAAAGCTTTTCTAAACTAAATATCATTGTCTAATGATAGCCATAGAATAGTAAAGCTTATCTAAACTAAAATATAATCGTCTAATGATAGCCAGAGAATATTGAAGCTTTTTCTAAACTAAATATAATCTTCTAATGATAGCCATAGAATAATAAAGTTTTTCTAAACTAAATATAATCGTCTAATGATAACCAGAGAATATTAAAGCTTCTCTATACTAAAATAAAATCGCCTAATGATAGAAGAGAATAGCATCATGTGGATCCTCTAAGTACCGGTAATAATATAATATATGTTGTAAATAATTATGTCCTCCTAAGCTTATCAGGGCGACTTGCTGGCTGAGTGGATAGTGTGCTGTACACTGTAACAGTGGCCCGGCGCAGTTTCGAATCCCCTGTGGGTCGATAGAGTTTGTGGGGTGGATAGGCTGCTCACAAATAAACGCCTAATCCGTAACGAAAACAAGCAACCTAAACCATATAATTGTCACTTAGCATTATATTCTGTCACCTGCTGTTATTCCAATGTAATCCTTATATATGAGTCTGGAATACAGTATTATAATTATTATTATTAATATTATTACTTAGTCTATCTAAAACTACATATCCACCTAACCTTCATCACTCTCTTTTCCAAGCTTACCGTGTGTGGAATGTGACCCACCAAAATTCCTGCACATAAATATCAATGAGTAACTAAAGTAAAATAGTGATATGTTGTTGCCCCTATCATTAGAGGATCATATCAATTTTAGGAAGAATTTGTGGGAGGGAGAATTGAGATAGTGTTAATATACAATTTGTTTTTTCGTTTTTCTAAGCTGGTTAAAATAATCTAGTGATAGCCAGTTGGATACAATATAGCCTAGAAATGACGCCGTGGGAGTTCGAGGGCTAAATGAGATACTAGTATCCCTATATCATTGTTAAAGGTCATTCCTTATCTATATAAATCATTTATCCATAGCCAAACTACAATTGCTAAATGTCCTTCCTATTCTAATTAAAGGTGAATTCCAGGGATGAAACATATTCAAACTACAATGTCCATTGGAATCTGCTTGGTTTTAGGGGTATGATACTGAAGAACTTTCATCAATGTGTCCTAACAACATAGAAATATAGCTTATCTAAGTTATTTTATGTGGCGAGCACTGGCGTGTTTACCATGTCATTATTGTCAATGGCGGGAACACTAGACACGGGAAATGGGTGAATCTGTGCTTTATTTTATGTGAGCAACTCTTATAAATTGTATGCATGTTTACAGCTCAACATTTGGCTTAATCACTATCTGGTCAAGGGACTGCGATATATAAAATTAACAGAAAACGATACTATCATTAAGAAATAGGCCTTGGAAGCGACCTCCCTCGACTCGTGACCAGGATAAAACACTCGAAAACACTGCCTGTATGGTTATTGTTGGTGAGATTGGATTATTTCTTGATGTGCACCACATTTTCAGGACCTTGTTCGATGTTTTGCAGAGCTCATGAGTATTGAATTGAAAGGTACTAAATAAGAATAACAGACCTGTCCACGAGCGTGTGTGATTGGGACTTCTTCTTTTGAACCCGCCCGCAGACCGCGCAGGTCCACAGGGCTGACCTTTGTATCGGTACTGGCTCAGAAACGTTAGTAAGGGGGAAAGATTTGAGTAGAAGGATAGTATAAGGGACAGTTTTTTAGACCTACCTATCACGTCCTCCCCCCTCCCTCCCACAAGTATCCAATGTTTACATACAATGTCGGCACACGAATCAGCTGGAACTCTCTCAACTGACGGTCCAGGTCAACGGCGCTATAAATTAGTAGGCCTATTTTTTTCTGGAGCTAAATAGAATTATATCGATATTGCCTATATACTGTACATATTACAGTATATTCATGCCAGGCTATGACCCTGTAGTAAACTTCGTTTTTTCTTTCATCCCTGTAATTCACCTTTAAATCATCTATCAATAGGCAAAACAATAAATGTCTAAATAAATATCCAATGGGAGTTAAGAGGTTACTTGAGGCAGCACCATACTCATTTAATTGCTAGAAATATTGACTTAGCTTCATGAAATCGTGTTATGATATCCAGATTACACCAGAAAGGACGCCATGGTGGTTATTTGAAATGTTGTATACGCCCTAGGGGCTATTGACCCCTATCAGTTCTACCGTACGTTACTGGCCACACACACACACATATATATATATATATATATATATATATATATATATATATATAGAGAGAGAGAGAGAGAGAGAGAGAGAGAGAGAGAGAGAGACGATCGACACAGACACATACTACGACACACAAGACAGCACGCACATATACATTACACGTCATAACATTAAGACACACACACACATGGATATATTATGATTCATTTCATACATCGCCACAACTTTAACCACATTCGCTGTTATTCCCAATGATTTTTCACTACAGCTACGTTCAGAAGTCGTGCCCTATAGGCCTACCTACACACTATTCCAAGCTTGGTTATGCCTATCTAGTAAATAAATAAATATATAATTAAAACAAATAGACATAGCCTTAATAATCAAGGTGTGTTCAAGGTTTTACCAGAGGAAACTAAGAGAAAACAAAATAAAGTTGGGGACGTCGACTTTCGAGTGCGACTATACTCATTATGACGCGTCTAGAAATACTGACTCACAGCCTCTCATAACTCAATGGGGACTGGAACAATGGAGCTGATATTACTACCATTTGGGAAGAGTCATCCAGTAATTAGGTGTGGGAATTTACAGCCCGTTTGTTCCAACCCTAAGGTTAAATGTCTAGATTCGTCATAATGGTTAAACTATAGCCTCATTCATATCAGCTCATATGACGATTACTGTATGTTTACCTACTCGATCAAAGATTAGGAAGCATCTTCCATTAAAAAAGAATAAAAAAGGAAAAGGCGAGATTACAAGACTTGCTTAATTATATCACCAAGAGATGTTTTCCCTAATTCTAATTAAAAGAAAAACAAATGTCAGTCATGTGATTGTTAGGCTAAAAGTTGGACAAATATCACATAAGAAAACGAACGATAAGAGCGATCCAATAACACGAAACAAAGCAAATGGGAGAACAAAGAACTATAGTTTGAAAAGAAGCAAACAAAGACAGTATTAGGCTAGGCTATGAGAAAGATATTGCGCAAGTCGGAAATGAGTTCAAGCAAGATAAGCAAGTCAGGATACCGAGCTAAGGATGTGAATGTGTTTATTTGATTGTAGGTTTGAGTAATAAGGGAGGGAGAAGAAAAAGAGGAGGGGGAGAGAGAGAGGCTTCGGAAATACGATGTCGGTCATCTACCCCAAGTTTAAGGGGCAGAGAGTCGTTTTTTCTGGACCTCCTTCTCCCTCATGTTTAGCATATTAGCTTTGAGATTTTAAGACGTTCGTTTATCTTGATAGGGAGTCTAAGGGGTGGGTTTTTTTTTTTTTTTTTAAGTTTGATGGAGGTCTAGAGAGGAAACTAACCCAAATATTAAATATAAGAAATACTCCACCAAAAAATAAACTTTTCCCCCTTAACCGACTTCTATAAACCTCGCGAGCAACTTCAAATGAGTACGGCTTGGTCTTCCAGTGTCATTATTGGGGAACATGCAGCCTACTTTCACTATTCCCCTAGTTATACCATTAATAGTCTCGGCACAGATCACCGTCTAGCCTTTGCGCCATAAAACCTGTTGGCATATATAGCCTAATAAAACCCGAAATGTAAATAAAATGGCAAATAAATGGTGCCTTCAGATCTTGGGGCGCCTCGCTAGGGCAAAAAAATAACCTTAATAATTACCAAGCAACATTCCTCGGCTACCTGGACATGTAAACCAGGCCTTTATGCATCAGTTATCGCGTCAGGATAAAGCCCGGATACTGGTTCTTCTGCTTTACAGGAAAACCCAGTCACTGATCTGGTTCTAGGGAAATTAGTCCTTCTGTCAGCCGCCCTACACATGATTCACTGAAGCTCCTCCCACCCTCTAACGTCACACCGGGCTTGCCAACTCCCAAGGTTCCTCTCATATTAATACCACTTTTTACCACCCCTCTAACCCTTTTTCCCGGTGTTTCGGAAGCCTAGGCGACCTTATACCCCGTGACATTTGCCGTCCGGGATTGGTTTATAGGTCTAAGGGGTTATTTAGGGGTTTAATAAGGGTTTGTGGGTGTGAGGGTTGTGACGTCACGAGTTGGGTTGGTCGCCCTGCCGTAGTCAATGGCAGCGGATCGGCTAGTGGGGAGGTTGGCAAGACGGATGGCAGCCAAGGGACTCTTATAATACCCGTGTGCGGGGCAGGATGGCTCACAAAATTGGCGAGAACGACAGACTGTACGAGCCTGACATCGGTGTCGTGAACTATAGTGTTTTCCAAGACGATAGTGTAGTTGATCGGACTAAAGGTTGTGGTGGTGGAATGGTTAGCGGACCCTCAGTGAGTAGTTGTGTGGTGGGTACCTCGTCCTCAGCAGCTCCCAGTTGTTTAGAGGACTCCCGGTACCGTTGTGTGGAGGTCATTTCTTCTAGCAAGGAGGCCCGGGCCAGTAGGAGGCGCCAGGGAGAAGGTCATAAGGGAGGAGAAAAGGAGGTGTGGAGGCGAGATAATGGTGTGGAAGGACTCAGTGTAAATCCTAACACGGCAGGGATGGTTGGTGGTAGTGCGAGTTCCTTCGAGGCACAGCAGCTTGAGCAACAGCCGGGCCAAGCCTGTGCAGTCATGGAACACGTAGACCATCATCTCAACCCTTATAGCTCTGATGAGTGGGAGGAGAGCGACCTCAGTGATACCGATGGTGATCATAGTGACAGCAGCGATGATGACGACCCTAAGTCACAAGTGGATCGGCTGATCAACCAGGTAACGCTGACGGTGTATCTCGATGGCGAGAACTCTAACCTCTCCTCCGAGACCGAGAGCAGCGACGAGAGCGACTACGACGACAGTGATTCCGAGAGCGACATCACCGATGTCTCTCCCTTGATCTCGGCCACCGCTAGTCCCCTCGGCCTGTCTCCGGTGCTCCCCAGACGTACGTTAGGAACGTCACCCTTGGCTTTGCACGACAACCGAGGCCTTGGTTTGGATTATCACAGTGAAGAGGATCATCATGGATACCCTGGATTCCCCGGATTCCCCTCCCCCCTTCCAGGTCCCACAGGGCCCCACTGTAATGGTATGGGCCATAGTGAGGGCTCCACAGACATGTCGGTGCTCTTGAAGGCTGTGGTAGAGCTGGAGAAGAAGAAGCAGCGGAGGAAACACACCCGTTCCCGCGGAGGTGTCGGTGCTGTGGACCATAATACCTCTTATCATCATCACCAAAATGGCCACTACAATCACCCTCATCATCATCACCAAAATGGCCTCACCACTACATCAACCACAGATAACAGCAGGCTTAATGATGCCAGCGGGGCTGAGAGATCTAGCCCTGTCAGCATTCACCCCATTGATGCCAGCCCTCATCACCGCCACCTGCGTCGTCACAGTTCATCACACCGCAGGAAAAATATGTCCTTCTCCAATGAAGATGTTCGGAGGATAGACCGGGAAAACCAGTTACTCCTCCAGAAAATCGTCAGTGCACACAGCCGGACTAACATCAGACAACAGCTGCAGCAGCAGCAACAACAACAACAACAACAACAACAGCAACAGCAACAACAGCAGGGATCTACTAATAGGACTGTTCATCGGCCAGCTAACGCCACAGTCAGCCGAAGGAGGGAGGAAGAAAGGATTCGCAGGGAAAATATGGTGAGTAGCCTATCTGTCTGACTTACTGTAGCCTAACTCAAATTGTGTAGGCCTATGTATAATCCATCAGATAATCCGATCAACATAAATTAGAGAAGCTATATTAAGTCTTACACCAGTACTGTCAGTACAGTATAGGATAATATGCATTCTGTCAAAGCTTTTGTTCTTAAACCTCAAGCTTAAAGGTCTATAACCTATCTGGTAACCCTATCTACATTACCTACCAATACACTACTGTACATAGGCCTACAGTATTATAAATTCTTTGTTCAATTATTAATGTTCTCATAGGCCTAAATGTATTTGTTTAGTAACTTCAGTAGCCTATATCCTATGTATAAACAGGCATTTTTTTTGTACCGTGAATATATTGTCTGTAGGGCCGCTAAACCCTTAAGTAACGTATTGGTAGTACCGGTATGTATGAAACTGCTAAATTATGTTCTATAGGCTAAACTAAAAAGTACTTGTACTCAAGATCTATCCAGTCCAAAGCAACTTCTCTTAAGCTTACACAATTTGACCATTCCTAAATACTGGTACCACTTAACAGTTAGCCAGTATCCGAAATAGGAGTTATTATAATGTAAAACTTGCAAAATAAACAAACCAAACGAGATAAAAGCAAAAGACCACCTAAAATTATACCTTATTCCATAGATACTGGTGATACTCTGTCTCTATGTAATGGTTTTGGTGATGTTGGTACCGTACCAACATCACCAAATGGTACCAGTATATACTGGTACTGTGTACAGGGCCAGGGGTGATTCTTATGAATCTTATCTGATGGTTAGGCTATAGGCCTACTTCCTTCAACTTCAACACGAGGATGGATGGTACTTTTCTTCATATTTGGTTACCGTACCTGGCCATTAGATGATTTGCTTTAGCTTATAATCTAGACTACCTCTAGGACACACCTGTAGGAGTAAATACGATCTCATTAAACCCCCTGGACAACATAGGTCCTTCTTAAGCTACATAAAATCATCTAATTATAGCCATGATTAAAGGTATAAAGGCGTCATTGTGCTGAAGAGGTTAAGGTACAAAGTAACAGATGTTGAACTAGTATCATCTACATAGGCCTATACTATCTAGATTTAGAAATAGAATGTTATGTTAGGGTGCCATGTTAATTTTGATCTATGTACACACTACACAGGCCTATTTCTAGATCTGGTAAATTTTATTATAACAGTATCTTGCTTTAAATCAAATCCCTAGCCTAACCATCACTTACAGTAGCCTACATAAAAATGGGGGAGTGGAATCACAACTGTTATACCTGGGAATGGATATTATATTCTCCCCTTTTCTGTATAATTACCTAAATTCCTAATACTAATAGAGTCGGACTTCGGGTCCAAGTATGGAGAAAGGGAAAGTGAGCCCTTTCCCAAGTTTCCATGCCTAAGACCTATTACCCTTTAACTTTATATTTTGAGATGTCCTCCTTATGTTGAAAAATATGGTCTGGTTCAGTTGATCTGCAGGAAGCTATAGGCCATTTCAACGTCCCAATATCTGGTGGTAGAAGGTAGAATGGAATATATAGACTAAAATGTTCTATGTTTTTCTCTTGGTAGCCTAGTTACCAATAGAAATTCTCACCTAAACTAAACCAATGTATATTAATATTACTTTGTTATGGAGGTGTGAGAGTCTGGCAAACAAGTCCTTATATTTAGCCATTACAGATATACAAAGTTCATGATAGGCTTCAGTTATTATGCCCTAGAAGAGATGAAATGACAAAATATATAATGCAATTTGTGTAGATTTTCCCATAATGCTTCACATATCTCAGTCTTAAATAACCAAACACAGTACCGGTACCGTACTATACCGTATAATCAGTATTGTCTCGATTTGACGCCAACTTGTACACTTTCAAACAGGGACTCTACGGTCACGGTGTCAAACCAAAGGCGAGTCCAATATTTTTAGTCTTTATTTTTGTATATGCAGAGATAACATTTTGGTTTAAAGGTGAAATTATGGTTTACAAAGTGATAACATTGTCAAAACAATGCTATTTCATGTAAATTTCCTTGTATTCATTCACATATTCATACAAGTCGTCAAACAAAATTGCTCCAATTTGACGCCCTTTATTATATTTTTGTTTTATTGTTTCTACCAATTAGTCATAGAGAGAGGAGTTTAACGGATATTGCCACCAGTTGTTCTTATGTTCTCTTATGTTCTTGTTATTGGAGTAGGGCAAGGGTGGTCAGAGGTTGCCTGAAGTGATTAATTAGGTCAGGTCAAGTTGTCTGGGGTACCGTACAGTACCAGTAAGAAGTCAGGTCAGGTGCCTTCTTCACAAACTTCTTAGCTTAATTTACCCAGGCTCGCTCTCTCTTCTTATTCTCCTCTTTCTTTTTTTCCTCTTTCTCTTTGTTCCCTCTTCCTCTTTGTTCCCTCTTCTCTATGTAGGCTATACCATCGTTTTCCTATCCCTCTCTTTCTCTCTTATATTTCCCCATTCTCATATCCTTTTCTCTCTTATATTTCCCCATTCTCATATCCTTTTCTCTCTTATATTTCCCCATTCTCATATCCTTCTCTTTATCTATTCCCGCATTCTATTATCCTTCTTTGTTTATTATTCCCTCATTCTACCTCTATTTCTCTCTTATCCATATTTCCTCTTTTTCTCTTCTTTATCCCTCATTTCTCATATTGTTCCCTTTATCTCTGTTCCCTCATTCTATTATCCTTTATTTATTATTTCCTCATTCAACCTATTTCTCTTGTCAATATTTCCACTTTCTTGTTTATCCCTCTCTTTCTCTCCTTGTTCCCCATCTCTCTGTCAGTATATTATTGGTACCGGTAGGTATTTATTTCTTGGGTCAGGTCAGGTTGTATTGGGTACAGTACAGTCACTACAGTGTGTGCTTTGTCAGTAGGTTTGAGGTAGGTCAGGTCAGGGTGAGGTAGGTCAGGTCACAAGGCACCTTCATGGCTTAATCCCTAACACCTTAAACCCCCCAGGACACTCTCTTCATACCCTCTCTCTCTATATACCCCATGCTCTCTTTCTACCCGAGCATTCCTCTTTACTTTCCTACTCTCTTTCTCCCCTCCTCTTTTGTTTACCATTCTCTCTTTCTCTCTCATTTCCTTTCCCTTCCCTATTTCCCCCTCCCTAATTTTCTATCTCACTTCTCCCCCCCCCCCCCCCTCTCTCTCTCTCTCTCTCTCTCTCTCTCTCTCTCTCTCTCTCTCTCTCTCTCTCTCTCTCTCTCTCTCATATACAGTATATTTATTTGTCAGCTCAGCATAAAAGATTGTAAGCTTGTTATTATTCTGCTCAAGTAATCGACTGGCATGCAAACCTAAGCTGCAAAGAGTTGAAATTTTGCAGTGAAGTACTGTTAATGTATACGGTACTGTACCGGTACTAATATTGTACTGTACTGGTATTTCCTATTATTGGATTAAATTTAATGTAGGTTATAGTAATTGTATATCAGTGCATAGAATATTAATCAGTGCCAGTGCATACAGTATTGAAATATGATGCGGTGCTACAGTCTATTGCTTTGTCTTTTCACCAGCCATATTGGAAGTACACACAGACACACCAATCACACACATATACCGGTACATACATACGGTACATGCACACCAGTCACACATACAAACCCATATACTGTACAGTACAGCCATCACACACATATACAGACCGTGTACATATACTACATACACAATTCACATACCGTACATACAAACACCTCCCACTCACCATAGTCTCCTTCACTCACATAGAAGAAAAAAACAAAAGAAATAAAAACTACACACACACTCACACACATGCAATGTCATATATCTTCATGCGTCCTTAATTTTGCCATTGTGGCATTTCAGTTGCTTTCTCTTTCTTGGTGATTGAAGTTTTAGTCTTTGGTTGTACTTTTATCTTATAACCAATAATATGGTATTAACTGTGTTAGTAGTGTAATAGTTTAGATACTTATGTTCTGGGTGTGGTGTCCCGAGTTGGAATCCCGGGAGGACCATTATGCTTTCATTAGTTTATTCAAGTGCATTGGGGTTTGTAGTTGATTAATGTTAAGAATGGGGTGTTACTTAATAGTTAACTGCATTATCTGGGGACTGTGATTTGGTTTTGGTGATTGTTAATTTTATTAATTTTTACCAGTACAAACTGAGTAATTTAATTGTATTGTATTTGGTGATTGTTATTTGTTTGTTAATTACTAGTAGCTTTCTCCATTCTGATAGTGGTGTTTTCTGTTTCATCATTATTCCTTAGGCTTTCACCCAGAGTGAATGTAGGCCCTACTCTAGGTCAGGAGTTCCTTTGTTCACTCTTAAACTCAATATTATTAGTTCCTTTGTTTGGCATTTTCTTCTACAACTTGGTTCTACTTGTTTTGTACTGATGGTTCTTTATCATTTGGTTATTGTTCCCTAAGCTGCCTGGCCGAACAGCCTCGTTGTTTGGTTTATTCTCTTTGTATATACCATACATAACCACTTTTTTGTACTACGGTATACATTTTTATCACCTCATCGTCACCCATTTTAGTGTACCGTTACTTGAAGACAATGGCCTCTGCCAAGCTTGTGTTTTTTTACTAGAGCTACGGTACCTTATATAGTCTGATATTAACCTGTTCCATCCCACCTAGTCATCGAACAAATTAACATCGGTCCCGTTTGGGTTTCTAGCTACTGTACAGGTCTCCCTCGATTTACAATTGGGTTACGTTCCTGAAAACCCGATCTTAAATAGAAAAATTGTACAGTATAGCGAACCCTAAAATTAATTGGGCAAATGGGGATGCATTCTCGGACCAGCCAAAACCCAAACCCAAACACCCAAAAACTTATAATAATACCTTACCTTTGGATACCTTTGGATGTGTTCGCCGCTCCTCTAGCGGCACCAAGGAGCGCGACGCCCCTCGTTATGGGTAATATCGTGGTATCGTATAGTGAGGGAGACTTTTACTGAATATTTAGCGTATATTATGATTATCTACGCCTCTTTCTCCGCTTCTTATTATCCCTTTCGGTGCCCCATTCCCCTAATTGTCTTTTTGGGCCATTATTCCTTCTTTCTTGTGGGGCTGTCAGTAAGTCACATAGTTCAAGGAAGACTCGTTGTGCCGCTTACCTCCACCCCGCCACCCACACCACCGCAACAGCCAGACCAAGAGAAGGAGGGAGGAGGGAGAGAAAAGGGAGTGAGAGAGAGAGAAAGGAAGGGGGTAAACAGTGAAATGAGAGAGGATAGACAGTTTATTTATTATTTACATTTTTTTTAGTATACACAGATTCATATTTCTTACGCCACAGCTTGCCAAGAGAAAGAAAGAGCAAGAGGAAATTTATGTACCGGTATTAACAATTTAAAGTACCCAGTATAGTATAGATAAGCATTTTCTACATCTTTTACATTACTGGTGAGAGTATTACCTAGATAGAGAGAGCGAGCGAGAGAAATAAGGGAGAGGAGGGAAAGAGAGAGAATGTATGCAAGATAATATGAGAATGGGGAAATCCGGGAAATGACGGCATCATGGTTGACGTAAACTCTTCGGAGAGGAAATGATGAATTAAGAGACATGGTGAGAGAGACGGACAAAGAGAGAGAGAGAGAAGGGGGGAGAGAGACAGACAAAAAGAGATAGGGGGGAGAGAGACAGACAGACAAAAAGAGAGAGAGAGGGGAAGACACAGACAGACTGACAATAAGAAAGGGAGGTAGAGTAGAGATAGATAAAAGAGAGTAAGAGAGGAAAATAGGAGTAGAGATAGAGGAAATAGAAAAAAAAGAGAGGAAGACAGAGCGACATAGAGAACAAACCTGATCCGAAATAGACAAAGAGAGAGAGGTCGATGCAGAGAAAGACACAAAAAGGAGCAACATCGAGAATAAACAAAGCTGAACTCCCATTGCAAGCACTGTAACTAGCCGAGAACTGACCATAATCAGCCAACCTTATTATTTATGTTCATTGGACACTAAATCAAAGCGAAGGCTCCGGCTGATCACTTTTAACTAATATAGCATCCTCGACTAATACTGTACTGTATATGGCGCGAGTTATACTGTATTTGTAGCGTAGACATTTTTTTTTTTTTTTTTTTTTTTGGTCTATCTATCTATTGCCTGATGCCGTGATCCCCGAAGGAGTTACCGGTATAATTTAATGCTCTAATAATTGCACACTGGGTTTTAATTTGAGATCAAGTGAAGTTTTGGCAATACGGCATTTAACTATCTATTGCCTGACGCCGTGATCCCCTAGGCTAATGTAAGGCAAGAGTTTTATTTGTAGCATAGAAGGGCATTTTTTAGTTACGGTATAATTTAATGCTCTAATAATATTGCACACTTTGAATTCCAACTTGAGAGTACCCGGTAAGTGAAGGCTTGGCAAGACATCTAACAAGGCCTAATATAGCGCCTAATGTCCGGTAATAGTTTTATTTATAATCTAGAGGGACATATTACATTTATATACAGATTAAAACATTTAGAATTCTACAATTTGAATTCTAACAAATATTGAGTTCTAATGTGCGACCAGATTTTTACAATGTTAATAGAAAACGGCATTTACAATTTAACACCTATGACTTGACTGTTGGCCAAAGCTGGTTGGTACCGGTACTAGAGTGGTGGTGGTTGTGGTTGATATTGTTTCTTTGTTTGCTGAGCTCAGCTTTAAGCCAGGAAGCTGTCTTGGTGGTACGGTGAAAATATACCAGTGCAGTAGCTACCCCAGTCTAAAAATAATTGTTGAGTAGAGGATAGGGGTGTGGCTAAGTGAGAATGATTGGATTGGTACAGTATTGGGTATCTCCAGTAACAATTAGTTGTACTAGTAGCCTATGCTGATCTATGAGCATAATGAAAGATCAAATACTGTACTGGTACCAGTACTTGTTTTTTCCGTACATACCCGGTACAATAATATACCGGTACTGTATATTGAAACACAGGCTGGCTATATCACTTAGTTTTTTAACGTACTGTAGTTTAAATTTAATTACTGTCAAGATTCATTAATCATTATGCTATCTAACTAGGGTTCAATACAATCTCAAATTATTGGCTAGATTTAATAGTAAGCAACTGCACCACGATTATAATATAATATCCATTTCCTTCTTTTTTTATACAACATTAACTACCGGTATGGCAAGAACTTGGCAGCTAATAGATGCGAGAAATGTGGTACACCATTTCCTCGAATATTCCGAGTAAACCAAGCTTGTTATTCCTCCCGCCTATAAAGCTTAAGTTTATTGTCCTCTTTATTTTACCAACGTAATCCTAGAAAGTATTGCGCTATTTCCGGAAATTATGATTGCTACCGTACCATATTTACAGGTGGTGTCCGAGTTATATTTTCAGATTTATAGTTTAGTCCTCTATATTTGATCCACACATCCAAAAACATAATATTATGCTTTTTCCTTAATTACGGTAATGATGCAAAATCTACCGGTATATGTTTTTTTTTGTTAATGTTTGTTTTAAGTCCTCTCTAATTTGTTGACAAATGAAATATTCACTGCTGCTTTTAATAATAACGCAACCATTTCCTTGAATACTTGTGCCAAAACTGTAGAAGACCATTACCGGTATGATTTATTGTTCAAGTTTATAGTCCTTCCTCTCTGTTATATGTAAGAAAATATTGCCCCGTTTCCATAAATATATCCAGGTAAATGTGCCAAATTTATAGCGAGGCCTTCACTAGTGTTGGCATTCCCTCCAGGCAATCGTTCTAGCTTTCATGTCCTTTGATGTGGGAAGAATGTGGCGCCAATTCCGTAAATAATGATACCAGGTCTATAGACGGCTTTCGTGCCATCATTTTAACGCCAATAATACTTAAAGGTCTCCACCTAACCTCTCCTAATATATTTTGGCTAATGTGATTTACTCAGCTTACGAAGAATCTGTGAGGATTGGGAGTTAATACAGATAGTTTGTACCGCATTTCATTCTTAAACGCCTTAGCCATCTTACAAAATATATGATAAATTACCGGTACGTACTTCATTATCTAAAGAGTTAAATTATTCCTGTTGATTTTGGTTTGTTGTGGGGTCCATAATTTTGGTGACAGTGGTGCACCCTCACAGAGTCACCTTGGCTTGTGGTTTATTTTAGATTATGGGCAGCAAGTAGCCAGAGATGCAAGGTTTACACACACCCCCACACACACTCACCCTCACTGCACTCTGTAATATTTGTACACTAGGGAAATTACAGGCAATTAATACATCCAGCATTTATTTTATGGGTGTACTGTACAGTATATACAAAGTAGGCTCCATCGCTATCATTATACATGTGCACTATCATTCTCAATAACCCACCTTGAGCTTAACAAAAAATCATAAAGGCTATCAGTGCGTGTTTGAAATACTTGAGATATATTATCAGGCGTGGGGGCCAGTAAAGCTGATGCGTGATAACCTTTATGTTGCCTGAGTTATTAAGGTTATTACGCTGATGTTAAGTAGCACAAGGTTAAAGTGAGACTTTTAATAATTATGAGAGTTCCGAGTTTGTTTATATATGCACAGTATGTGTATGTATGTATGTACTCAGGCCCATTCCCCATTTTTTCCTTTTTTTCTAGGGGTGGCCAATTCGAGACAGAGCCCGAATAGGGACAACAGAAAACAAAACACAAATTCACACACATCTAGGTTAGAAATGTTAGAAATATTGTTGGCCTTCATATGGTTAAGTTACCTGTACTGTACTTTCTTCAGTGTTGCCCTACTTTATTAACACCTACCTAGCAACAAGTGAATGTACTTATGATAGCAAGTGTTCTACCACTACTGTATCTGTATCGTTGATTAACCCCTTCTGTACCGGCGATGTAATTTTAATTTTATTCTAGCTATATTTGGACTATTTTCTGCAGTTTAAAAGGGATAAGTGGTAGTAAAAAGGGTTGTGTGAGATAGTTCGAAGCCTGTAAATTGCTGGAGGCCCTTTTTAAGCTGAATAAAAACACAAACACAAAACACCTAAAACCCTATCAAATATCGTAAATTGGGGTATCGGATAGTGAAGGTGGTCTGTATATTTATGCTAGTGGTTTTTAATATTGTGAACTACATGTGATCTTTCCTTCTTCCACAGATCTTGCTGCGAAAGATCCAGGAAGCGAAACCTTCCCGCGATGTGACATCCTTCCGTTCCCCCCGGCATCATCGCTCATCACCCGGGCTCCGTCCAACCTCTAGCCTCCCCTCCCCCACCCCTGGCTCGTGTGGGGCCTCAGTGCGCTCTGGACATTCTGCCGCACCAACCCCTCGTAAGGAAACTGCGCTGTGAGAGGGCCTTCATTCGTGGGTTCTGGGACAGTGAACATGACCCAGTCTTCACGTTGAGAGAAGCCCCAAGTCTTCTGGGGTCTGGGACAGTAATATATCCCGGACTTCAAGTTGAGAGAAAATTCCAGGGTGCGAGTGCCCCGCCATTCACCCGAGTTGACCTCCGAGCTCCCGCAGTAGGAGAGTCGGGGGTGGTTTAGAGTGGTATTCTTTAAAACTGTGGCCATGGACAACCTCCCTTTCATAACTATTATTAAAAGGATATATATCTACCTTTGGACTAAGATGAGTGGCATCAAATTCACTTATAGTATTGGTGTGCATATAACTTTTTTTTTTCGGTGAGGCCGTTGCGAACTTCCCCACAGTGTTAAGAATACCGCTCTACGTTTTGCCAACGCCCCAGTGCCGTGAAGAACCCCTATTCTATCCCCTTCCCCAAAACACTCAAGAGGAGGTGATCTGAGATGGGTGTGAGGGGGTTTATAGGCTGTGTATTGCCACCCCTGCACTTGCCGACCCAACCAAACCCCATCAAACTGTAACCTCTAGCTCCGTAATTGATTTTGATAGCCATAATCTCAGTTTCTAGTTCAGTCAATCTGTCATCTCAAGGGCGAGTCATACCATACAAGATTTTTTCAAGCAACTTTTAATCAGCAACAATATCCTAGCAACATATCAGGGCTCTTTGCATTGGTACAGTATTGGCAACTAGACAGGAAGATTATCAGAGAAGGCGGAGTTCTTCTAAAACTTTTAAATCTTTTAACTGTCTTGATGGTGTAATGGTTTGAGTGTTTAAGATCTGTATGTGGTAACCCAGGTTCAAATCCCGGGAGAATCGCATGCTTTCATGAATTTCATAGGGAGGTGCTTGGTGTTGGGAGTGAAATTAATAAATTAGATTATTCCAGGAGTTGACGATAAAGGTTACCAATGTCAAGATCTACGGTGCCAGGCTAGAGTCGCTGAATAAAGTTGCCAAGAAAAGCGACGGTGTGATTTGCGCCCCGGTCAGTCTAGCGCTACCTACACCCCAGCTGGGCTCTGGTGTAGAATCTCGGTCGCTCATAGTAGTCGCAGAGTATTTGTCTCATTCTTATGTCGAGCTGTGAATGAAAGTGTTCCAAAAGCTGGGTCTTTGGTTCAGTTACTTTAAGGTGATCTTGTGTAGCTGGGCATAAATCAAACTGGTACAATTGTCGACTGGTTCAATTCCCGTTACAAAATCTGTTATGTGGTATCCCAGGTTCGAATCCCGGGAGGATCTCGTGATTTCACAAATGTTATAGCATGGTATAAGATTGTATTTCACCCTCTTATATAATTCTTATATTGTAAGATGAATATATTAGTTCATTTATTGGAAATACATTGGTGGAGTGGAGAAAGTCTCTCTTAGGACTAGAACACTGACTAAGATTAATCCTTATTTGAAGTAATCTTGCAAATAATAGACAAGCTTATTTACCGTGATATTTCAATGAAACTAACAAGAATGGTAAAATAAACCTACCATTCCCTAGAGCTCTTGTACCAAGTTGTTTTATCTCCAGTTATTCATGTATGATTTTATATTATGTCTGCTCATGTTCACTTTCTATTTTTACAACTCTACTAGTGAACACCTGGCTATTTATATTGTAAGTTTCCAAAGTTATCCGGAATTTGTACGCGTTTCAAGCTTCCAGTTCGTAGCTCATTGTGTGACACGAATCCAAGCGCATTTAGAGCAGATCTCTATTCATGTCTTATAAGTAGACAATATCCAAGTTACTATGAAGATACACAGCAATAGCTATACCCTGTTCATTATAGGTAGGCCACAAATTCAGACCCCCAACCTCTCATAACTCAAAAAGGACTACAGTAATCAAGCTAATATTTTTACTGTCTGGAGAGAGTCGGCTAGGGAATAGGTATGAAAAATGACAGCCCATTTGCCGTAGCTCTACATTAGTTACAGAGGATACACGTCACGATTTTGGCCTACCTGTTATGAATGGACTATAACACACTTGAGATGGTATAACACAAGCAGTTTTCTAGCATCTTTACTAACCAATATTCGATTTTGACGTGATTCTTGTATTCAGACACAGTAGTCCATTTTTTTTTTTTTTTTTTTGGGGGCATATTTACTAGCTAACATCTGATTTTGGCTTGTGATTCTTGATTTAAAACAAGAAAAAGCAAACACACTGGTCAATTAACTCTGGTATTTATTTAGTACCAGTACTGTACTTGGAGTTAATGACAATTCCAACTAAATCAACAAATTTGGTGATAAGTGATAGGCAGAATGGGTAAGCAAGTTAGAAAAACTGCGGAAAAATTGCCTGTGTATTGCCACCTTTAGATAATCTTTTAATAGTAGTTCCCACTTGTGTAGCGGATTTTGTGTTCTACCCGGATTTGTAACTTTTTGTAAACAAGGATGCACCCATATTAGTACGTATATGCAACCGTATCAATGCTAATATCTGTGCAATTTTTCATATGCAAAGTTAATTTCAGAGTATGCAATCTAAGCAATCCTACGAGGGAACCTATTTTTTTTTTTTTTTTAGTAGAGGCAGCTTTTTTATGTCAGACTTTTGTTCCTTGGCTAGACGCTTGTACATTGCAGTTACATGTCGCTGTTTTGTCCGTTCTATGCCCTTTAAACCCTTTTACCAGATGACCCTTTCTTACCATTTATTCTGGCTACCCTCGGAGGATTCTATGCAGCTTAATAAGGGTTTAGCATATAGACAGAGTTTAATGGGAATATTATAAACCCATCGACTTGTAGATCCTTCTCAAGCTGATTAAAATGGTCTGTCGGGAACTAGAGTGTATTAAAAACGGCGTCATTTGGTTAAAAGGACTAAACTCACAAGTCATGTATCAGGGGGCAGCATATTCCTATTTCACTTTGCAAACTTCCTCGCATCCAAGCCTGAGTTTATTATGCGTGTTGAGGCGGATAAACACGAGCGCATTTTCTGGCAACTTTCGATTGACAATACAGAACGTGTCGAACTATTGGCCGGATTGGATTCATCAACGCGTTTACCACCATGATATAAAAGTCGATGGTAACTAAACTGAATCAACATTAAAACTTATCTGTGCTCCATTTAGCACTTACTATGATCTAAACCATCCCATTCATTCACCATTTAGTTGACGTGTGTTGACCAGACCTACGAGTTTCGAATGGGGCTCAGTGGTCTGGTTAATCTGCTTTCTCTAACCTAACCTAATCTGTTGATAAGTATGGAATTTATGATGGTAATACGGTGGTAAAGGGGAAGCAGATATGGTGGAATGGTAACATGAATGAATCCAGGCTGTAGGATAAAGATGCTCGGGTTAATCCGCCTCTACCCTGTGTGTTAGCGTGTCGGTGTTACGCAGCTGAAGAGGAACATTCCATTGATGAAGCACATACACACACACAGACACACATCAATCTTTTTGCCAAGAGCAACAAGACAGTTGACTGAAATAGCGAGACGGTCTAGAGTTGCAAGCGAGGCATGACCACAGTCCCTTGTATGAGGCTATTTATAACCTTTTCAATACATCGATTCTTTGATATTGTTATTCTGACTAATACATGATTTTATCCAACTTAGGAAGAACCTATTTGTAGTCAAAGATTAAGGGAATGCTTTAAAATCCTTGACTGATAGATACTTAACAAGCTGGATAAAATAGCCTGACAGTACAGTAGTTGGAATTAACCCATCAAGTCCTTAGATTGAAAAGGTTAAACATGGCATAAAGTTTCCTCCCTAACCACAGTTCCACAAATGACAATGTAGAGCTCAAACTTGACAGAAAAATGTCCTCAGTATTCAAGAACGTCAATAAATGACGGTGTAGCTAGAGCTCAAACATGGCAGAAATAAAAAGTTCTCAATATTCTAAGAGAACGACAGATAGAGATGTTGAGGATTTAGACTGTATCCATTTAATTTCAGTTTAGGATCTAGAGTAATTTAACTAAGTGTATTATGAAAACCAACGAGTCTGAATTAGGGTCGAGGCTAAGTGCCATATTTATAGGGTGTATGAAATATCTCCATTAAATTTCCTGAGCCAAATTCATAACTCTGTTAAGCTTGTGTAGCTATTCATATGTTTTAAAACACCAACCATCTTTACTTCTAAACTCAATTAATGAAATCAATATTACAAAAGAATCATACCTCAAATACCTGTGTACTCTTATTTAAATTATCAAAATGGTTCCAAGTTACTTTTAATGTGTATTTGGGGTCAACATGTACTGTAGGTTGGTTGCACTCAGGGTATGAAAGTTGAGTTGCCAAGTCCATTTCATCAATTTGCAATCCCTTCAGACTTCGGAGTCTTGATTTAGCAACTCCAATATTTTTTATCTGGATATTCTAATTTTTTACAAGTACAGTATAGGCTATTTTGTGCTAGCTTATTTGAGCATATATACTTTTTCATTTGGATTGTCCATCATTCCCTCAAAAAAAAAAATGTAAAATTGATGTACAAAGTGTCATTCTCAAGCCTTTATCAGCCATTCGGATTTTAATCAATCACCTCCTGCATCCTGTTAGTTCAGATTGTACAGTAGACGAGCAAATTTGTATGTGACGTTCCAGTAAGTACACAATATCAATATAAATTAATATCCACTAGGAGTTGAGTTAGATTAATGAATTAGGTATCAATAGGTTTGATTATTATGGTAAATTTCGACATTACATATAATACGGAATGGGCCTGAGTTTACATACATGCATATACTGTACTAATCTATTTTGACTCCTTGAGTATTTTTAATGTGTACTAACTGAACCTCTGTACAGTTGGCTAGTCGACCCTAAGTGATATGCATTTACCAGCACAATCGTTGACATGATAAGCACAAAGCTACACACCGTTTATCATAACACACGATGATCCTTTTAGTACTATTTTCCTTTGTGATCGACCAAGCAGTATGATACTATAAGTAGCGCCAACGAACTTGACAATAATCTAGATCCTTGACCTCCTTGTAACTCAAAAGTGCCTAGAGCAAACTGGCTTTAAATATCCACACTTATTTCCTGGTGGACTCTTTCCAAATGGTAGAAATGTCAGCCCCGGTTGTTTTCATTCATTTTGAGTTACAAGAAGTTAACGGGTCAAGATTATTGTCAAGTTCGTTGGCGCTACCTTTACCAACGGGTATTGGAATGAAATGTTGATGTGTACATAGAAATATATAGTTCGCTGGCCTCACTGTATGGCTAAAGAGTAATGCATAAGCTCAGATGAACAATACAAATTTATGTATGGATTTACTCATACATACATTTTTATTATGTAATGCTAAAGAGTAATACATAAGCTCCGATGAACAATAAACATAGCTGTTTTCGTGTTCACTTGGAGTATTAAGAACAAAACTAACACATTAGTACTTATGAACATTAATGTCCCTTTGGCCTTTATTGTTCAGCAAGTGGATGTATTATGAACATGATGCATTACCTCTGAAAATTTAGCACTCATCTTTAAGCTAGACAGAGAGAGAGAGAGAGAGAGAACGAACAACTGATATGTTTACGCTGGTTTGTGACAGATACCTCATATTTTAAGGAGATTTCACACAAGCTCCACTGCTCTCACACTACAGAGCAGCTTTATAATCCTACTGCAAGTTTATTTTTCTTTATAATCTAGTCAGACGATCTATATTTGTCAATCGGGCAGGTTTGAGGTCTGTACTCTTGCTCCTTTCTCCGACACGGGAGGGACATGTCTTGCCGGAGAGTTATCTAGTACCGGGTATGTGAAATGTGGCAGTCATTCACACAGCAAGCATTTGTCTTTTAAGCCACGAGCCAGATTCAGAAATTTTGGGAATCTGAACTATCCAAGGGGCTGATTAAAAATGTCATGAATTGGTACCATCTAGGTGGGTAGATTTTGCCTTTAAACACTCCAGTAAGATGTTATCAAATAAAAACTACTAAATTATTTTGGCTATCAACCAAAAATAGCATATGTACAACAATGCAAACAATATGATCTAGATTTTGTATGTACTTTACTCCTGTATATACAAAATCTAGTTCATATGGTTTGCATTGTTGTAAAGATGCTTTTATTTGTATTTTTTTGGAATCATACTGTAGTTATTTGCCCCCTCTACTGGTGGCAATTATCACTCTGACTTCCGGACTATTATACCCGTGTCTGGAGTCGGCGGAAACACGAGCCCAGACCCTCCCTGCTATAATGCTTCCACAGACATGTGTCAATAAGATGATGTCCTAATCTCTTTATTATTTTACGAGTCGCAGCTCATAATAATGGTAATATAAATACTAGTGATTGTGATCCTTTACAGTTATAATCAAAGCATAGTCAGATCCTGTTGTCTGCTTCGCCCAAGAGTTAAATAAGGTCCCATTGGTTTTATAGGTGTGGATTTTTACTATAGATTCTCGGCTAATGTGTATTCCTCGCCTGGTTAATTTCTGGGGTTAATCTTTTGCCTTGGAAATGATCTATGCGTGAGTTACATTTTTGAGCTGGAACTATATTAAACAATAAAATAATTAATTTAGTTGAAAAATACTGACGCAACATAGTAAAGTATATTGTATGAGGGACCATTACTGTTTATGATTATTGTTTTGCTGTACCACCATCGGTTTTGTGTGTTTATTATGAAATTACTCATAAAATGAGGTTAATAAAGAATTGGTAAACAAATGACTTTTGTAACAAAAATAGAGGTTGAAGATAAATCATGAAAGTATATTTTATTATTGCAAAACTATGGTAAATTGGAATTTCTATTTTATTTACATATTGACGATGGTACGACATTTAGACTTAATATTTGCCTTTTAAAATATGATAAATGTTTTTAATGAGGTGAAAATGACAGGAGCGATTTCTTGCGGTCACGACAGACAACAAGTAATAATAATAATACCCATTTTAACTGGAGACAATGTTAATACCCCGCTTATAATACTATGTAAATATTTTTTTATACTCGTCTTTCATTGTCTGTGAAAATGTTTTGAACAATAAAAATGTATTGTTGAAGGAATTGTTTGTGTTTACCTTTTATACTAGTTTATAAGGTTTCTAAATTAGCAATAACATTTTAAGGTATTGGATGACAGGCTCTAGTAGCTTTGTCATCCATTAGATATATTCCACAGCCTACCTGTAGCTTACTCATGCCAGTACAGTATAGACTAGACAAAAATATTGAAAGTACTGTATGATAAAAAACACTAAACAAATTACTGTCCAGTATACTGATAATACTGTCATTCTAGTAATGCCATATGTTGAAAGTAGGGCGTGATTTTACCATTCAGAGCTTTCTCATCATCAATCTGACACCCCGCTTCCAGAGGAAGCGCCCCAAAAAGGATGGCCATCTATAATATATATTTATAATCCCTAATTGGGAGAGAAACTATCTTCTTAAAAGGTTTGCACAAACACTCAGTTTGGCATGTCAAACGGAGTACTGTATACACTAGATTGTGAGGGAATTATTTGAAAGCCTCACAGATATTCTCAAACTGTCTGATGATTCACACTCACTGGCTTTTACACTAATAGGCCAGACATTCCAAACTAAGTGTGAGTGCCAGCAGTATGACATTGAATTAGACAGTTTCCAATACTGACATTATTTTTCCTTTCTAAAATAGAAGCTGATCTTGATTTGAGTGAATACTAAAAGGACTACATAAATAATCTACTACTATGGATTAGTTATGTAGAGCAGACCAACCAGACCACTGAGCTCCACACGGAACTCTCATAGGTCTATTTTTTTTTTTTTTTTAATGAATAGTTTAGCCACACCACTGAGTTACAGGATGTAACTTTTATAGGGCTGGCCCTAGCAAAAGGCAAGGGGTCGGCAATAAAAGGAATGGGGTCATGGATGAAAGAAAATGAAGATGATCAGGGGGGAGCAAAGCTGGTCGGGATGGGATTAATCAGACTTCAGAAGTTCAGAAGTGAACAAGAGGTAAGAAATAAAAAAAGGCGGGAGACGGAAAAGGTGTGAGAGCCCGACAAAAGTTCAGAGAACGTCTACGAGCCAAAATATGTCGAACAAGGACGGGAGTAAAGAGGGCAAGCATTAAGAATATGATGAACAGTGAGAGGGGCAAGGCAATGCAAAACTATCAGTAAAGGTGGAGAAAGGACGGGTAGTACATTACGTGAGAGGTGTAAGGGTACCGAGGCCGTGAAGGTGAAGCCAAACTTCACGAGCAAGACGGCACACGCCGCAGCCACAAGAATCAGGATGGGGTGCATCGGAGGGCGGGACGACCTGAGGAGGAGGGACTGAGATACCATCAGGCCGCGTCTGGACAATGGAGGAGAGGCCAGGAACCGGAGCACATGGCACAGACAATGGAGGGAGTGGGATGACCTGAGGCCGAGGATCAAGATGGGGGTGATCGCTTCGGGCCTCTTGAGAGATCGGACTATCATCAATCTGTGTCTGGACGATGGAGGAGGGGCTAGGAACCGGAGGAGATGGCACAAACAACGGCGATGGGGGGGCAAGAGTGGATTGTACACATTTTATGCGGTCAGCAGGTGGGGAGGAACCAAGGTCACGACCCCTCTTACGGTGAAGTAGGGGGGGATGCGAGCTGACGGGAGAATTAGGGGTGGGGTAAACAGAATAATGAGAAGTAGAGAGATCATAAGTAACCATGTCGGCATCATGGAGATTAAAGGTAGTCTTAAAGTGAGTCAGCACATCCAACGGGTGAAGATTACGCTGGCGAACATGATCGGCACAGAAACAATCTTGAGGACATTCATGGTGGGAACCAGAAGGAACTGAGTGGCAAAGGAATTTAGACAGAGCTGCATGCAGGATGGTATGCGTTGATTCTTTGTGAGTTAGCAGGAGGACTTTCCCACAGGCATGGCAACCACAGGACTCGCCTGGATGGGGTAATGATCAGTTGGGAGGAGGCGAGACAAGATCGTCAAACGCAGCAACTCTGGCCTCGAGCTCAGCATGACGATCGTCAGCAGGAATGGCGGCTGAACTAATCTCGGAAGGAGGAGAGAACCCTGAAGTGGGGCGCATCTTCGCGGGTTTGGTACTGAAACCTCGATCCCTACTCGACGTATATAGAGGCGGAGCTTGAGGAGGCGCAGAAATACCACCACCTGACGGTTCAGTAATGTTAGGAGTAATGGCAACAGGCTGAACATGGTCACAGTCATGAGGTCGGAGCACCTCAAATCGATTCGAAGTGGGCACAGCGAGAGCCGGCATAGGACCCCTAGCCGTAAAGGAGAGGGGTTGGCGCTGGGTAGTAGAGGAAGACGTCGGCACATCAGATCGAGGGGGCTCCGAGGTACGAGACCGAACCACTGATGCCATGCGGCGCCGGGGGGCAAGACCCTCTCCCTGGAGAAATCGTACTGCATCACGATATGGGAGTCCCTTAGTGGACTGCAAATGAACTACCTCCTGATGAAACGTGTAATAAGAGCAAGATCTACTTGTGGAAATGTGGGTCTCACCACAGTTCACACAATTCGCTACAGGGGACGAACAGTCACTGTAAAGATGTTGACCGGAGCTGCATCTACAGCATACGGGAAGAAGGGCCCTACAATACTTTTCAGGATGTCCAAATTTCCAGCAAATCCTGCAGTCGTGGTCGTCGGGTGAATGGTCGCACTTGGAGTTTACGACCCGCAACATTGACAGTTGCCGGTAGTTCGTGGCAATCAAAGTATATCTTGACTATGCGGAGAGGGGGCCGACCTTCGGCTCGAACACCTCTCGCAGTGATGGTGTACGTGTCAACCGATTTAATGGTGGGGTCATGCTTGCGGAGCGAAGCGCAGATACGCGGAGCAGCTAGGGTAAAATTCTGATCAGCTACACAGATGTCAGACGGGAGCGCAATTGTGCCAATGCACTGATTAAGATTAAGAGTGTCGTCGGCATGACCAGAAATATTATCATGCGGACCACGGAGGACAGACTGCAGTAAGGTGGACTGAGTTTCATTAGCGACCTCAATCACGCGAGTAGTGGCAGATGTCGCATGCATGGATACCGTTCCCACCTCATCTTGGAGGAGCGTGTAGATTGTGAAGTCATCCATGGGGTCAGCTGTAATTTTGAAAAACCGAGGCCATCGAGCAGGGCCAAACATATCGGTAAGAACCCGGGCTGACGGAGCCACAAAAGTAGTACGTTTGCGGCGAGGAGTGGTGGTAGGGCGCATGTAAGGTGTCAACGTCGCGATGAGAGAGCCAGAGTCAGTAGTAGTGGTCGGGACAGAGGTAATGGACGTCGTAATAGATGTTGGTACGGTAGTGAGAGTAACTTGGTCGGAGATCGAGACAGCTGTGCTCTGAATGGACGAAGGGGATAATATCGAACTAGTAGGTAGAGCAGGAGGAGACGTGGTATGCTCCACTGCGTCTACACTTGGAGGAGGATCATCAGTATCAGTGGTCATGGACTCGCATTGTTCAGCAGAAAGTGGATCATGTGGGTTCAGAGGAGTAGTGTGCTCGGTAGAGGAGTCCACAGAACCGGTCGGGACCTTTGGCGATAAAACGGCAATACCAAGGGGGGAGGGGAAGGGTCGAGGAACATCAATGGCAGCGGAAACATCGTGGTCTAGTGGAGTCGGCGCCATGATCATAGAAGATAAGGGGTTGTCCCTGAGAAGGCAGGGACACCTGTCCCTGAGAAGGCAAGGACACCTCACAGGGAAAGTTAGTGCCCACACACCAAAGCTCTCCACGCTGAGACGTCGACCAGCCATAAAAAAGTCCAACAGACACCACATGAAGGCAATGGTTGCTGTCGAGAAGTAGTGGGATCAAGGTACGAGACACGAGTGAACAGCCCACACTGACTGCAACTGTTAGCATTCAGATTGCAGAACCCACCTAAATATCACAGTACAGTCGATACAGCAATAGAAAGATGAGAAACATAGCAACAGAGGAGAACAAGAACAGCACGACAGGCTAAATGTGAGGCTGAAACTAGTTCGAAATACCAGCACCAAGCAACTCCATGTACAAGAAGGGAAGATAGAGGACAAAGCCAAACACTAACTCCATCGGTCGACAGTTCCGGACCCCCAACATGCACAATAGAGCGACCGGCGGGGAGCGCTGGGTACGGTTTTGGTACCTGAGAGTGGCCCGCCCCATTAACTCAACCGAAATGCAGCAACTTCTACATCCGATAAGGCACAAGCTATCAGTGATAGTCTCACAGGCCGCACGTACTAGCCAGCAACCGCCAACACACAGTGCCCCAAGTAGGCAGCTGGGACAATACGCCTGGTGGTGAGATAAATGAGGATAGAGGAAAAGAAGGGTGCCGGCAAGACACAGAAACCCTATATAGAATAGCAAACCGGTATCCTATACTAGGGACAACCATGAATGCCACCACTGGGCTCCATCACAGAGGGAGGAGTGAACTAAACTAGAAGAGACGGTTAAAAAAAAAAAAAAATTGGGAGGGGGGGGGGGATTACACTAGACTCTAGAGTCTAGTGACTAGACTAACCTACTGAGACAGGCCGAGTCCACAAAGCCGAGGACCAGCAGGAAGAAGGGGAAAAAGGACAGTAGGAGGAGAGGCCATGCACAATTAGCAAGACCAGCGCGTGATGCCCGGAAAGCGAGGAGACTCCGAAGAGCCCCACCCCCTCATCCCGGGCATCCCCCGCCGATCATTGTGCCCCCCCACGACGGCAACATGATATGGCAATAGGTCTACTACTATAGATATGTTATACAGTATTATAATGTAAAACTCGCAAAAATAAACAAACCAAAACTGGGACGACACAAGATAAGCGCAAAGGAACTAATCAAAATGTCAGTAATAATAATAAATTGCTATAGAGTCATGACTGTACTGTATGCTAATGTAAAGTCGCGGTCAATAGTTCTGATACATATTCGAAGCTACCTCGGTCTGAATTCAATCTCCTTATTAATTCTTGACCTGATATTTGCATTTCGGTAGTTTATTTATTTAGCTTGAAGTTTCAAAATATATCAGAATTAATAATCTTGAATATACTTTCATATCTAGAGAAAGTGCTTCAGAAAAGTCACTGAACTGAGCATCTTAAACCTTGACTTGCTAACTTGGATCTTCAAGGACAAAATTGTGATAAGACTAGTCCAGAGTTCATTTTCTGGCTCATGAAGGACATTGCTGGTCAATGGCCCAATAAACCCTGCCTCAAAATATGGATAACAATTAACAACAAGGAGCTAAGTAAATATGACAGAGAAACCGAGTCTCCACAAGGTCTCAGCGTTGCGTTTCTATTTCCAAACATGCCGTAAGAAGAAAAAGAAGAACCATAAGTAAACTGTAAATACTACCTCAGTATAAATACACTGGATAAGAATCAAGAGGACTGTTATTGCTAAGTTCATTGACAGTCGGCTGCCTTGATCTTGACTGAATTAAAGATACGGTGAGGAAAATGAAATGAGATGGCAACAGAATTTGTAGATGGCAATATGATGACACTTGGTTAATCTGACTGGCATATTATATCTGCATTTCACAATTATCAATGGATCTTTATAATAAATACAAAAATATATAAATGACAGCAAGAATATGATCATGAGAAGTAGGACACATAGGGGTCCACTAAAGAAGATGCAAGTCGTCTGGCGAAAGGACCTCACAGTAATGGGACTAAATAGATACACTACATTCGACTGACACATAGAATATCACTATTACGGTAGGTAAACAAGACTCGCACATTTAAGTGTCCTAAGGCCTTTATACAGTAATGAGCAACTGCACACTAAACCTTCGATGGTATGAGCTTCTCTGCGTTGAGTATGCAGTTTTGTCTCTCAAGTGGCACAGGCCTTTTGGTGGGCAATATCTACAGTAAAACCGGTATCACACGAGAGCTTTTATAGTCAACATTCGATAATCAACATATTTCTGGCAACATTTCTGGAGTATTTTGCCCTGGTATCGGAAACTAGACTAATGATGGATTAATTTAAATGTTGACCTCATAAGCTGCCAGACCAGTGTTAAGGATAAATGTTGAGGAAAAAGCACTTGTGTGATACCGGCTTAACAATAATACACCAAATTTAATCTCAGTATCTAAAACAATACAACGGTCAATTACTGTACAGTACATTGGTCTTATCAACCAGCCACCTCTGATCCCCAACAAGATAAAAAAACAAAGTTAATAATTTATACACCTGCATTCTACCACAGGTAAAAACACAACCACAGCCACAAACTATTTGTGTCCCTGCCTGGCATACAGTTGTGCTCAAAAGTCATGTCCTACTTTCAACTTTGATTACTTCTAGTACGTTACAAGTACTGTAAGACTATCTATCTATCTATCTATATGCTCAGGCCCAATCCCGTATATCAATACTGTACAAAAACTGTTAATAAAAGTCCTTAACACACAGCAGGTAAATGAAGCTTTTATATTCAAACCTTGTTCATGTTTTGCTACGGCTATGGTATATGAATAAAATAAAATAAAGTACTGTACTGTACAGGATAATGTTAGTTAACCCATCCAGTACCAGGAACGTCCCTTTTATAATTTTCTGGCAACTATTAGATTTTATTCAGCTTAGGAAGGATCTTTAGCAATAATAAGGCTTCAAACTATCTCAACCAACCTTTTTAACTACCACAAATCCTTCCTAAGCTGCATAATATCGTCTAAATCTAGCTATTATACAATATAACACACGTCGCTGGTATTCAAAGGGTTAAGAAGGTTGGACACGACTATTGCCCGTGACTGTAGAACCTTGTCCCATTATTTTGACATTGGCTGCTCGTTTGTCTCGACTCAAACATTTTCAATTCTTTCCTCTCCTTGACTTCTACCTTGAATCAAAATGGCTAAGTATACACACACAAACACACCTTCCCCTTGTCCAACCTGCGCACACACCCACACACGCACACACACTTCTGGTTTGGCTCGGTTCAACCACATTTTTTATTTCTTCCCTCTCCTTGACTTCCACCTTGAATCAAAATGACTAAGAATACACCTTGCCCCAAATTTGTAACCTTGAAGAAAGCCTAGCTACTTGTGTGTAAACCCACAGCAAGTCCCATATTATTGCTTCATAAATAAATATTCAACCACACTGAACAAAACAAATTTATTAAACTCGACAACTTAAATGAAATGCATTGCTAAACACAGCAAACAAAACATTAACTCCAAGATATTTAACACAAATAATAGCTTGATACAAAAAAATTACAATTCTGCATTCACAAAAATAAAGAGTTAAAAGATCAGATGGAGCAGTGTTATGACAGGGCCTTAAGCCGGTGTCACACGAGCGCTTTTTCAGGCAATTTTCGATGAGCATGTTTTTTCTCGTGATATTTTGCGGCTTTTTCACATTGGAATCGGAAACTAGACTGAAGGTAGATTATGTTAGGTAGCAGATTTAAGATATAACTGAAATTTTAAGCTTGCCAGACTACAATTGCTCGTAGAAATTGACGGAAAAATCGCTCGAGTGACACCGCCTTTATTGTAATACAGTCCAACGGCTGAAATGTAACCCTATTTCAGACATTACAATGCAATGGAAAAATATGCTAACCATTGTACAGGTCTCCCTCACTATCCGATGCCCCGATTTACGATTATTTTAGGTTTTTAGGTGTTTGTATTTGTGTTTTGGCTGGTCACAACATTTCGGTCTTTGATAGGGGAAGTACTAAAATGGCGTCCAAAGAAAGAGAAGGCCCCTTAAACGAATTTGTTTAGTTTATAATCTACCTCTACGATTTAAATAGGTAAATAAGATCTCAAAAAACCCTCTCAATAACATAGGTCCTTCTTAATCTGCATAAAATCAAATAATTTTTAGCCCCTCTCTCTTACTTCAGAATCACTACCTTTGACTGACTACTCCCCTCATTATAAACCTACAAAAACCGTGCCCCACTAAAGTGCCCTTCCCTTGACCACACACTATTTTGCCTCCGTCTTAAGGGGAGGCAGACTGTTTTTCTGGACCTCCTTCTCCCGAATGTTTAGCCCGACTAGTTTTGACTGTCTTCGTGGTGCAATGCATAAGTGTGTTGATTTTCGGTGTGAGCATCCTGGGTTCGAATCCCCGGACTGCCACATGTGTTTGTTAATTTCATTAATCGAGTTTAGGAGTAAAGTTGGTTAATGGAGAGAACATAATAATTAGTTTGGCGATTTTAACACCTTTCGACCCATTTTGTTGTCAATTTTAAGACCTTTCGTGCCATTTAGGTGTCGATTATTTCCTGGCGAGCAAGTGAGCCTGCATTTTTAAGAGGAACCGGCCTTTGGCCGTAAATTTTTCTACCGAAAATTTACAAATTTATCTTGAACGGGGGTCTAGGTTTTTTTTTCTTCTAAGCTTGAAGGAGGTCTAGGGAGGAAACTAAAAAAATATATGAATAAATAAATTAATAGACCAAACAAACAGCCAGTCTCCCCTTAAACCCTTGATGGTCACACCTACGTATTATTGGGAGACTGACCTTTACCATGTACCAATAGTTATATGTATTCTAGAGTGATTTTACTGTGCCACAATAACATACCCTCGACTACATTTTGATCTGCCTTAACTGTCTTCGTAGCGCAATGGATAAATGCACTGAATTTCGGTGTGAGCATCCTAGGTTCGAATCCCTGGACTGCCACTTGTATTTGTTGATTTCATTAATTGAGTTTAGGAGTAAAGTCGGTTGGTGGAGGGAACATAATAATTATAGCGTTGATGGTCACACCTTGTCCCTGTGACTAGATGGATGACCTTAGCCATGTTCCAATATTTACAGTATCATTAAAAGGTGTTTTTGTTTCAAACTGAACATAACCCTGTCCCAATAATATGCCCCACACAAAGACAATGATATTCAGCTTAGGAAGGACCTCTAGCAATAATAAGCCTATAAATGATCTCAGCCTACCCTTTTAACTACCACAGATCCTTCCTAAGCTGCATAATGTCGAGGAAATATACAACAATAATATCTTCAATGGCCACAGCAACTTATCCCATGTGACTAAGAGGACTGACCTTAAAGGGGGGATGGGCCATTTTCTAGTCCCCCTTCCTCCACATGTTTAGCCCCATTAGTTTTCAGATTATAAGACGTTCAGCCCAATAGTTTGGCAATTTTAAGAAGTTTCGCCCCATTTCTTTGTCAATATTAAGATATTATTTCCGTGTCATTTAGGTGTCGATTTTTTCCTGGCAAGCTAGGTGGAGGTCTAGGAAGGAAACTAATATAATAATATATTGATACATAAATGAGCAAATAAATACGCCAATCCCCCCTGAACGGTTTCCCATAAATATATAGTATCCTTGGCAGGTGTTTTTGTCTCACATTGATATTAACCACAATCATACACCCTTGACCTATATTATTCTGTGATGGTCATATCTATCCCATTGTTTACATGAGACTGACCTTAAACCAATATTATTATATATTAATAGTATCCTTGGCAGCTGCTTTGATCTCTAAATATTCAACCCTGTTATAATACTGTCTATCTATCTATCTATTTACTCTGGCCCAATCCCCATTTTTGTTTTTTGTTTTTTCTGGGGGTGGCCGGTTCAAGACAGAGCTCGAACAGGGACAACACAACACAACAGAAAAACAATGAACACACAAAAACAAAACACAAATTCTGTACTTGAATAATTCTCTTATGGTCATGTTTGCCTCATTGTTGAAACGAATGACTTTAACCCAATGGGGTATTAATAATTATGATATTGTGTTCAATGTAAAACTTGCAAAACAAACAAACCAAAACAGGGACGACACAATATAAAGACAAAAGAACTTATAAAAATCGCTTGGTGGAAATAACACAATGTATTTTTAGATTGTCCTTAAGACTACCGCAATAAAAAAGCCTCCACAGCCGACCTTCAAACTAAAAAAACACCACCCTGACCCCCTCCAAACTAAATACTGTACATACATTTTTCAGGAGAAAATTTAGCTTTTCCTAAAGTGCAGGCTCACTACTGCTCACCCAGAAAAACATTGACACTTGAATGGTGTGAAACCTTCTTATAACTGACAAATAAACAAATGAAACTTCTTAAAACCTCCAAACTAATATAGAAAAAAAAAAGACCCACCTCATACCAGATACAGTTGGGTTCTAATATTAAGTAGTATCCTTGACTATTGTTTTCTATCCCTCAACTAAATTTAACCCTGCCCTAATAACATACCCTTCACTAAAAATATCATCTCCTTCATATAGCCTTGGTGACCACCCTTGTCCCATTGTTAGAATAATGACCTCAGCCGTGGTCCAAATATGCTACCCCAACACAGATTTTTCTATCTCTCATTAATTTTAACCCTGCTCCACTAATGTACAGTATAGGCAGGCTCAGAAGTTTGGCCTACCTTCATTTTTGTATTGGGTGGGGTGGGGGGGGGGGGGGGGGGGGGGTCAGACGCCGCAATTCCCGAGAAAGGGTGGCCATGAACATTAGGCGTTTGTCACGAATCGCTAGGTCAAGTTGCCCGGGCTTGAAATCTACTGATAAAATTTTGACAGCGCGGGCTCGATCTACAGACCCTTTGATCAGCAGCCGACGCTCTACTGACTATGCCACGGATAACGACATACAGTACCTTCATAATCAATTAAAATGAAAAAAATTGCAAAACAAACAAACCAATACAGGAACCGCTCAATATAAATTATAATGTAAAACTTGCAAAATAATATCATAATTTCAACTTTGATTATCCAACTCCCGGTAATAAATAATATCATAATTTCAACTTTGATTATCCAACTCCCGGTAATAAATATAGAATATAAATCCTGATTAGACAAGAACAATGCTTTAATATTAATATTTTATTAAGTTATGCTGTGGAAAATTAAATTAAAATTGTCTCTCACCTTCTCAACTTCTTTCTTTCTTGATAGCTATCTAAAAAAACAAATCCACAAAACTTCACAAAGCTTGAATATAAATGTTTGGTTCATATTTGTTAAGGATTTGATTTCCTATTTGTCCCTGTTTAGGTTTGTTTATTTTGCAAGTTTCATATTATAATTGAATATACAGGTCTCCCTCGATTCACGATTGGGTTACGTTCCTGATCTTACAGATAAATTGTATAGCGAACCCTAAAATTTATGGGATAAATGGGGAAGCGTTCTGGGACCAGCCAAAACCTCAAACCCAAACACCTAAAAACCTATAATAATATCGTAAATCAGGGCATTGGATAGTGAGGGAGACCTGTATTGTATTTAACATATTAGAGGGATGGAAGGTGTGAAGGAGGTAGGACATAACTTTTGAACACTACAGTACCGAGGCCTTCACTTATATCTCCTCATTGTTGTACTGATTGCCACCGTGTCTCCTTGATAACTACTTTTTTTTATCGGAACATTGCCCTTGAAACATGACGACAGATTATCTCATTAGAGTTACTGGTATTCCCCACTTAAAATTGCATCATTTGAAGTTGTTTCATTATTACATTGTTCATTAATTAGGGAACAAAATTCACTTAACCCTTTCACGCACATATGACGTAGAGGTTGCCAGATTAGCAATAAGAAATAGAGTTCTCTCACTCTTATAATTACCTCTCCAAAATTAGTTTTCTGCCCACAGCTAACTCAAAGACAACTGCAGAGGTTGAAGTAACTAAACTAAAGGTTTCTAAATACCCCTGATGGTAACAAAGGCTTTAAAGTATCCCTAATAGGCTCAAAATCGCGTCATATGTCGGAGAGGGTTAAAGTTCTTAAGCTTCGTTATTAAGTTGTATGTATGTACACATGCACATATCCCATAGCTGGGGGTGGCCGACTCGAGACAGAGCCCAAACAGGGATAACACAACATAACATAAAAAACAAAATATAAATTCACACACATTTAGGTCGCCCAAGAGAAGAAGGATCACTTTCTATCTATCTATCTATTGCCCGATGCCGTGATCCCCGAAGGGGTGGCCACAAACGAACCGCCCCCATGCACCTCTGTCCCTAGTCAGTCGACACCCCTCCCCCCAACCAGCACCGCCTTCGTTCATATACTTCCTCACTCCATCCTTCCACCTCTCCCTCTCTGTCCCTCCACCTCGCTCTCGTACACCCTCTTAGTCATTCTCTCGCTTTCCATATATTCCATATGGCCGAACCATCTCAAGTTGTTCCTTTTCACACTTTCCAGCACATCTACCTCCACACCACACCTCCTTCTTACTTCCTCATTAGTCTGCCTATCCCTCCATGTAACTCCGCACGCACTTCTTAAGTTATTCATTTCCACTGCTCTCACTCTTGGTCTGAGTCTCTCAACCAACGTCCATGCATCGCTTCCGTAAGTCAGTGTCGGGATTACCACACTGTCATGCAAGGACTTCTTCACTTCCATACTGACCACCCTATTTCTTGTTACTGCTTTCAGCGTTCCTACAACCCTCTTCCCCTGTTGTACCCTCTCCCGCACTTCCCATCTTTACTCAACACACTGCTCAGATACTTAAAAGAGTTGACGATCTCCATAGCCTGACCGTTCAGCTTCACCTCACACTCTGTGACTTCACCCCTTTCGAAGACCATAACCTTGCTCTTCCCCGCATTTACCTTCAAATTCCATTTTTCGCACACTGTTCCAAACTCATTTACCAGACCCTGCAACTCCCATTCATTATCACTCATCAGAACTGTATCATCCGCAAACAGCAGTATAGGTAGCTTCCACTCAATTCCCTCCCTTTTCAGCGATCCACCAACATCCACTGCTCTTGATAGTATTTCTTTCATGACTCCATCCATATATACAGTAAACAACCACAGGGACATCACACACCCTGTTTCAAACCAACATTCAGGTCAAAGAACTCGCTCTGCTCACTCTCCACACGTACTGCCGCCTTTGCACCCTCATACATGCTCTTCACTGCTTTCAGCAACTTGCCATCTACTCCGTATATTCTAAGTACTGTACTTTCCACAAACCTTCTCTATCCACTCTGTCATAGGCCTTCTCCAAGTCCATAAAGGCAACATACACCTTTTATTTCTTCTCCAGATATTTCTCCACAACACAATTCAGGGTAAAAATCTGATCTACACATCCTCTTCCCTTCCTAAAACCTCCCTGCTCGTCGCCTATCCATTTCTCTGTTCTCACTCTCACTCTCAATCACTACCCTACTGTATACCTTCCCTACTACGTTAGAAGACATATTCACTAAATCAGACAAAAATTTACCAAAATCACAAGAAAAATGGCTTCACTTAAAATGGTCTAAATTAAAGTCTCAATTTTCAGGAATATAACTAGAACTTATAAGTTTCTTACAGTTTCTTACAGTTTCTTACAGTAGATCCTCTGAAAAAAGGCAAACTATGCCTGTGTATCCAGCTCAGTACCAGTACTTGCACTGCTGCGGTTGTTCACGGTGTTGGCGGCGGCGGTAGCAGACGCAACATTTTTACTATTCTGTATTTTTGTTTTATAATCAAACTTCAAATCTTGTCTTCCCCATGCTTTATCAAGATTACTTTCAAACTCCCTTATTGATTCGGAATCGACTACATACTGGGGCAGTGCGTTCCACTCATTTACCACTCTATCACAAAATGAGTTCTTTGCCTTCTCAAGCCTATTTCTTTCTTTGTAAATTTTCTTAGAGTGTCCTCTCGTTCTTGTTTCCTCCCGCATCAAGAAGATACCTTCACACACATCCTCATCGTACTTTCCTGACACTATCTTAAAAGTCTCTATCATATACCCTCTCTTTCTCCTATATGCCAGTGTCGGAAGCCCCAGTGTCCTCAACCTCTGCTCATAGCCCGCGTTCTTCAACGTTGGTACCAGCTTGCTAGCTCTCCTCTGCACTTTCTCCACTGCTTCTATATCCTTTACCATATATGGAGCCCACACCTGGTTCGCATATTCCAGGTGCGGCCTAACCAGCGCTGTATAGAGATTCCTGAAGATTTCTTCGTCAAGTGACACAAATGTCCTCCTTATCAGCCCTACAATTCTATTGGCTTTGTTTATCTTTTCCGCTAAATGTTCTGAGAAATTTAACTTATTGTCTATCACTACTCCTATATCCTTTTCTGCATTCACTTCCTCCATCGCTTCATACATACTGTATCCTACCTTGTCTATCTTGCTGGTCCCAATCCGCATGTACTTGCATTTTTTTGGATGAAAAGGCATTAACCAATCTTCAGACCATCCCTTCATGCCCTCCACATCTCCTTGAAGCAAACCCATATCTTCCTTACTCCTCACTCTTCTATACAGCTTAGTGTCATCCGCATACAGGGGTGGGGTTTATAAAGATGATATGATAGTGAAGAAGTTAATGAAGACAACAAGGTATTATTATAATCTAAAATATGCAAAATATACAAACCAAAACAGGGACGACATAATATAAAGACAAAAGAACTTATCAAAATCGCTATGTGGAAATAACGCTTCAGTAAAATCTATCTATCTATCTATCTATTGCCTTGCCAGACGCCTTACTCAGAATGCCCCCAAGCGGACCTATTCCCTGTGAGAGGGACAACCCGAGCCAGTTTAGTGAAGGACTTACAGGATTGACCACTCAATTTAGGATCCGTCCGACTCCGAGGCCCTCTGTGTATCTTGTTAGCACTATTTTTCTACAGTGGTGTTCGGCTAATCCATCCACTAACCTGCCTTACCCTTAGGTAAGCAGTACGGATTTGTATCAGGTTTACTCCCCTAGACAGGTTGCCAACCAAGGCTGACGAGTCCCATCCACCCGGATTTGTATAAGGTTGTCTCCCCTAGATGAGTTGCCTACCAAGGCTAACGAGTCTCATTATTAAATAAAAGAACACAAAATTATCAGTTCTTCAGCTATAAGAGATTAATCCTAAGCTGAATGAAAACATTCAACTATTAAATTAGAAAAATAAATGACACAATCATTCAAAACATTTTCACAAACTTTCACATTTACTATTAACCACATAAACCACATACCGGTATATAATTACACACCATACACAATTGGTGAAACAAGATAAATGGTAATTATTTCAACCTTCTTTATCCTTGAATTCTAAGGGGTTCTTAAAATAATATATATTAAAGTACGTTGGAACTTCACCACGAGGGGGTTGCATTTGCGTCTGGGATTGTATCAAGACTGTTGTGGGAGTAAATTATATATTCCAATAAACGATATGTATGTAGTGCGTTGGTAAAATATCCATAATAAACATGATAATTTGAAATAAATATTGACAGAACGCTCCACTTACGTGATTAACTACGTCCTGGGTGTACGGGTTTGAATCTCTGCCGGGGTATAGGAGGCGGCGTGGAGTTCTTAACCTGGTACCTGTGATGATGATGATGGCTTGGTACCGCTAGTTCAACCTACTAGGCAGGGGGTAAAACTGGGACAATTGGGTTTTTAGACTGGAAGGAATACGAGAAGGGACATTAATATGACATTGCAGTACATCAGGTATTTGTGGGGAATCTCAATTTCAATCAGAACAATATAACAAGCAAAGTTGTAATTTATTTAGCCCTCCTGGCCCGGGCTGGTCCTCCAAAGGACAGTGTGGGCTACCCGGACGATCTGGCCAAAAAATGTCTAGGCCTAGGCTACCGTATTTTTGTTTAGTTTAACTGCTAGAAATTTCCCACGCATCTATAAACGTAGTGCGGTTTCCAATCTGTAGACTGGCATTGAGTAGAGCTCTCTAAGTCAACTGGTTCAGTTGTGATGACGATTTCCGTGGAGCGAAAAAAAATTCCGCGATGTTGACAATATGGGAGCTTTTCAGACACTAATTTCGTCTGATGTCACAACAATAACATTGATCCGACGTCTCCTTATTGTTTTCGGAGGTGCGGTGACGCAACGATCGGCTTTGTTTACATGCGTCGGACGCACGGCGTTCAGACCAAGCTGAATAGGCTTTCAAGCTTACTGCCTATTAACAGGACACCCGGGCTCCTGCCCTTATTTCGTGGTGTCCTTTTAAAAGGACACCCGGGCAGGAAGGGTTAGTTTTGCCAGATACTGTAATTCCCGAGAAGGGGTGGCCATGAACATTAGGCGTTTGTCACGAATCGCTAGGGCAAGTTGCCCTCTACCAATAACATTCTGACAGTGCGGACTCAATCTGCCGACCCTTTAATCAGCAGCCGACGTTATACTGACTATGCCACAGCTCGCGCCAGTTGTAAATAACGCATCTTTATTTTTCCAACAATCTTCTTGACGTCAAAACGTTTGGAAAAATATAGAGGATGTTATTTACAACTTCCCTTGCTACAGTATTGTTCCTACTGACATTGCTTTGTTTGAGGAATTTCACAAAATAACATCCTATATCCAAAAAATTAACAAAATACTGTATCTATCAGTCACAAAGATAATTAAAATATAAAACTTGCACCACCCCTTCCAAAAAAAAAGAAGACTTCAATAATCTCAATGCATCCAGTACTTACCATTTTTTTGCACTAGTTCCAACAAAAATATATAATAGGAGATTCAAAGTCACCAATAAATTCATTTACATTTATTCCATTTTAATACCAACAATGTACAATTGAAAATCATCAACAATGCTTCTAAATGATGAATTTTTACAGGATTTTTGGTTTGTTGATGGTGGTGATGACTGATGATGATGAGATTGTTAACCCCTTCAGCATGATGACGTAATTTTCATCATATTCTGGTTACCACTAGGCAATTTTGTTTGGCATATAGTGTACCTTCAGAACTCAAAGGGATAAATAT
Source organism: Paralithodes platypus (assembly GCA_032716605.1). NCBI lineage: Eukaryota > Metazoa > Arthropoda > Malacostraca > Decapoda > Lithodidae > Paralithodes > Paralithodes platypus. The sequence continues at coordinate 37,711,453 of CM064545.1, read as the reverse complement.
GAGCTCAATAAACCTAAATAACATAGATCCTTAGCCAGCCCACCACACAGATCACTACTTGCCACACTAGACATTAGTAAAGCCTTCGATGCCATCCCTCCCCACAACTTACACAAAATTTACAACACAAAAACATGCACAACAACACAAAAAGGTGACTGGCCAACTTCCTAGCAGGAAGATGTGCACACGTATCTTTTGCCGGTCAGTCATCTAGCATCAGAAACTTCCCAAACGGAGTCCCGCAAGGATCCGTCCTGTCGCCTGCACTATTCAATCTATATACACCCCACACACCCCAAATAAACATAGCCTCCTATGCAGACGACATAACACTCACATGCACACACCAAAACCCAGACAGTGCAACACTTCTCCTTCAACCCTATCTCAACACACTACATGACTGGTGCACTACAGACTCAAGTTAGCCCCAGCCAAATCCACCGCAACCCTCCTCACAAGCTGGACAGCCGAACACAAATACACCCCGCAACTCACCATAAACAACACACCCCTAACACACACACACTCACCCAAAATGCCTTGGGGCTGTTCGGCCAGGCAGCCTGGGGAACAACAACAACAACCCAAAATTCTAGGAGTAACATATGATACTATAATGACATTCAAACAACATACCAAAAACATAAAAACAAATAAACTTACACCCTGACTTAACGCCCTCAGGTCACTTGCCCACAACAAAGAAACTACCACCACAGTTTACAAACAATACATAAGATCAGTGATGGAATGTGCAAGCCCTGCCTAGGCTTCTAACCTAGCTGAAACACATCACAAAACCTTACAGACTATTCAAAATAAAGTCCTAAAAATCATCACAGGCTGCACAGCTACTACACCTACATCAAGAAACCAAAGTCCTCAAAGTCAAAGACCATCTGGACATGAGAGGCACTCAATTCCTGGCTGCAGCCTCCACAAACCAACACCACCCACTACACTACATGGCAACACACCCACAGACACCAAGAAATATCAAAACAACACCCAGCACACAGTATCACACACAAATACGGTCTTCTCTTCCTCCCTGCCCACCCCAAACCACCTTCCAGAAACACATCCATACTCATATCCCTCACCGTTCCATCCAATCACTCATAGACAACACGCAGCTGCAGGCATGACCTCCCAAAATCCATCCTTCTGAATCCTCCCTTCCTCGCGAGGACAGAGTCCACCTGGCCAGGCTGAGATGTGGGCATCATAATAATAATAATAATAGTTCTTAAACCTAGCGCATGCTAAGTCAGCTAAGGATAGCCCAATAAGGCCGATTAGGCGTATTTCCATTGGGGTCCTGTACTACTACCCCATCCCCTTGCTCATGAGGGATGGTAACGACTCAGTGCTTGTGAAAAATCTTTAAAGCGCCGAGCGTGGGCGCGATCCCGGGCCTTCTGGGTGGAAGTCTGAGACGCTAGTCACTACACCTAGCTCTTCTGAGCTATCAGAAGAGACTGGATGTCTCCGTCGACGACACCTGCCCGGGATATAACACAGCACCCCATACCATTGGACAAATTCTTGAAATTGCATTTCACACAATCACTTATGCCAACAACATAACCTACACTCCCTGAGAGCTCTGTGGGAAAGCTCGACCGTGGCCATGGCCTTCCTTAGGGACTCGGAGCTGTTCGGCCAGGAAGCTTAGGGAACGACAACAAGAACATAGGTCCTTCTTGAAATAAATAAAATCGTCTAGTTTTAGCCAGAATCAAAGGTAAAGAGGTGTCATCATGCTGAAGGGGTTAAATAAGGAATCATAAATACATTTTCTTTCTCTGGCAAGGTTTGTTCAGCAATTTACCAAACCAGAATTGATAAAATCATATAATGAGAGTAAATTTGGGATGAATGTCTTTAGTCCTGTGTAATGTTGGCTGATGTATAATATGAAGGGGTGTACAGAGTACGGGAAAGTAAGCAACAACAGTTCTGGTGATCCTTATGAGGCTGCTTGGAGATGATTATGGATTTGTTGATCAATTTGTGCAGTTTTTACCACCATGCATCTAATAGAGAGGTTGTCTCGGTTTCTATCCGGGAGGACCGAGTTCGATTCTCGGCTGGTGGAGATCGTTTGGGCAATCTCCTCACACCCCTTGCCTCTGTTTTGCCTAACAGCAAAATAGGTTACGCGCCAGGGTGAAAAAGGGTCTTCGGATCCTCCGGCCCTTCAACCCAAATTAAAAAAAAATAGAGGTTGTACTGTACTGCATCTCTATGATGAAGATGGTAATGCAAGCTATTGGTGATGATTGAGGTGCTGACGGATTGTGATGATGGTGATTATGGTGATGATTATGGTGGTAGTGGTGACTATCTTGGTGGTGAGTGGTGAGAATTTATACATATATAGATTAACTCTCTTACATCCTAGTGGGACTGCTTCATCAACCTGTAATAAATAAATAGATAAATACGTGGAGATAGAGAGAGAGAGTATGTGTGAGTTAGTGTGAGAGAGATAGAGAATGTGTGGGTGTGATTATAATGTAAAACTTGCATGAAAGATAGATAGATAGACAGATAGATAGAGTGCGTGAGAGTTAGACTGTGTGCGTGTGATTATAATGTAAAACTTGAGAGAGAGAGAGAGAGAGTGTGAGAGTTAGCATGAGAGAGATAGACTGTGTGCGTGTGATTATAATGTAAAACTTGAGAGAGAGAGAGAGAGAGTGTGAGAGTTAGCATGAGAGAGATAGACTGTGTGCGTGTGATTATAATGTAAAACTTGAGAGAGAAAGAGAGAGAGAGTGTGTGTGAGAGTTAGCATGAGAGATATAGTGTGTGTATGTTATTATAATATAAAACTTGCATGAGAGAGAAAGATAAAAAGAGAGAGACATTAGTATCTTAACAAACTCAATATCCAATAATAGGATGTCACCTCAAGTTGCTGTAAAGTAAACCATGATATTAAAAACTGCTCAAATATTCTACTACAACAAAACTAGAGCTCCTCCACATACCTTTAGATTCCTCCGTTATAGTCCATGAGGTATTGCCTTTGTGATCCTGTAGACAAAAATATACATGAATTAAAAAAACAAAAAATTAAAAACAAAAGCATAAATAGCACAATATACAGTATAGACAAAAGAACACATAATTATCACTACGGCATGTGGAAATATGTATAGAAGATTTAGCAATACAATATAATAGAATTAAAATTTACATATATCAATAGTTAATAGTTAGACTAATAGTTAGACTAATGAGGAAGTAAGAAGGAGGTGTGGTGTGGAGGTAGATGTGCTGGAAAGTGTGAAAAGGAACAACTTGAGATGGTTCGGCCATATGGAACGTATGGAAAGCGAGAGAATGACTAAGAGGGTGTATGAGAGCGAGGTGGAGGGACAGAGGGGGAGAGGTAGACCGAATATGAGGTGGAAGGATGGAGTGAGGAAGTACATGAACGAAGGTGGTGCTGGTTGGGGGGAGGGGCGTCGACTGACTGGGGACAGAGGTGCATGGGGGCGGTTCGTTCGTGGCCACCCCTTCGGGGATCACGGCGTCAGGCAATAGATAGATAGATAGAATAGTTAATTCACAATACTGGAACAACTCGAGACAGAGCCCGAACAGGGACAACACAAAACAAGAGAAAAACAATGAACACACAAAAAAAAACCACACAAATTCACACATATCTAGGTCACCCAGGAGAAGACCCGCAGACCAGGGATCACTAACCAAGGTCCCTCCAGCACTCCCCCGGCCACCGACCACTATGTGAAAATAATGCATTATAATAAAAAAGCCCAGAGTAAGAGCCAATGGGGTCGTGTTCTAACCTTCATCCGCAGGCCGGTCTTGAGCAGGTCGTCTCTGAGCTCATCACAGGCCGCCAGCAAGGGTTGACGTTCTTTTCTTTTGGCCTTCTTCTCTTCCTTACCCAACTCCTCCTATAGAAACAAATTATATCATCACTATAAACAAAGTGTATAGGCTTAGTAATAATAAAGCAGTAATATGATCAAAACACTCCATATTTATTTTCCTCCGGCATGTCATTACGAGACTTATGTATTGTGAAAAACCTGTTATCCTCCGGCAAATTGTGGGGTTGAGTGATTGAAGGGGGGGACAGTGAATGAAGGAGGATACATGTTTTTCATAATACGTGTTGCTAGCCCCAAATGCGCGAGCAACTGTGGCTTTCAACTATCCGACACATCCCCTTATGTAACTTATAAAAATCCATACGGTATCTGGAAATAATATATTGAAGATTTAGGAAAATGGAAAATAATAATATGAAATTAAAATATTAAGTACCGGTAATATAAAACGCCTCCCGGGTGAACTAACCGCAGCAGATTGAGAGTCTTGGAGCAGAGCGTAGGAACGGATCTCTCCCCTCAGCTTCACCACCGCCTCCATCACTGCCTCCAGTCGTCCACCGCCCTCCAACGACAGGTTTGATGCATCGCTCTGTAACCAATAGCAGTATTAAGAGGGTGTTGTTTTCTAGACCCCCTTCTATCTCATGTTTAGCCTCCTTAGTTTTGACATTTTAAGATGTTTGCCACATTAGTTTGGTAATCATAATTAACAACATAATAATAATAATAATAATAATAATAATAAGCATGTTACTTATTTCTCATAAGCGCCAATTTTTCCGAAGAATTCACTAGCGCTCGGAAAGAGAAAGAAAAAAGAACAAAATCAATGCATCAAAAGAAGGCTTATATACAACACACTTTTAACAATCACTAGCAGTGGCAAAATAGCCTAAACTCTATAGCCATCTGTCATGACACCTCTCTCAAGATCATAGCTTCTCTCAAAGAGAGAAGTCTTAAGTTGTCTCTTGAAGCATTCAACAGAACTCAGTTGTCTCATGGACAGCGGCAACCTGTTATACAACCTCGGAGCCATGTAGGAGAATGACCTCTCAAAGAACGAAGACTGCTGGAAAGCCCTTGGTACAACATACCGGTACTGTACTGTATTTGGCTACAATTTCTTCGTAATAGGTAAGTAATTATGATGAAGATATGGCGATTTACCGTCAGCTGGAAAAAAAACCCCAGACTATAATGTACTAACCACACTGGGGAAGTTGATGCCGAACACGTCGTCCATGAGGTAATGTATGTAGCTGCAGATAGACACCATACTGCCGGCACTTCGAGACAGACTTGTACTCTGAGATTGAAACAAAGGATAAGTTACATTAATTAATTCAAATTTAAAACTAGCAAAACAAATAAACCAAAACCAGAAACCACACAATATAAATAAAAATATCTCCACTATAATCTAGATTGTGATCAATTACTTGGTCTCTGGGTCTTCTTCTGGGCGACCTAGATATGTGTGAATTTGTATTTTGTTTTTTGTGTTGTGTTGCGTTTTCCCTGTTCAGGCTCCGTCTCCAGTCGGCCAGCCCAAGCTGTGTGGTATGTGCCTCAGTATATACAGTAGGGTCTCACATAGAACGAGAAATTGGTCGATAAACGAGGCCGTTCTATGTGATTTCGCTCTATGTGATCGTGGCATTTTGGTGGCCCAATATGGTAAATGTTCACTGTAAGCGTAAATTTCCGTCAGGAGCGTACAAATATTTTGTACGTTTTGTACGATATTTCGGCGCTCTATATGAGAACTCCTCGGATTTGCCCTACTTTGATGGCGAAATCGTTCTATATGATCACATTCGTTCCTAAAAAAAAATTTGGAACAATATTTTAGGTCGGTCGTTCTATAAGCGACTCGTTCTATGTGAGCCCCTACTGTACATACATACACATTAGTGATGGACCGAATATTTGTTTCGTATTCGTATGTCCCAATATTCGCTATGTTTTTCAATATTCGTATTCGTATTTCCATTCATAGCTATTTGCAAATATGCGAATATGTTCACGAAACCAATGGAATACTGTATATACAAAAATGTTAAATATTACATTTTAAAGTTAACACAAACGAATAAATAACAGTGTAGATGTGTGTTGGGGCCGCTAAAGTGGAATGAAGGAGGACTGAGCAGTGTTGCTACTTAACTGTATTTAATAGTACTAGATCAGGCTAGTGAAAAGTAAAGTACCAAATTATTCTAAAGTGGAATCACTGCCCGGTAAACGAACGTGTGTTGGACCTGGACATTTGAACCGTCGCAATATTGCCATTTCAGACATATCCAATGTAATAGCATGTCACTAAAATATATTCCATCATATTTCCTTACTGATTTCGTATTTAGTACCAGATATGGACTATTTTATTGGAAAATGTGTAACATGTACTTGAGAGAGTCAAATGTACCAAATCTGGTACTTTAGTACCAAAACAGCGGCAACATTGGGACTGAGGACTGGAAACATAGAAAATTGAATGGATTTAATTTTAATTATTCAATTTTCTATGGCTGAACTCTTACAATATATTAAACATTAATTCATACAGTTCATTTATGATATTTAAGAAATTACACATTCACAACGTCATTAACTTCTGGTAATTAATTTCATAGTACAGTAATTTAATTAACGTTTGTTGGTGAAAAAATAATTACCAGTTCTTGAATGATGAAATAAGGATTGAAATATTCGCTATTCGTATTCGTATTCGCGAATTTTACAACAAAAAATTTGTGTTTGTATTCGTATTCGCAAATAGTGAAAATTGATATTCGTTCCATCTCTAATACACATACAGTAGAATCTCGCATCCCACGATTTATTGGTACCGAAATATTACCGTGGGACCGGAATTCGTGGGATGCAGAGTATTAAAGTAATGGGGAAAATTACAAAAGTACTGGAGGCTATCGTCGGGCGACTATTGACCATCACTTTACATGCCAATAATCAAAAGTAAGTTGCTTTAACCCTCCAGCCTCGGCTACGCATTTTATAATACCGGTACATCCCCAAAACCTGGGGGATTTGGCCGAAAAAACGTCTCGCCTAGGCTACCGTATCTTTGTTATTTTGACTGCTTCCGCATTCCCACGCATCCCCAAGCGTAGATGTGTTTCGTTCCTGTAGAATGGCGTTGAGTAGAGCTCTCTAAGTCAACTGGTTCAGTTGTGATGACGATTTCCGTGGAGAGAACCTTGTGGCAATGTCAGCCACTTTTCACTACTTTTCACTACTTAACAATAACACAGCCACACACGAACAAGCGACGCCTTACCAGCTGTTGTTTACATGCGTCGGACGGACGCCTTTCAAAACAAGCTTACAGGCTTTCAAGCTGCTATGAAAAGAAAGGTAAGTAAAACACAAACAAAAAACTTAGAAAAGTTGATGAGGTGATTATTGTGATGGATGTGGTGATAGACGGGAGGCGGATGTTAGATACCACCCTCCGTGGCCCCACTCTCGTTCTCCGTCACCCCACCGTCGCCGCCAAAGCCGTGGGAATCGTGTGGTTTTTCGTGGGATGAGAATTCAGGTAGCCATTGGATAGTACCGTGGGATGCGTAATCGTGGGATCGAAATGCGTGAGATGCGTGACTCTACTGTATACCTAAATGTCGAGAGCATAACAAAATTATATGTTGTATAGACCAAATAAATAAATGGCAAGACAATACTGAAATTCAATAAGAAAATAATTTGAAAACAATACAATACGGACCAGAATGCTGAACAGAATCTAGAAGCACTAAAACTACTTGACCTACTCACCTCAGGTTTTTTCTGCAGTTCCTTATTGCCTAGTGTGACCAGCTCCAAGACAGCATCCATCGCGCGTACTGTATCAAAATCATCCGACAATGACCGCTTTACTCGCACGCGGGTCTCGGACAGTTTCTGGAAGATAAGGAAAAAGTAAGAAAAGCAGGACAATAAAATTAATCTGTAATTATGTTAGTGAATGTGTTTTATGAGAGGTTATATAATCATCCATTTTATCTAGTTTTTGGAGTATATTGCTAGTTTGTTTGGTTTTAAGGTAGACAGTAGTCCTTCAGGCAGCACTACTCGAGTCTGTTGTACAGGCATGAGCACTAATAAGACTACAGGCTGTGTCATGGTCAGTAGCGCGTATGACTGCAAATTGAAGGGTCGGCAGTTCGATCCCACCCTGTGCCATTGGTTGACGTCAAGAGTTTAAATACTCAGGTCTAGCGATTCGTGGCAAATGTCCAGTAAAGTCCCTTAAACAAGGGCACGCCCTAGCTAGCCCTGTCAATCAAGGGAGTGTACAGCATTAGAAACTGCATCATCATCATTGATCATTAAAGCCAAGTCCTTAAGTATCAGAGATAAAATATATATTAGCATTGCTTCATTTGGGTTCAATACTGGCTTTAATGGGTGCATGGCTATAACTGCTCACGACTTTAAATTTATGATAGCCTGGCTAAGCCTGTGTACTAAGTGATAATTTTCCAAGAGGCAGAGACAACAAACTTAGATCATGGAGTTGCTATGAGGCAAGAATTACAGCATTTTCTACAGAAAGGTGCTTTTCTTGATTCCACCTGCAATCAAACATCCTCATGCAAGGAATTTTATTTTTTATAGTTGTTTTTACTACAGATAGGAGTACCAAAAGGTATATTTTTTCCTCTGTGGTATATTTTTCGATTACTGGTACATGTACCATAATTGTATTTCTCACCTTTTTGAGTGCAGGTTCGTCCAGAGGTGCACACTTGAGCTGTCCATTAATATAGGCATAGGCATCTTGGAGGAAGGACCTGATGCGTCGCAGGTGAGCCTGGGCCTGATACATACTGGTTGATGTGTACTCCACCTCTGAAAAACGTAAAGTAAAGTTATGGGGCTTACAGAAGGGAACAACAAGAATGAAACTCCTTCATAAACTGAATTATATCATGTACAATAAATGAAGTCTAAAATTTCAGAATACTATAGAATACTATAGAATACTATAGAATAAAAGTTGCCAATTTCAAGGTAAGAAATCAATGAACAGAATGTGAGAACTACTTCCATATGATAATGGGTTAGAGCTGTGTATACCCTACTTGAAATCAATGAACAGAATGTGAGAACTACTTCCATATGATAATGGGTTAGAGCTGTGTATACCCTACTTGAAATCAATGAACAGAATGTGAGAACTACTTCCATATGATAATGGGTTAGAGCTGTGTATACCCTACTTGAAATCAATGAACAGAATGTGAGAACTACTTCCATATGATAATGGGTTAGAGCTGTGTATACCCTACTTGAAATCAATGAACAGAATGTGAGAACTACTTCCATATGATAATGGGTTAGAGCTGTGTATACCCTACTTGAAATCAATGAACAGAATGTGAGAACTACTTCCATATGATAATGGGTTAGAGCTGTGTATACCCTACTTGAAATCAATGAACAGAATGTGAGAACTACTTCCATATGATAATGGGTTAGAGCTGTGTATACCCTACTTGAAATCAATGAACAGAATGTGAGAACTACTTCCATATGATAATGGGTTAGAGCTGTGTATACCCTACTTGAAATCAATGAACAGAATGTGAGAACTACTTCCATATGATAATGGGTTAGAGCTGTGTATACCCTACTTGAAATCAATGAACAGAATGTGAGAACTACTTCCATATGATAATGGGTTAGAGCTGTGTATACCCTACTTGAAATCAATGAACAGAATGTGAGAACTACTTCCATATGATAATGGGTTAGAGCTGTGTATACCCTACTTGAAATCAATGAACAGAATGTGAGAACTACTTCCATATGATAATGGGTTAGAGCTGTGTATACCCTACTTGAAATCAATGAACAGAATGTGAGAACTACTTCCATATGATAATGGGTTAGAGCTGTGTATACCCTACTTGAAATCAATGAACAGAATGTGAGAACTACTTCCATATGATAATGGGTTAGAGCTGTGTATACCCTACTTGAAATCAATGAACAGAATGTGAGAACTACTTCCATATGATAATGGGTTAGAGCTGTGTATACCCTACTTGAAATCAATGAACAGAATGTGAGAACTACTTCCATGTGATAATGGGTTAGAGCTGTGTATACCCTACCTTATTCATATTTTTTCACCAACCAACTTTACTTCTAAACTCGATTAATTAAATCAATAAATACGTGTGGCACTCCAAGAACTCGAACCTAGGATACTCACACCGAAATTCTGTGCATTTATGCATTACGCTATCAAGACAGTAGAATTATATCAGGTCAAACACCAACGCCGGTAAACAGAACTATACCTCGCATGCCCCTCACCACTAACAAAGCCGAGTCATCATCAAGATTTTGAAGAAAGTTTTATGTGACTACATATCCTTACTGATGCAAACTAGTTATTGAAAGTGGACCAAGCCTTTGCAAATTTCGATCAAGATTTACCTTCCACCTGCCTATCAAGACAAATGAGTCACAGCCACCCGCCCATTTTGATCGACTTTTTAAAGACATACTGTATAGAAGTTTATTTTTTCTATGCGTAATGGGGACAAAAAGCAAAGCAGCCGGTAACGAGTGCTCCACCAAAATTAAAAGTAACAGAGCCAAATTCAAGATACATTAGTCAAAATTTTACAAAGTATGCATTCTCTTTATCTCCATTAACCGAGGCTCCCATTCCCTTGTGGCATGGGGAATACAGGTCTCCCTCACTATCAGATGCCCCAATTTACCATATTATTAGAGGTTTTTCAGTGTTTGTGTTTTGTCTGATCCGAGAACGCATCCTGATTTACCCCATAAATTTTAGGGTTTACTATACAAGTTTCCACTTTAAGATCGGGTTTTCAGGAACGTAACCCAATCGTATATCGAGGGAGACCTGTAATTCTAAACTCAGCCTGACTTACTATTCCGATAATGTGAGAGTAGACAGAAGAGCCTGAAGGTGTTGACGGAGTGTTGTTCTAGCACTTCATTGACGCTGATGGTGTTATATAGGGACTTGGACATCTTCTCAGTACCTTTGGCGTGGAGATGACCTGCGGTGAAGGTGAAACAGAAAAGCATGAAGTTTGTACCTTTGTAAATATAGTTTTTAACCTATAAGCTTTAACCACAGGATAAGATTTTAAATAACCGGCAACTCTTATGAGGAAACAACATTTATACTGGTTATCAGATGGGTTACCAGTACCACCCTAATACAGTATCGACGGCATCGTAAATATTTCTTGAAGGCATGAAACCTATTGGAAGTCACCGTAGTACAAAGGCATACTGATGTTAACCCCTTCTGTACCAGCGAATTTTTTTATAGTTTATTTTAGCTATATTTAGACTATATTGTGCAGTTTAAGAGGGACCTGTGATAATGAAAAGGGTTGATTAATCTAGTTCGAAGCCTGTTAATTGTTGGAAGCCCTTCTTAAACTGAATAAAATTGTCTATTAGTAGCCAACATAAATTGAAAAGGACGGACCTGGTACTGAACATGTTAATTAGAATTGGTGATGACATTAACCCTCTCACCACGGAAGGGCTCTTGAACGCCCATAAAAAAGCATATAACAGGTACCCGGAAGGCCTCTTGAACGCCCAGTGGTTGAAAGCCTGTGAGCTTCGTGTGCGAGGCGTCGGTCCGACGCATGTAAACAACAGCCGGCTGGACCGACGCCCCGCATCTCCGGCTACAAGAAGGAGAGCATCGCTTGTTCGTGTGTGCCTGTATGTTGTTGTTAAGTATCGAAAAGTGGTGTAAAGTGGCTGTTTTGGCCATAAAGTTATCTCCAATGAAATCATCATCACAGCTCAACCAGTTGACTTAGAGAGCTCTACTTAATGCCATTCTACAGGTAAATAACACAGCTACGCTTGGGGATGCGGGAAGCAGTCTGATTAACGAATATACGGTAGCCTAGCCTAGACGTTTTTCGGCCAAAACACCCGGGTTTCGAGGAATATATATATAATACATAGCCGGGGCTGGAGGGTTAAATCAGTGGTGAACTTTGTGGTGCTTATGACACAAGTATAGATATTTATGTGTTACCGTAAAATGGGGTAACTTCGGACATTTTTCGATGTTTTTAACAATTGCTCCCGAGTGTAAACACATTATAGAGATTTAACTAGGTCAAGTGATGTATGGTGATAGTGCGCCGTAATCCAGGAAGCCTCCTAAAATTATCCCCCATAATAAGAGAGCTATCCTTATCCTAAATGATGTCCGAAGTTTGCTTGAAAAGTTGACAACTTCGGACATAGGTGATTTCTTATGGAAAATGATTGCCAAGAAAGCTGGGCTAACTCCAGACAAACGGAGGAGAACTTCGGATGTACGTTCGTGGCCTTATTTCATTCATTTTTCGGCTCCTACTATTTTATATGAATATTTTATTATTGCTGCTTATTCCTGTCCGATGTTTAAGTGGAAAATGCACAGTCAATACTTTTAGGCCTGTATAATCAGTATAGGAGGGGGATATACGATGTTTAACATATATTCTGTTTGGATCTGTTCTCGTTAGGCATTGAGCTCACTCTTAGAAAATATTGAGCAGGAAAAATAACCAATGCTGTCTAATCAATAACTCGAAAATTAACTAGGCCTAGTGAAAATATATAGGTATGTATACTATATCACTGCATATACACTTTTATAGGTATAACGTATTTGTTGGTGTTTCTTTCGGCAGATAAAACAAATTTTGGACAAGATATATGCCTCTCCTAATTTATATATATTATATATCCAGAATTATCCGAAATACATAAATCGGTTAGCATATTATCATATTTTTATGGGTTTTTGGACTCAGAGAATGATTATTTGATCTTTTACCACCATGTTAATGATGGACAAGTATTATGAATGATTTTCATAGGTCAAATAATAACAAACGATTGTTTTGTTCCATGTCCGAAGTTAGCAATTTTTTTTTGAAATACACAATCGGCTAAATGGTGTTCTAGCTAGAGCGTTATACAAGTGTAACAAATTTCCTTTGGTGGATGTTGTCTCTGGTAATGTTACTACAAAATTATATCAGTCACATCATTCATACAAACAAATTTCTTCAGGGCGATAGAAGTTTGGCAGGGTAGCGAAAAATGTACATATTTTCGTCATATACCGGTATATAATATTTGTTTAGTGTACATATACTCATGTCAGTTTCCTAGGACTTTTACATGCTCTTCTTTTGCCATTTCTCTAAACGGACCCCACAAAAAAAACAATAAAAAGCGTTTCCATTATATAATGACAATGTCTTATTATCGCCGATGTCCGAAGTTATCACCGCAGTACGAAGTTACCCCACTTTACGGTAACTGTCTTGATGGTGTACTGGTTAGAGTGTTTAAGATTTGTATGTCATAACCCAGGTTCGAATCCTGGTAGGATCACATGCTTTAATTAATTTCATTGGGAGGTGTTTGGTGTTGGGAATGAGATTAATAAATTAGATTATTACAATAAATTATTTCATATTTTTCACCCACCAACTTTACTTCTAAACTCAATTAATGCAATCAACAAATACATGTGGCACTCCAAGGACTCCAACCTAGGATACTCACACCGAAATTCCGCACATTTATGCATTACCTGTACACTATCAAGACAGTATATATAAAGATCATTGTTAGCTAACCAGTATGTATCCAGTAGTTGCACCACTGTGAGATATCATGGTGCGCACAACACTGAGCTTCCTCGTTCTCATGATGAGGAAACACCAGGTCCATACCACCGGAGTGAAGGTCTAGTGGTGTGCCCAGGATGTGGCTGTGGAGGAGAGAGAGAGGGGTGGAATCATAACACCAGCAGTACTTTCTTAAATATAAGGAGTAAAGTTGGTTGGTGGAGAGAACATAATAATATCTATCTATCTATCTATATAATCAGGCCCAATCCCCACTTTTCCCTGTTTTTTTTCTTTTAATGCATAATAATTTCTAACCTTGACATGGCGGAACACTCAATATGCCAGCCTGGTCTACCGCGCCCCCAAGGACTCTCCCAGTACGGCTCCTCCGGCTTGGCACCTTTCCATAGGGCAAAGTCTCGCTGGGATTTCTTGAGCCCAGCTTCCGCCAGGGTGTCCAGAGGCGAGAGAGGGCCAAACTTCCCGTAGTTCCCGTATGCAATGGTGTCAAAGTAAACAGACCCTGGAAATAACAAAATAATATGTAATAAAGTAAATGGGAGGATATCATTAGACTTATAATTTTGTTACAATGTGGCAGACCAGAAAATAATAAGCAAGATAAAATATTAAATATAGCTTATACTGTACGCATCAATTAGTTCCTCGGCTAGTGTTACTCAATGGACCACTGAACATCTATGATAGCATGAAACAGTCTGTGTTCAAATCTCCAATCTGTTATTTCTCCAGGGGGCAAAGTCACTGCTTTGAAAGATAGTCAGCATGCCAAGAACCTGGAGTTACCATGAAACAGGAGTATGGCATTTTCATAGCTGAATGTCCAGTTTTCCCTGTAACAATGGCACCCCCTAGCCCTGTCAATCAAGGGAGTGCACAGCATTAAAAACTGCATCTAAACTAAAGATTTATACACAAGTAAATGGTCGTCCTACTTTTAGACACGTTGTTTACTCAGGCTACTCAAGTCATATCCAACCACCTCGTTCTGTTGACTCTTTCGACATGCAGGAGTCATAGGGGTATCGAACAACTGCTTTTATCGCAAACTTTTAATCCATAACTTAATATTTGTAACAATTTTAGAGTATTTAACATTGGAATTGGTAACTAGACTTTAGGTAGATTATTATAAAGTACAAATCAATTTCCAGGTGGTACTAAACTTTAGATGTTAACATTAACATTTTTCTATACCCACCATCACTGACAACATAAGCAAGTCCCCGCGCCATGATGCCCTGGATGAAAGCGAGGATGTGGGGAATGTGGTGGGTGACACGAGGGGCGATGGACGGTCTTAACACACGCAACCGATCCATGTCTTGAAAGAACTCCTGTTCATATGTCTCGGACACCTCACGGAAGCTCACTTTCATCTGTAAAATTGGAAAGATAAATACCCATAGCCTTAATCTATAAATATTAATTTCACTCCAACACCAAACACCTCCAATGAAATTAATTAAATTATGTGATCCACCGGGATTCGAACCTGATTGATTGATGGCTGGAGTAAAGTGGGAGATTAGAGAGTTTTGGATAGAGGAAGAATAAGTTGAGAAATGAGAAGTACAGTAAAAGATAAAAGTACTTGGGCTCAACCAAGTTGCTCCATTGTTTGAACCTGGGTTATCACACACAGATTATCAACCCAGGGACTGCAACAGTCCTTTCGGAAGCACAATATTTAAACATTTGTAAAAACAACCCTTCAGATACTGTGCCAATGCTGGGAAATGTCTCAAAATTGGGTGACACCTAGGAAGTAGTGGTATCTCTCCATACCACATCCTCCACTCCTCCCCCCTCCCTCCCTCAACTTGACCTTATAATTTGCACAGGTTCTAGCAGTTCTTGGATTAATACAGAAGATAGGGTTTACTTTCCTTATCACAAATATTCATAAGCTCTTAACCCTTTCAGTATAATGCCGTTCTTCTTCACTAAAATCTGATTACCATAAGGCAATTTTATTCAGCTTAGGAAGGACTAGCAATCAATGTATAAAAGCTATCTACTAAAATTGATGCATTTTTTACCACCATGCACTCCCTGCTCAAGAGCTGGGCTAGGGTGGGTGCCCTGATGATCAGGGACATACTATTTGGCATATACTGTATACCAGAAGCTTGGCAAGACAAGTTTCGGTAATATGACACAAAAATAATGTAGGCCTATCTGGTAGGATTATGAATTATTTCTATGACTTGCAAACCACCACACACTCACACAAAATCAAGAGAACAATTTCTTACCTCCTTTGACCTTTTGATAATCTTGTCATCTATATCAGTGATGCCCATAACCATGATGACGTTGAGATCAAACATCCGGGCCAGGATACGCCGGATTATGTCTTGCTTCACGTAGCATCTGGTGAGAGTAGATGAAGTCAGTAAAATTATTCATTATATCACTCGTTGACTTTACCAAATCAAACAGTTACCGGTAAGTTCAATTAAATTGATATGCGTTCCTTGTGAATCAATAATATAAGTTCATGGATTGTTATAAGAGCAAGGGATCACCATATTTTTAATACAGTACATCTAAATCTACTAGCTATATTGGAAACACAAATAATTAGCACCATTAACAATTAGAGAACCTATTAAAGTATTTAGTTGGCATGAAATCTATTGACGAGTACTAACAGGGCGTGTCCGATGTGCGCTGAATCATAAACAGTAGGGCCGCAGGAATACCAAGCCAGCAGACCTCGGTAGTTGGTCTTCAGCGGCACCTGCAACATGGAACAAAACATTTCACTTCAGGTCTCCCTCGATTTAGTGCGTTGTTATATGTGCAATTAGTTTGCTTGGGAAACAGATTAACTTGCTCATGTAGTAATGTACACCCTATGTGGTGGATTGTGTTCTTTTGTTTATAAATTATTATTTTGCTTAAGCATTGTTTCCACATAGCGATTTTGATAAGTGGTTTTGTCTTTTTACTGTGTTCGTCCAAGTTTTGGTTTGTTTATTTTAAAAGTTTTACATTATAATGATTGGGTTATGTTCCTGAAAACCCAATCTTAAATAGAAAAATTGTATAGCAAACCCTAATATCAATGGGGTAAATGGCGGTGCGTTCTCGGACCTTGCCAAAACACAAACAAGGAGGACCTGTACTGTACAGTATATTTTTAGATTAGGTGGTAGACTGGGGGCTAAGCATTTCCTTGCCTCTCATAGCTAGATTAAAACAGCTATACAGTATTAATAAATCTCGGCATAAGTGCTTGCCGCCCTCTACAGTCCATCTCTTAACTTGTTCACTTTCGGCAAGATTTTATGTCCCCAGGATGACCACAGTGTTTCTATCCAGTTCTGGAAAACTCATTATCAAGGACTATCGACTATCTTCTCATACGGTATGTACTGTATATTCTCAATAATGAATCAGAATATCTTGGATATATTTCTACTTAACAGGTGCTGCTTGGAATGCCACAATTAAGATATGAGACTGACGCCATACTTCTTATGGATAATTTAGTCTTTAACACCTGTCGGACAGGACCGTTTGTAACATCTACTGCCTGCCAAGCGGGTAGATTTACCCTAAATGAGCTTCATTCCATGCTCTTTTTCATGCATAAACAAGAACCAGAGCGTAATACAATTATGTATCCGTGAAAGGGCGATAATTGAGCTTTCCAATGACACCTGAACCATCCTTGCACGACCACGGGTTGTCTTGCAACGATGTTGCAACGCGAGTACAAAAACCCTAAAATACGGTAATTTCCTTACATATATCCCTGTCTAGGGAGGATGTGGATGAGTGTGGAGGAGGGACCAGTCGCGGTACGGGAGCCGTGCCGAACGGTCAAAGCCCACCCGCGCTCCTCCCACCGCTCGGACTCTCTCTCAGAGCCAATTATGTGCTCAACATCGCATTGAACTTAAGTCGGGCTCCACCATTTAGTCCTTGGTTCTCTTGACCGCCTTAAGTCGGGCCCCGATAGACAAGGGTTAAAGTGTAGTTATGTATAATAAAGCATAATCTGACGTCATGCATCAAATTGAATTAATGGTATCAAACAACACTACATAGAATTGAATTACCGGTATCAAACAACTCTACATTGTACGGTACCCTAATATCACAAGTACAATCTAAATCAACGGTCAAACTACCTTGGTCTTGCTGAGTGTGTTGTATATGGTAATGCCGGTATCATTGCCTTCTGGCGGAACCCACGATGCTGTAGAGTGCCAACGTTTGGTCAGGCCGGCTGGAGGATAAAGTGCAAGGTTAGCCAGAAAAAAAATAACTTAGTTATTCTAGTAACACTACCTTAAGGAAGCTAATAATGAAGATCTATATTATTAAATAAGTTTGTGTGTCTGTCTGTCTGTGTGTTCTTAATAGGCGGCCGCAGTTTTGGACCTGGGGAGCTGAAACTTTGCATGTGGGTGTCAATTGACCTGGGTCAGGTCATAGAGGGGGCGAGGCCACGATCGGAGGTCGTTTCGAGGACGAAATTGAAAACAAATTGAAAAAAATGGCTGTTTGGGGCAGAAGGAGGCCTCCGATCGAAAAGGTGTATGGAACGAAAGTTGTTCGCAGCCCCCCAAAATGGGGGTACGGATGAGGTCAGATCCAAAATCGGAGGTAATTTAGCAGCCGAAATGGAGGTCGCCGTTTAATGAGGCACATGGAAGTCGAGGCCGGTGAACGGCGGTGATTATGGTAGTACTGTAGTAGTATTGTGATGATTGTGGTAGTAGTGATTGATGATGGTGATTATGGTAGTAGTAGTGGTGGTAGTAGTGATGGTGATTATGGTAAGCTCAGTGCGAAACCTTGGAGTATACTTTAACTCTAAATTGAACTATGAGAATCACATCAATCAGGTCATCAACATTTGTAATCTCCAAATCAGAAACTTGTATTCAGTTAGACGGTTTCTTAACCCTTGGAATCCGGGAGGCCTCATATGAGGCAAATTGGTGGCTAAAAAGTCCCCGATATAATAATCAGAACTCGACAACCACGCAACGTAGTGATGTCATCTTAACGTCAGTCTACATACAAGAAAACGTTCTACAATTTGCAAAAAAATTGACTGCTCTAGGTGGTCTCCAATCAGTAGCTACTGAATTATGAAGTTTGAAATACCAAACTTCATATGAGGCCCCCCGGATCCCAAGGATTAACAAGCGCTGTCTTCTAACATTGGTTCACTCAATTGTCCTATCACGTGTGGACTATTGTAATGCCTTATTGGTTGGCCTTCCTAATTACTTGCTACAAAAAGTTCAGTCCATACTAAATAGAACAGCGAGGCTCATATTTGATCTGCCTCCAAGAACCCCCACTTCTTCATATTTGGTAGAGCTGCACTGGTTGCCAGTTAAAGCTAGGATAGAGTTTAAGTTGTGTCTTTTGACTTTTAAGGCACTTATGTTTGGCGAACCTAAGTATCTTGCTGACCTCTTGAGATGCCCTTTGGCACGTTCTGGTGCGATCCTGAGAAGCGGTGATGATGTGCTGCGTCTTGATGAACCGGTAGCTATCCAACAGTCCTCTTTCTCTGATCGGTCCTTTACTTTCGTGGCTCCTAGGTTATATAATGAATTGCCTTTATCAATTAGACAGCTGAACTCCATAGACTCTTTCAAAAAACAGTTGAAAACCTTTCTCTTCTGTAGGAGTTATGATCTTGCAAGTGGCACAGTGACAGGTCGTTACAGACTCTAACTGCTGCCATGTTAAATAATTGTTGTTGCTTGAACTACAGGTGAACTGCACCACACTTCTCTTGATTGTGGTGCACTGTCGAGTTACGAGCGCTAGTGAATTCCTCTGGAAGAACTGGCGCTTACGTGAAATAAAAGACCAGATTATTATTATTATTATTATTATTATTATTATTATTATTATTACTGTACAGTATTATTATCAAATTTAAGCCCGGGCAACGCCGGGTACCCCTGCTAGTATATATTATAGTATCATATTCTAGTATGGTACACTGCATCAACCTCATTAATTTCACCGAACATATTCCAAAATGACAGTAGTCCCACAGGCCAAAGTAGCCCTTCAAAATTTAGATAGTGTTCCTCAAGGAATATTGTACAACATTGAATGAACAACAGAATGGAACGTAATGAGATGAGAATGGTGAGATGGATGTGTGGGGCCAGGCTGCAGGATAGAATAACAAATGATGAGTGAGCGGGTGCCCAACCCCGAAAGGGGTTGAAATAGGGGAGCTATCCCCCCGCCAAAGGCGGCTTTCTAGGGCCTTTCCTAGCTGATGCTGAGAGGATTGGGTTCTAGTCATGTGGTGATGGGCTGGTCTATCAGAGTGAGAACTGAGCGATCTCTGCCATACCCATAGCTTACTCTGACTGTTCCTTTTACTTAAATATTTTCTAGATCTCAAGTGACGGCGCCTCTTCCGTGGATTGACCTTCCAATCTGCCAACCTAGAAGTTGACAGATTGGAAGCCAAAGCGTCACATTTTTTCCTTTGCCCCTCAACTTTCTCTTCATAATTGCTGAGGGGCACAGGGCCTGGGGTGGGGCTTTGGTTTCCCGGGCGTTTCCGCACCCTCCTCAGCTCCCCGCCATGGAGTGGCTTCAGTCACCCAGGCTTTATTGTGGTAGGCAGGGAGGGTTCTGTGGGGGCGCTCGGTTATGGCCTTGGCCTTGCTCGGGGCCTTGGGGCTGTTCGGCCAGGCAGCCTGGGAAACAACAACAAATGATGAGCTGTGGAGACGTTTATGTATAAAGAGTATTAGCGAGATGCGTACAAGTAGACTGGGATGGTATGGGCATGTAGAGAGAATGGATGAAGGAAGACCTGGGATCGGACTATACGTGCCAATCTCAAATTTAAAAACTTGACAAGTTAGCAGCCCTTAACAGGGTTGCCTGGAACGCTGCCATTAGGACAAGAGACTGAAACTACACGTATGTGTGGAGCACTCAGTCTTAAAATGTTATGTATGTATGTATGATAGCATGATTCAGACTGTGTGTTCACCCTGGCAATTCTCCAGGGGACAGAGTTAGTACATTGATAATCCAGAGTTGCCATGGTAAACTATAGTAATTATGCCATTATTTCACCGGGTGCATAAGCTTGACAGGTCCAACCAGCCTGAGTTGTATGGTTAATTATTATAGAATTTTCATCAGGGGTACAAGGAACTCTTAGCTCTTACCATGTGTTAATCTTAAAGAAGATCTGATGTATGGGTGCCGCCTGGGTAAGGAGGTGAGATTTGAGCTTCCTGGGTATACCGAAGTTGTGGCCTGTCGCAGAGCCAAACATCCGAGGCACCGAGTTACACCCATCACTCCTGGCTCAAGCAATCTGTTATGGAATGACATAGTATTTATTAAATGCCAAATGATTAATTATATATAACTACAAATTAATGAAGTAATCTAACCTAGAAATGACAAAAGTAGCACTAGTTCACGCAACTGTAAGGTCCCTTGACAAAGGTAAGAGAAAAAGAAAAGAAAAAAACATAATACAGAAATCCCTTAATTGAGAAGCTGTAGTTTTCTAAGGGGTGAGAGAGAGAGGAGTTTCCTATTAAGCTTTTTCTTCCAAATTTATCCTACTTCTTTATTATCTCCCTCTTTTTTTCTATTTAATATCTTTCTTCCTCCTTTTTCCTAGCTTTCCCTAAAAGGAAGGAAGACGATGCAAAGGCGTGGCTGGGGTAGGAATACCCGGCCGACCCCATAAGACGAAGAAGAATGCCCCCTGCTGGCAATATATATGATGATGACAATAAGCCCTAGGAGGGTAAGGGGGAACCCTCAACTCCAAAGTTCAAAGATTACAGTAGCCTACAGTAATGTACTGTGATTTTCTTGTGGAAATTTCCTAAATTCCTTGGAAATTGGCATAAGCCTCCTCTCCTGCAGAAATAGCCTACTAGGCCTATAGGCATTTATGCCTTAGTTATTCAGTATAATTATCATCTTACCTACGTTCTACCGATCTACCGTTAGGCTATTTCAGGCCTAGTTTAGGCTAGGACTGACCTAGGGTAGGCTAGGCCTAAATGAAAATAGGACAAATTAATTAACGGTAGCCTTAGGATAGGGAATGACTTTCATTATGAGAGGGTTGAATAAATAGGTACGATTTTAGTTACTGGACACCTATTTGACAGGTACCGCCAACGATTTAATACATATTTTTTTTCGGTTTCCACGCATCTAACACCAAGCTACACCCTTTTCTGGTGTACGGAACACTAAAAAAGCAACGGGGACACTTTAATAATGATAATATAAGATAATAAGGATTCCATAGAGCTTCACTTTTCCTAATAAATTATGTATAATAACGCTGCGAGTCTTTTAAAAAAAAATACCAAAATGGTTAAGCTAACCAGTTGTTGGGTAAATATTTTGATAAAGACTTGCGTTATAGGCCGTGGGATACAGGACAGAGTTGAGGGGGGGCTCTGCCCCCCCCCCGGCAGGGGGCAAGTAAAACAGCTGGCTGTAACTTCGAGCGTCCTGGGTAAACAAACCGCGACGATCCGAAACGACGACGGACTCCCGCCGCCGATTTTCGGCACAAACGCGCCGTTTTATTCTCGTCGAAAACCACATTTAAAAAGTTATTAGGCCTATATAGTTTTCAATACTAGGCTATTACCGGACCAGAAAAAGGTGTAGCTTGGTGTTGGATGCGTGGAAACCAAAAAAAAATATGTAGGCCTATTAAATCCTTGGTGGTACCTGTCAAATACGTGTCCAGTAACTAAAATCGTACCAATAAATATATACACAAGACAAAATGTGAAAACGGCGCCCGTCAATCCTAAGAATAGGCCTACCCTGCCTACATCGAGTTCATACAGTCAGCTGATGACAGTTTATCAGCTGATCACAGTTTATCAGCTGATCCAGTAAAAAGTGTCTCGGCATCTTACCACCAATGTAGCTTAAATATTACACACAATATATACATTAGCAGGCATATATAATGTCCTTAAGAACTAAATAGACTACTACTCAAAATATATACCAGTATTAGGCCTATAAAGCGAAAAAAAAGGTATTTTCCAAAAATTCACGGCCTCCTCTTGTTTACATCTGGCTACCAGCGTTGTCAATCCTGAAGCACATGTACCGCGTCCGCTAGATTACTTCACGGGAGTCGCTAACATCTTGCTAGCTAAGAAAAATTCAGAATATTGCCAATTAAACCCAATATCTTGACGTGAGTTAATATAAAGTATGCACATGAGTAACCAAACTATCGAGATAATAGCTAGATTTCATACAGATAAGGGCACAAATCTGTGGTTGAATTATAGCAAATATTTACAGTTCTAGCTGTAAAGACGCTAAACTGGCATCTCTGCTTACTACCAAAATTAAGAGAAATAGCTCAAATTGTGACTCGGTTAAAATTAAATTAAATCGATGGTCACAGCTTTATGAAGAAATATCAAGCTGTCAAATATTATCAGTATCAATAAGAAACACTTACATAATTATGCCATTTCTTTCCTCGAAATCGGATATAGTGTATTTGCCGCCAAGTTTGAATGTATTGGCAAGAAATTGACCACTTGAGAGTTCCAGGCTACAAGGAAGTTGGAGCTGTAAACCGATATAATGCAGAAGTGCAGTGATATTGTATGTGTGTGATATATAGAAAGTATGATGAATTATTTGTGTATGTATTAATCAATGTACAGTATTACTAACTTCCTTATAACATGAAACTCGCAAGTGGTCAATTTCATAGTCCCCTACATAAATACATAAATATAGAAATGGTACCCAAATGATGAAAACGAGCTTATTGTTAGAACACGACAGTTTCGACTCTCCCTGTCCTAGTCATATTCATTAACTATTCCACAAGAAAATACACCTCTAATTCAATCATGCCAATGTTCCTTCCTTTTATATATTCATGGAGAGTATGTAAATTAATGTGGCCAACTGTACATACAAAAGAATAAATGCATAAATAAATAAATCAATTCCGTTATTGTCACATACCCTTTCAACCCACTGCCAACTATTCCAATTATTTTGGATATATTCATAGTTTTACAAACTTTTACAATGGCCCCTTATTAATTGCAACCCAGATCCAAGTGGAAAGTATCTCAAAGTATATACTATGGACAGGGAAGGTCATAAACGGGCTGGGCAGTATAGGCTGGAACAGAACACAGTATAGGAATAAAGAGCATACTATACCCTGTTCCAAATAGGTAGGTCATAAACGGGCTGGGCAGTATAGGCTGGAACAGAACACAGTATAGGAATAAAGAGCATACTATACCCTGTTCCAAATAAAGAGCATACTATACCCTGTTCCAAATAGGTAGGTCAGAAGTTGTGAACCCTCTCGCTATTCTACCGCTATTACAATAATCAGTGTTCCTCATAGCTCTTTCAGTGTATACAACCTCCTCTACGTAGAGTGTGTAGCACCCGTCTTGCAACACAATCCCATCCCTACTCTGTGCAACTCTCCAATCCAAGAGTGAAACGATATTCCCAAATATTCTTCTATTCAACAGCTGAGCACTGGAACTCTCTCCCAGAATCCATTTCCCCCTCATCCTATGACTTAAATTGCTTCAAACTCTGTGTCCAGGCATTTTGGCTTGAACATTCCTTGATTTTGGCCCTGTCACTCTTTCAACTCTGGGGGAGGCACTCATCACAGGCAGTTCTGCCTTTTGTCTCCCTTATCCACATTAAAAAAATACAAAATAAAATCAAGTTTTGGAATACTTATTTGGAACAGGGTATAGGACAAGACAAGAGAGGTTAACGTGGTGAAGCTACAGACATAATATCCAGTTACAACTGTTTGGTGGGCTAACATTGTGAGAGGGTCCACTTAGTCCTCTCTTACACCACAATCACTAACGACAATATTTGAGTTATACCTTCCCCTTTCTCTCTCTCTCTCTCTCTCTCTCTCTCTCTCTCTCTATGTATAAATTATATATCTTTACTAACTATCATTTATTCATCTCTATCTATCTATTTAACCCTTCTATTTCTGCCTTCTCTCTCTCTCATTTATCTATCTTCACTATACTGTATATATATATCTATATATCTATAATTTATTCATGTCTATCCAACTACTTAACTCTTCTATCTCAAACCCCCCCCCCTGTCCTCTCCCTCTCCCTCTCTCTCTCTCATTTACCTATCTTCAATATCAATCAATCTATCTATTTAACTCTTCTATATCTCTCTCATCTCTCTCTCTCTCTCTCTCTCTCTTATTATACAAAATAATCTTTAACGACTCTAGACTATCACACAACTGAACTTTGTCAGTGGTATCAATAATAATGACCACATATGACAATATGCCACCGGGGCCATTATAGATTACTCCAAAACTCCTTAAGGGAGGATGGGTCGTTTTTCGGAACCCCCATCTCTCGCGTTTAGCCCCATTCGTGTTGAGATTGTATACAGCTCGTTCCATTAGTTTGGTGATTTAAGACCTTTTTCCCCATGTCTTTGTCAATATTAAGACTTTACGTGTCATTTAGGTGTCGATTTTTTCCTGGCGAGCGATGGCGAGCTATATAATGTAATAGGAACTGACCTTCGGTCGGCACATTTTCTATCGAAAAAATTACAAATTTATCTTGAAGGAGGGTCATGGGGATGATTTGTTAAGCTTGATGGAGGTCTAGGGAAGAAACTAAAAATAGATGGTAAACAGATACATAAATAAACAAATAAATACGCCCATCTCCTCTTTAAATAATGCATACATGCAGATCATGTATTTATCATATATATATACCTATATATACCTATATACCGTATACCTATCCCTTTCCAAGATATTTGTCTACAGATATTAAAACACAGAGGAAGGAAGTAAATAAAGATAATGAAAACAAGATTTATACACATAATGGCGTCCTTTAATCATTAGAAATATGCAACATTTAATATAGCTTTGAAAGATTAAGGGGAGATATTCACTTTAGGGATTTTTTTTCGAACCTCCTTCTCCCTCATGTTTAGGCCCATTCGTTTTGAGATTTTGGACGTTCGCCCCGTTAGTTTGGCGATTTTAAGACCTCTCGCCCCATTTTGTTGTCAATATTGAGACATTTCGTGTCATTTAATTAAGTGTCCAGTTTTTCCTGGCGAGCGAAAGCGAGCTCGTAATTTAAGGGGAAATGTACAAATTTCTCTTGAAGGAGGGTCTTGGGGGGAGGGAGGGAGGGGGGGGGGGGTTAAAGATTGATGGAGGTCTACGGAGGAAACTAAATCAATTAATATAAACAAATACATAAATGAGGAAACAAATACGCCCGTGCCCCCCCCCCCCCCCCCCCCCCCTTAAGACAATAATCCATAATGCCATCAGTTGTCCACTCTGCAAACACCGCGGGGTTTGTAGTAACGGAGCACCCGAGCCAATATTATCCTTGAGGGGAAACAAAAGCTGAACGTCAGACAGAAACACTAACGTCCCGGTGATTTATTTTCCCGCCCTTTTTCCGTCCAGATCAAGTTTCGCGCGCGCTCTGGAAGGATGACGTAAGGTAGAGGGACATTTATAGGGAGCATTTAGCCAGCCGTGATGTGGTAGGAGCCATTTTGATTACCCAGACTTAATCCCAGCTCCTCAATACCATGCAGTACCCATTAATAAGAGGATGGGCAGTGATATGGTATAGGCGCCAGCAGATCATGCCAGAAATCGAACTCGGGCCAGCAGGTTCATATAATATAACTTAGGTGTTAATTCTTTACGTAGTGAGGCCTTTAGTGGTACCGTACACATACAATATGCAGTATTCAAGATAACATATATAAAGGTATTGCTTGTGTACAGAATGATTAATAGAATGAGGTATGCAACATGGGAGCTACTGTGTAAAAGATTATACAATTCTCCTTACAGATGATTTTGACATACGGGACTTGCGCGCGCCATCTTGTTTGTTTACATCTGCGCGCGCTCCATGCCCGCCAAACTCGCACATATAAAAATGGTTCTCATCAGCTTCTCTTAATTATTTCCTCTCTTGTGGTCGTGGGTCAGTAATCCCCTGTGTACATTAAAATATTCCTTGAAAGAGTGACTCAAAATTCATATTTATTGAACAGGCATTATAAATTATTAGTTATAAGAGGATTTAATTGAAATTCGCAAATCGTATTAATTAAGTAAGATTGGGGTTGTATTGTAATTTAATTTGATGAAAAATCACCTACCTGAATAATAACAAACTTTAGATTATCGGACACCTGTTTCTTGATTTGAAGGGCTTTGTCAAACTACAATTAAATATAGTATTCACTCAATTTAGTGGGGACAATGCCCCCTCGACAGCCCCCCTCCACCAGAAGACCTTACGTGAGACATCCTAAGCCACCACAGGTAAGAGAGAGAGAGAGAGAGAGAGAGAGAGAGAGAGAGAGAGAGAGAGAGAGAGAGAGAATACATATATATATATATACAGTATATACAGTATATATAACACTTTCCTAAAAAATCAATGTATGTTTATTATGCAAGGATATAATACTTTTAATTATTACAGCTACCCATATTCAATCGAAGTTATAATTAAGACTCCAAAATAGCCTCAGCTTTAACAATCAAAAGGTTAAGCATCCATCTTAATCCTTCCAGTTGATATCCACTGAATTCATTTCAATTATCTTAAAGCCAGACAAATATATCTAGCTTAGAAAGGGTCTTTAGTAATTTAAGAGTGTTAAAGAATTATATTTACTGATTTAATACATCAAATTATATTTCCCTCCACCCGAAAGAACCCCTTCAGATTGTCCGGGTGAGGGCCGTGGGAGCAAATAAATGGTGGACACATGGCAAACATATCCGTTAGCAATAAGCAAGCAAACATGTATTCCTACATCGGTGCGTTAATATTACAGTTGCAGACTCAAATATACATTGTATATACGATGTTGTCGCAAATTACCCCCCACCCCCCTCACACGCACACACACACACACACGCGCACACGCGTGCACACACACACACACACACACACCTCTATATTGTAGTTTCAGTGTTTTCACAGAGTGAGATGATTATTTGTATGTTCCAGTCTTACGTGGAGCTAATCAGTGAGGCCCTTCAGTCATCCCCGTCAGGAGCTCTGACCCTGGGTGGCATCAGCCGGTACCTCAGGCGACACTACCCGTTCTTCAGGGGCACCTACCAGGGATGGCGGAATAGTGTCAGGCACAACCTATCGCTCAACCAGGTTAGTAGTGTTAGGGCCTGCTGGGTCAAGTAGTTTAGAGCAATTGTCCATATCTTATTCCTCCGGAAGACAGTTTTAACCAATGCATGACCAGTCAACTGTACCCGATTCATCAATTAGGAAAAACCCACCCTCCCTCACGAAAGTAAAGGTGGTTCTGGCCAGGCTGAAGGGCAGGAAGGCACCTGGTATTTGTGGAGTTTCTTGAAAACTGGTAAAATCAGGGGTTGCATACGGTCCTGACTCGCTTGACAAACTGGTACCTTTATAACTGTGCCTTAGGCGTTCTCTTGGTGTTAGAGGGATTCTTATAGTGTTACCTACTGATGCATTCATCTCCTCTCTCTCTCCCACAGTGCTTCCGGAAGATTCTGCGAGACCCGAGACGCCCCTATGGCAAGGACAACCTTTGGACCCTGGACCCGAGATTCCTGCCACAACCACGGCGACATCACACACACATCTTTTCTTCTACCACATCAACAACTGCCAACGCTATTCCAGATATCTTATTGAATCCTCTAAGTGAATTTCTGTTACCTACTACACAACACCATACTATTGCCACACCTATCACAACCACCAACGCCAATCCAGCTTTCTTCATAAACATGCTAAGTGGAATTCTATCATCTCCACCACAATACCACACGAGAACCACACCTATAACGACAATCACACCTACCTCAACCACCACATCCGCCATTGCCAGTCCAGGTATCTACACAAACCCTGTACTTAAATATCCAACACCTTCACCACAACACTATACACCTACCACAACTACCAAACAAACTGCAACCGTCATACCTCTCAAAATAATTCCTGACATATATAAGGAAAGGGGAAACTTGCCATCCCCACCTCTACCTACCACAATCATTCCAAGTGTCTTCAGTACACCTGTAGCTGACTATCTACCACTTCCATTACAGAACCACACACCTGTCACCCGTACAACCACAACAATCCCCACAACAACAAACAGTAGTTCAGTATTCATTATAAAACCTCTAAGTGAAAGTTTACCCCTTTCACCGCAACAACACACAAGCACTTCAACATATAAACCCACCAAAACCTCCACGCCTGTCAGTGATATTGCAGATATCTGCAAGAACCCTGTATGCGGAAATTTGCAACCACCACTGCAAATCCGTTCAAATAGTATCCCTTCTACTCCACTATGGAATACAAACGAGGTCTCATCATCATTTCCCTGCATCCCCTCAGTCTTAAGGTCCTCACCAGGCTGTTACACACCCTCTCTCGACATCTTCACAGCTATCCTGAACAGTGAAGCCATGATAGAGAGACTAGGAGGAGATAAATCAATGCATTATACAAAGGAGGATGTATCTGATTCCACCTTTCCACACTCTTCTGTTTCATCCATCCCACATAATTCCACCTTTCAACAATCTCCTGCTTCTTCCATGTCGCATAATTCCACCTTTCCACACTCTCATGTTTCATCCACCCCGGATTATTCCACTTTTCCACACTCTCCTGTTTCTTCCATTCCACATAATTCCACTACAAGGAATTGGTCGCCCTCATGTGTCTTCTCCAATAAATACTATCCACCACTTCTTCCCTCTCCAGACCAAATGTTCCCTCATTTCTTCCTCCCAAACATCCCTCCTGACGATTCTGATGTCCTACGAGTAAATACAAAGGCTGCAAAACAAGAAGGCCTACTTGACATAGTTGGGTCTGTTTCTCGATATGAACACAGTGAGCTAAAGGCAATGTGGTCAGAGAAAAACATGACCTCTCCAAAGATGCAAAGTTGTGATACGAATTTTGACTTCGCCCCAGAGATGATTTGGAAATTTCCCTTTACATCGCCTCATCAAAGCAATCGTTGTGATCACCTTTACCAAAACAGTGAACCACACATTGCATTAACATCAAATCTCACTTCAAAATATCCTTTCCTAACCCTTGAAACTAATGTAAGTCAAATATCTCCAAATGCAGGTGGTAATGATGTCCAAAGCAAATCACTAGATATACCAGACGTAAGTGACCAAAGAAAGACTACTCCTGCCTACGATATTGACCACACAACTTTGGAAAATAAGCAAGCAGTGTCGAAAAAGATAGAGAGCCGAAGAAAAAGTCCCAAAACAACTGCCTCCCCACTAACATTTGGAATAGACAGAATATTGAGGAAAATGTGATGAAGGGAAAAGCTTGTCTAGACATTAAGTTCCCCCCCCCCCCTGCCCCCCCACCCCCCCTTCTCGTTCATGATTGGAAGTTCGCCCCATAAGTTTGGCGATTTTTTTATTAATTAAATAATTAATTCATTAAGACCTTTTGCCCCATTTCTTTGTCAATTCTAAGACATTTCGAGCCATTTAGGTGTCTCTTTGTTTCCTGGACAGTGACAGCGAGCCTGCAATTTAGGAGGACCCGTCCTTCAGCTGAAACATTATACTACCGAAAAATGTACAAATTTACCTCGACACGAAAAGTCTAATTGTTGACAAAGAAATGGGGCGAAAGGTCTTGACATCGCCCAACTAATAGGGCGAACGTTATATCTGATAACTAATGGGGCTAAACATGAGGAAGAAGGGGGAACCGAAAAACGACACACTTCCCCTTAAATAGGTTCATAGTGCTGCAAAGTAAAAGCAAAATAAATACGAGGCAGAGAAAGGGGCAAGGGAACGTGAAAGTGGTCCCGGACCCTAAGCATTGGAACTTTAAAGGTTTCTGTTCGGGCTCTGTCTCGAGTTGGCCACCCCCAGCAATGGGGTATGTGCCCGAGTACATACATACATACATACATACATAGATATTACATACTATACATACATACATACATACATACATACATACATACATACATACATACATACATACATACATACATACATACATACATACATACATACATACATACATACAATACATACAATAATACATACATACATACATACATACATACATACATACATACATACAATAATAAGTCAATAAGATCATGAGCTAGATTATGCCAGATTATCGAGTTAAATATTGTGTGGTATATTGCATTAGTTAACCCCTTCCGTACCAGCACCGTCCTTTTAACTTTATTGTGGCTACTATTAGACGATTTTATTCAGTTTCAAAAAGACCTCCAGTAATTAACAGGCTTCGAACTATCCCACTTGACCCTTTTCACTACCACAGATCCTTCTTAAACTGCACACAATCCTATAAATATAGCTAGAATATAATTAAATAGACGTCGCCGGTACAGTACGGGTTAAGGTGATGTCACACGAGCAATTTTTCCATCAAATATTACCGGCAATTGTAGTCTGGCAGCTTCAAAATTTAAGTTTCATAAGAATTAAACTACCAAACATAATCTACCTTCGATCTAGTTTCCGATGCCAATGCAAAAGAGTCTCAAAATAGTAAGAAAACAAAATTGCTCATCAAAAATTGCCGGAAAAAGCGCTCGTGTGATACCGGCTCACACGAAAAGTTGTGAATGATAAAATTATTACTATATTAATGTATCTGAATAAAGTAGAATTCTTTAAGTTACTTATGTGTAATTATACCTTTACCCACTCAGCATAAACAATAATACAAAACCCAACTATCGACGACGACAAATAAATACAAATACCATAATGTCTGGGCATTGTAAGAGCCTATGGTTGCAGCCAATTCTTCAGCTCTAGACATATTCCCTACCTTCCTTGTAGACATAATATTCTAAGTAGGCCTACACTAACACCGAAATATCTGCACTTGATCACCCCCTATTGGCCTACCTCTCTATGCTATACATTATGCATCATGAATATTGAATACATACAGTATACCATAGATACATACATACATACATACATATTGCATTATCACTTACTAGGACACAAAGAAGGTCCTAGCTAAGAATGAATCTATGGTTGCTATTTTTCTTCTATAGAGATTTTCAAAATACAATATATCAATACGTTAATTTGACTATATATATATATATATATATATATATATATATATATATATATATATATATATATATATATATATATATCTGGACAATATAAGATCCTAGTTGTAGCCAAT
The DNA here is from genome assembly GCA_032716605.1 of Paralithodes platypus. Classification (NCBI taxonomy): domain Eukaryota; kingdom Metazoa; phylum Arthropoda; class Malacostraca; order Decapoda; family Lithodidae; genus Paralithodes; species Paralithodes platypus. Next base: position 37,679,533 of record CM064545.1, on the reverse strand, counting down.
CCTTCACTTCTAGATATACTTCCTACCTTCCTTTTATACATAACTAAGTACATTATCACCAAATCAACTTCTCTTTATCATCCCATGCCCCAATCTTCAATATGTCAGGTTGGCCGAGTGGTCTAAGGCGCCAGACTTAAGTTCTGGTACTCGCAAGAGTGCGTGGGTTCGAACCCCACACCTGACAAATATCAGTGGATGCTTTTGATATTAATCGGTTTCAGAGGCACCTACACAGGTATGTACACTTGTCCTTCATTCCTTGAATTTCAATGTAAAATGGCCAAGGAATCTATGTGAGCAATAGTTAATGTGGAAATACAACGTGAACACAAAGTAAAACACAGCCATCAATATAGGCTATACAACGGCCTGATGGAATCCATATTTTTGGTGATTTTCATCCCTTCCTGTTCATATCCCTCAAAAATGTTTACAAAATCTATTATAAAATTGATAAAACAAGAGAAATAACAGATAAAGAAGGCCGCTGCCGGCGACAGTGCCATACAGACACACACACATACAGACTTCCTGCCGATCGATAACCTCTCCCAAAATGATCGTTCACTCGGGGACAACACCGAACACAAATATACGAGAAAGTAGACGACCATGGCCTCAATTACCACCTACAGCCCACCTTACAATCCATATTCAACGTTTATAGATCACAAATCAGCCAATGAATCCATGCAGAACGATTCAAAACGGGAATAAGTACCAGAGGAAACGGACGAAACGTAAAGGAGAGAAATGCACGCGGAGGTCGTCAGCTGTTCGGGAGAATCAGCTGATCGGGGGAGGAGGGTGGAGGGGAGGGGAGGGGGAGGGGGCGTGGCTAGACACATGACCATCTATAGGTAGTTACGTCATCGTATGGCAATATTTTACAGTACGATGACTATTTGTCGAGTATCCTTCTTAATTAAGCACGAGTTCTGGGTTTGCTATTAGATCAAACCAGGCATAATATCTCTGTCTCGTGAATTTGGGTTAGCTAGAAGATATAGTAATGCTTTGCGTTGTAATTGTAGTTATAAGTCAGTTAGAACATGAGTAGGCTATTTGGAAGACAGGGCCGAAGACTTCGATAGCCCCCCAGTATTCCAATGTCCTCTGTGATCTTAATATATTGTGTTATATTATGCAGTCTGTTGTATTTTTATAACTATGGCACCAGGAAATAACTCAAGGCTACATGCAAGGACAAATAGAGAGAGGTGCGAGGTCTACCGAATGGCGCCAAGGGAGATACAATGGCGCCGTTTCCCATACACGGCTCTAGCTAGGCATAGGAGATTTTGGTGCGTCATTTATTTCGGCGTCGAGCTTGCCAAAATAATGATATGAAAGTCCAGTGATAATATGAGCGTATATGGTTGATGGGAACATGTCATAATAATATAATGGGGATTGTGGAGTGATGAATTGGTGGCGGTGGTGACGACTAATGATGGTGGTGAAATTGGTGAAGAATAGGGATGATGAAATAGTGGTGACGTTATTGCCGGTGATGATGATGATGATGATGATGATGATGATGAGTTAAGATGACGATGATGAACTATGCATATTAAAGAAGATGACAATACTGTGTTGATGATGATGATAGTGAGGATTATAATGACATTAATAAATGTCATTTTATGAATGGAGGATGCCTTTAGGCACATGGACCTTTTTGTTTTATCTGTGTTTTTCCTTCCTCCGTTCATTGTCTCTTTAAAAAAAAAAAAAAAAAAAAAAAAAAAAAAAAAAAAAAATACATCAAACCTAAAGTATACATTTATTTATAGATCCAGCCATTTTCGAGCAATATATTTTTTTAGCTTGCTACCTACTAAAAAAAATAAAAAAAATGCCTCCCCAGACTCCCTTGAACGGGAGAATTCCACTTGAGGGATTGTTTTCTGGACCCCTTTCTCCCTCATGTTTAGCCCCATTGCTTTTGATATTATAAAACGTTTGCCCCATTAGTTTAGCGATTTTAAGAACTTTCACCCCATATTAAGACCTTTCGTGCAATTCAGGTGTCGATTTTATCCTGGCGAGCGATAGCGAGTCTGTAATTTAGGAGGAACCGGCCTTCGGCCGGGACATTTTTCTACCGAAAAATGTACAAATTTATCTTGAAAGGGACTCAAGGAGATGTAATTTTAAGCTTGATGGAGGTCTAGGGAACAAACTAAATACCTCCCCTTAACCTAAGAAACTCCTAAATATGTAGTTTCGATAGAAACATTTCCCAGCCTAAGGCCAACTACTCATAATAGGCAGGCTCGCTATCGTTCGACCGAATAAAAATCGACTACTGAATGGGGTGAAATGTCTTATAATCGCCAAACTACAAGGTGAAGCGTCTTAATATATCCAAAGTAATGGCGTGCAACAGAGAGGGTCCAAACAGACCCACCCTGCCTCAGACAGGGTTAACCTTTACAATAACATGTATTCTTGCGCTAACAATAGACGATTTTTATCCACAGCTTATTCCCTCATCTTTTTTTTCGCAACCCTAATCTGTCAGCTTCTCAACTACGATATTAAGGGGAGATCTCCACTTGAGGGATTTTTTTCTGGACCCCCTTTCTCCCTCATGTTTAGCCCCATTGCTTTTGAGATTTTAAGACGTTCGCCCTAGTAGTTTGGACATTTTAAGACATTTTGCCCCATTTCTGTCAATTTTAAGACCCTTCGTGCCGTTAAGGTGTCGATTTTTTCCTGGCGAGCGATAGCGAGCCTGTAATTTAAGAGCAACCGGCCTCCGGCCAGGACATTTTTCTACCGAAAAATGTACAAATTTATCTTGAAAGGGGGTCTAGGGGGTGTAATTTTAAGCTTGATGAAAAAGTAGGGAAAAAACTAAATACCTGCCCTTAACCCCTTCTGGCTTGAATTAGACGATTTTAAGCAGCTCTATGTTAAGAAGGCTCTATGCTATTCTGAGGGCATAATTATTGAGATCGTATACACCCCTTTGAGTCCTAGAGGTAGGTTATAAGCCAAAGAAAAGTGGCTAATGGTAACCAGATTATGATGAAAATTACGTCATCGTGCTCAAGGAGTCGAGTTAAAAATGGAGTTTACAAATTCAGCTTTTATAACTAATCACTGAAATTCCTACAAACTGCACACAACACATATTAAAGAGTAGTTTTGAGTGTATGCTCTCTAGATCTCCACCAAGATTAAGAAAATACCCTCAAAGACCCACCTTAGAGAAATAATTGTACATTTTTCGGTAGAATTTTTTTTTACCTGCTAAATTGAGAGAGAGAGAGAGAGAGAGAGAGAGAGAGAGAGAGAGAGAGAGAGAGAGAGAGAGAGAGAGAGAGAGGGAAGTAGGTCAGGACAACTGAATTATAAGTAGGGGAGAGGAAAAGAGCAGGTTTGAAGAAAATAGTAACAAGAATTATGCAGTAAATGTCCATTTATATATATATATATATATATATATATATATATATATATATATATATATATTTACTCACGTATAGCCCCAGTACTGTGAACATTAAAGTTAATTCCTTAGATGTGTATGTGTGAGTGAATGTAATTGTGCGTGTGTGTGTGTGTGTGTGTGTTACAGTACATCTATCCCTCCCTCTACCCATCCATCAAGGGAGAAAGAGAGGGCTAGAGAGAGCTGAAGAAAGAACCCGAGCCAAAACACTGAGAGAGAGAGAGAAGGAAGGAAAGCAAGGAACCCTGTGCGCAGAATCCTATCCCCCAACTAGTGACTCTCCTCAGTGATCCAGAACCTCCCAGTCTACCTAGGTCAACCCCGCCCTACAGTGACTCAACCTGTGACTCTACCTACTACTATGCCCATTGGAAACCTTAAGGAACGTTGCTACCCCACGAGAATCAAGAATTTCAACTAAACTCGTCCAAGAGCCTTCCAGACACGCCAGTTGTTTACATCTAGCGTTCCTCTTGTGAGTTGCTGGCATTTGACCTTTAGCTATTTCTCCCCATCAAATGTCAAGGTTTAAGCCAAATATCTCCCGCTAGTGCCGATGTTAAACGGAAATTAAATATACGGCTTTGCTATGCTGTGCTTCTATGGAATACTAAATTATACCACTCCGGTTCAAACTCATGCCGAAGCGGGAATGTTCGTGTTACCAAAATAACAATAATGCGTGTGTTTGTGTATGCGTCTGTCCCAGGATAGTGTCGGGGGATGAGGGGAGAGAGAGAGAGAGAGGGAGGGGTAGAGGGGAGGGAAGAAATATAGATCGCTGCGGGCCTCCCCCCCCCCCCCCCTCCTCCAATCTCCTTACCAATTCTTCATTCCATCGCCTTTATCCTATAATTGGCTCGTCTAAATGCAAAAATACATGCCTTACTCAATTAAAATAAATTATATAGCTTTATGGAGATTCAATTAATGTTTGTTCGTATCGCATTCCTCTTTCCATTTCTTATTTTTCCCCTTTTCCGTCCCCCTGACTCCAGCGCGCAGGCGCCGTTCAATGTTATTGTTTACATCCGTTTCCATAACAACCACTGCAGCAAACCACACCCGTTTTCTATGACGCCCTCTGCCAACACTAACTCAGACAAAAGAGGGATGGGACACGATTTCACCTCCCTATTATACCCAAACCCAGGCTAATTTCACCTATTTCTATTCTATTTTCATGGTCTGCGATGGCTATGGGGAAAACAGCTGACAGAAGTTGTTGGCAAGCGTGAGCAGGAGTACCAACAGCGAGCGGTGGCAGGATGCACCAATCGACTAAAACCAATTTGCTACCAGTTGTGAGTCGTATATATCTGGCCTTCTGACGACTGTCCCTCCAAGTAAGTACCTCTTAATAATACAACATTTCAATAAATAAACCCTCTACTACCTAATTACATCTTTATCTATATTCACTTCACACACACACACACACACACTTATAATCTACCACACACAAAAATAATCTACCACACAAACAGTTACAATCTACTACCAAAACACCAACCTACACTACCACAATCTACCACACAAACAACCACAATCTACCACAACCCAACCTACACTGCCACAATCTACCACACACACAACCACAGTATACTACAACACCAACCTACACACTACCACAATCTACCACACACACAACCACAGTATACTACAACACCAACCTACACACTACCACAATCTACCACACACAACCACAATATACTACAACACCAACCTACACACTACCACAATCTACCACACAAACAACCACAGTATACTACAACACCAACCTACACACTACCACAATCTACCACACACAACCACAATATACTACAACACCAACCTACACACTACCACAATCTACCACACACAACCACAATATACTACAACACCAACCTACACACTACCACAATCTACCACACACAACCACAGTATACTACAACACCAACCTACACACTACCACAATCTACCACACACAACCACAGTATACTACAACACCAACCTACACACTACCACAATCTACCACACACACAACCACAGTATACTACAACACCAACCTACACACTACCACAATCTACCACACACTCAACCACAGTATACTACAACACCAACCTACACACTACCACAATCTACCACACACAACCACAATCTACCACACACGCAATCAGTCAACCATAACTTACTCATTTGTACCGCATTCCCACAATCTACCAAACAAGCACACACACTACCACAATCTACCACACAACCACACACACTACCACAATTTACAGTACACACACACACACACACTCTTAAACTAGTAAAATAAGCCATAAAAAACAGCGACCAAGCCCAACCAATCAATGAAGTGGCTAGGACCATAATACATGCCATGCCGATGATGTACCAGGGGGCATGCTAGTTTTGGGTGTTTCTTCTAATTTGTGCTAGATGGCGTGGGTGTATGTGTCTTTTGTGTGAGAGAGAGAGAGAGAGAGAGAGAGAGAGAGAGAGAGAGAGAGAGAGAGAGAGAGAGAGAGAGAGAGAGGGATAGGATAGTGTGAGTGTGTATTGAGTAGATTCGGTTAGGGTAAACAAAGATAGACTGTATCATGATGTAATATATATATACCCACAAATTAAAGTGTATTGCACATAATGTAATTGGGATGCGTCAATGAGAGAGAGAGAGAGAGAGAGAGAGAGAGAGAGAGAGAGAGAGAGAGAGAGAGAGAGAGAGACAGAGAGAGAGAGAGGGGATATACCTTTAAGCCTCTGTACACTATAGTCTGGACCAGTGTGCTTGGAGGCATGGGGGACATACCACGTGTGTTATTCTCTCTCTCTCTCTCTCTCTCTCTCTCTCTCTCTCTCTCTCTCTCTCTCTCTCTCTCTCTTCCTTCAACTCCCTCTCCCATCCTTCGCCCATCCCCCCCACGCCCCCCCCCCCCCCCTCTCCTTTCCATCTCTTCCTCTCCCCCCCGCTCTCTCACTCTCTCTCTTTCCCACACACACACACACCACATAAATCCACAACCCTATAATTTCTTAACAAATTTCCGTCTTATTATCTTCCAGGAGTTAATAAATCCACAATACTAACTCTCTAATACTATTCATTATTATCTACTGGAGGTAAAACAGTGGATTAATGTGGATTTGTGTAGGATATAGATGGATTTCCGTGGATATCTTGAAAGTGATAGTTAATATATGTGGATTCGCGTTATGTAAAGTGCTGGATCTAAATGAATATCCTTAAATATATATTATGGATATTTATGGATGTCCTAAAGTAAACAAAACTGATCTATATATTCTGAAGACAATATTGAAACGTAAAATCTATTCGGACATCCTGGATTTGGCTAGCCATTTCTGTAGACATCCAGTATTGAACAAAAAGATAGATTCACGTATATATCCTGAAATTAAAACTTGAATTATGCGAACTTAATTTAAGAAACTCAACAACATAAGTGACATGCCTGCAAAACACAGCAAGCAAAACAATAACAATTATCGTATATCCCGGGAATTATGTGAGTGCACTTTTAGTTAGTTAAAATAGGACTTCAGAGGCTATCAACCCTATTGGATTATTAAGCCAGCTCACTGTAAGTCAAGAAACTCCAGTCCCTTGGAAAATGCACTGAAATAAAAACTGAATATATGAAAATATATACTGAAGCAGTGGATACATATGGATATCATGAACTTAAAATCGGTTGATAGACGTAAATATCCTGAAACTTAAAACTAGTGGATTTGTGTGAATATATAGAAATATGGCAGCGGTTACTTTAGCTATATACGAGGTGGGTTATCATAATATTTTGGACTATATTGCAATGACACTAATTAACATCTGTCTTTGTGTGTAGTGATTATGAAAGTGGAAAACGACGCAATTACAATGTACCTGTTTTTCCACATATAGTTGGATGTGGATGTGGATGTTGAAAAGTGGATAAAGAAGCCTGACAAATAATGCATATGGAATAATACACTTGGATATGATACAAAGGATGGTTGTGGATATGGATGTAGTAAATATGGATGAATAAGCGTGCCTGGATATGGATGTGGATGTACTAAATATGGATGAATGAATGTGGATAATAATAGTTGGCTGTGGATGTACTAAAAGTGGATGAATAAACCTGGAAAATAACGGATGGATGTGGGTATGTGTGGGTGTGGGACTCTGTGGGTGGATATTAGCTCTGGAGGTAATGTATGAATAAATTATAAGGTTTGCTCAGACCCGCCCGCTGAAAAGATCCACACACACATACTCACACACACACACACACACCCACATACAGGAGTTGGTAGAGGGAGTGGTAGATTGTGGTAGTGTGTGTGTGTGTGTGTGATTGTCTAGTATTGTCTCAAACACACACACACGCATATAGAGTAAGTATATATATATATATATACCGGTATATATATATATATATATATATATATATATATATATATATATATATATATATATATATATATATATTATATATATATATATATATATATATATATATATATATATATATATATATATATATATATATATATATATATATATATATATATATACTGTATATAAGTCATTTTGAGAAACTTGTGATTATTTAACTTTATACTTGACCAATAGTCTACGGTCATAGCACATACTAATTCAACTAAGTCCTTCGGCAGTAAGGGAGGGATATACTGTACAGTACAGTAGGTCAGAAATAACAATAATACAATACAAAAGCACGTTGACGTAATATGTATCACATTCTGGTTACCTTTAGACGATTTTCATTCGCTTATAATCTACCTCTAGGACTCAAAGATGTAAAATTAATATGATCTCAATGAATCCTCTAAATAACACAAATCCTGTTTAAACTGTATAGAATAGTCTAACTTTCACCAGAATAAAAGGTCAAAAGACGTGCTGAAGGGGTTAACACTATCTGATCCGACGTCTTGGGGGTATATTATGATATTTTGTTTACAATTGAAGATTTGGCTTGCTTTTTGTCATTTTCGAGCAATGTATTTATTTCAAGGCTAACCAAATCGCCTTCCCAGACTGTCTTCACACTAAAAAATGCCCACCCAGATACCCTTCAAGCTAAATTTGTATATTTTTCGACAACAAAGTCCAATTTCCTTTAAGTTAACCCCGTGTTTACCGGGGACGTCTTTTTAGCTTTATTCTGACTACTATTGGATGATTTTATTCAGCTTATTAAGGGCCTCCAGTAATTAAAAGGCTTGGAACCATCTCATTTACCCCTTTTTATAAACACAGATCCTTTTTAAACTGCACAAAATCATCGAAATGTAGTTAGAATATAATGAAAAAGACGTCCCCGGTACAGAAGGGGTTAAAAGCTTGCTATCACTCGTCCAGAATAATATCGACAACTGAATGGGGTATTATGGTTGTGTGGTTGTTCAGGTGTGGTAGTCAATGGTTGTACAGGCGGCCAAATAAGTCATGTCTCGGTACTAAGTATATTTTGATCAATAATTGGTATCAGCAATATTTACACATGAGTATATTTTGATCAATAATTGGTGTCGGAAATATTTACACATGGTTTCTTCTTTTTGAGTGAGATCTACACCCATGTTCCTACAATTACCCACCCTATTCAACATCTGGCAGACATTATTACAGCACAGAGCGAGCCAAACGTAATGACAGCTGAGACATGACTTATTAGTGCTACTGTACATGTGTGGTAGTGTGGGTGTGGTAGGTATGTGACCCTTCCCCCCCCCCCATCCCCCCACTACCACAGCTACCACATAATATAAACATTAGACCCCCTCCCCCCCCCCCCTCTGTTCACGCCCTTCCGTTTTCTTTCATAGGTGTGGTGTAGAAGAAAATGGGTTTGTTTTGATTTTGCTCTCTCTCTCTCTCTCTCTCTCTCTCTCTCTCTCTCTCTCTCTCTCTCTCTCTCTCATAAATGCCCTTGCCAATATCTACCTTTAAGTTAATGTACAGTATATATAATTGATAGTTTTCGACCCTCTAAACTATATTTGAATTGTGGAAATACATTAATATTGTGGAGAGAGAGAGAGAGAGAGAGAGAGAGAGAGAGAGAGAGAGAGAGAGAGAGAGAGAGAGAGAGAGAGAGAGAGAGAGAGAGAGAGAGAGAGAGAAAACAAATCGTTAAATTGTTAATATTGTAGATTAACTAACTTGCTCATGATTTTCAGATGAATGACACAAAGGAAGAAGCCCTGTGCAACAATGCACAGAACCATCGTCAGCAGCTCCTGCACCACCAGCAGGAGATCGAGCGGGACCTAGAGGCGGGATCCTGCGCTGACGAGGAGGACGAGGAGGAGGAGGACGATGGGAGTAAAGACGAGAGCGGTAGTGAGGAGGGGAAGGAGGGTGGGGAGGAGGACGACGAGGCTGCGGCGTTAGCTGCGGTGGCCGGAGTGCCCGCCGGGGTCCCCAAGTCAGATTCCATTCCTCCGCTATATAATGTGGAACCAGGGTGTACAGCCCTCGGGTGCTACTCCGCCATAGCCACCATTATCGTCATGATCTTGGGCATCCTGGCTTTGCTCATGTACTCGTCGCCCGGAAGCGTTAAGGCCGAGAAGCTCATATACGACGAGTTCGGCAATTTCACCTCGCCGACGGTGGCCCCACCGAAGCCCAAATGAAAACGTAGAGAGAATCAAACTTTAGTCAGCTTGGTTTCTTGTATACTAGCCTTTCCTCAGCTGAGCCTTTTCATCTCACTCTGGGGCCGCATTTTTTACACTTTTTTAAGATGGAACGTTACGTGGAAGGTAGGGGGTAACAAAGAAACTGGGATATATTTGGGGGATAACAAAGAAAATGGGAAATATTTGGGGGCTAACAAAGAAAATGGGATATATTTGGGGGATAACAAAGAAAATGGGATATATTTGGGGGGTAATAAAGAAAATGGGATATATTTGGGGGGTAATAACAAAATGGGATATATTTGGGGGGTAACAAAGAAAATGGGATTAATTTGGGGTGACTTGTGTGCAACAGTGTTGTCAAGCTGTTTGGTAGTCCCACATACTTCACTTTCCAGCGTAAGGTTAATTCTACTGTACTACAAGAAAGCAAAATGCAAAAAAATATAAATATTAAGAACAATGTTATTCTTGCCCTGAGCTGTGAAGTAAATTAATGTACATCTATCACAGATATCTGGGAATTTTTTCCTAAATTGTACTAAAAATAAATAAATACATTACTATTATAATCTTCACTAAAACGGAGACAAAATTTAAAAAATTGAACCAAAAGTCTACTATTGAAAAGTAATAAGACGAACCAATATTTGATTTCCTTGTAACTGCCCCCAAGATTAAATTCAGATTAGGAAGATAGAGTTAGAGGGTTAATTAAGATAGTGTGTACCCCTTTGATACCTACAGTAGACATCCTTCCTAAACTGCATAAAATCGTCAAATAATAAACTGGGGGCAGGGGGCTAGGAATCCTCCTCCCCTTGTATAATATCTCCTACTCGACGAGACAGAGAAACGGGCTAGGGAAAGCGAAAGTGGTCCCGGACCCTGAGAATAGGAACTCTAAATGTTGTTTCTGTTCGGGCTCTGTCTCGTGTCGCCCGTATAATGACAAGCTCTCCTTTCCTCAATCTTCAGTAAGTCGTTTTAGGTTTACAGAAAGAAGAACACTCACTATAGGTCTCCCTCGATATACGTTTGGATTACGTTCCTGAAAACCCGATCTTAAACCATATAGCGAACCCTTAAATTAATGGGGTAAATGGGGATGCGTTCTCGGACCAGCCAAAACCCAAACACAAACGCCTAAAAACCTATAATAATATCATAAATCGGGTCATCGGATAGTGAGCGAGACCTGTATACATTCTCTAGAATAGCACTAGTAAATGCCCCAGGCATAACCCCTTAGCTGAGCATTCCTTTTTATATCACAAGGGAACGTATCTCAAATAAATGTAAAGCAAATGAATGTTCCGCAAATGAACGTTTCGCAACCCCCTAGCTGAGCATTCCATTTTATATCACATAGGAACGTATCGCAAATAAATGTTCCGCAAATGAAAGTTCCGCAAATCAACCTTCCACCTAAAACAGTGTAAAAAACGCACGCCTCATCTTTGGGAATTTCTCATGTTTTCATAACTATGATTTGTCTCAGAGAATTCGATCTGGTCTGGTGATAGATCGGGGAGATGACCTTTACAACGCCCCCCTCCCTATTGGCATTGTAAATAATTATGTGATCGACCTCTTTGTTTTTTTCTAGTTTTGTGAAATCCATATTTTCTAATCAATTTTCTCGATGTACCAATTTGTCATGAAGCAAAATTTGACCCTATTTGATGATAAGTCAATTTTTTAGACGTACTCAATTTTCCACGAAGCAAAATTTGACCTTATTTCTTGTTTACCTCTTAAACTTCTCAACCACGTTATATAATTTAATCAATTCATATATAAACAAGAGAATTGACCACTTGTGAGTTTCATGAAAAAAGGATATTGAGGGTGTAGACATCGATAATTAACAGAATAATTACAAGCTAATATATAAAATTAGGTCATACTACATATATAATTACATAAAATCAAATTCAACACTCTTTCTATACATCAGAAAGTTACATTTGTACTTCATATCTGTTTAACCCTTTCTGTACCGGCGACGTCTTATTTATTTGATTTCAGCCATTCATTACGATTTTATTTAGCTTAGGATGGTAGTGGAGCCATTGAGAGGCTACAGATTATCTGGATCAGCCATTTTCACTACCACAGATCCTTCCTAAGCTGCATAAAATCGTCTGAATATAACTGATAAAATAACAACGTAAACATCCCCGGTAGTGAAAGGGTTAATATTCATGTCAACGGCTCCAACTTCCCCACAGACCGAAACTCGCAAGTGGTCAATTGTGTTATCATTTTAAACTCTCCTCACCAATCTCCATCCTCAGAGGCCTATTTCCCTCCATTTTTTATACTGATGATGATAGCTGTGGAGTATATATATAATATAATCATCAAAAGGAATATAAGCCTAATATATCACACACGAGAATGGCAACTACTATACCCTGTTCATTATAAATAGGCCAGAAATTGCAACACCAACCTCTCATAACTCAAAAAGGATCAAGCCTCGTCCCTCTGACGCACATGGGGTTGCCGGTTAGTAGTCAGACATACAAAGCTTTTGGGTCTATAAGAATAGATAAGTTAACCATTCAAAATTAATTTTCTTAGTAGGACAGCTCAAAGAAAACTCTAAGCACATGGGTAACTAAACTAATTTTTCAGAACACCAGTAATGATCACAAAAGGTTTTATATATTATGCCAAAATTGATGCTAAATTCGTTATTGCGCGCCAGAGTAATTTAATGTTACATAGAGTTACATATATAAACAGACCTCACAGACCATTTAGTCCGAACAGGGTGAATTGGCCTTAAAATCTACAATTACATTTTTAATTCCCAAATACAAAGGCAATAGAAGAAAAGGACAACAAAGCAAAAGATTCTCTGTAATTTCTACCAATCTAATAGGTGTGGAAAAATACCGCCCATTTGTTCCAGCCCTTTTACAGCTGTAAGAGCTTGGGAGTCATGATTTCTTGGGTCTTGGTGGCTTTTAAGGGCGTCATGATTTTGGCCTAACAGGGGCAATGTTCGTAAACACAAGAGTATCTCATTTGACTGTAGAATCGTACGTGGTGGAGAAAAAAGCTATAGTAAAGAATAGTGAAAACAGACAGACTAGAAGAAAACAGTGACCAGTGAATGATGATGATGGTATGAACTGAAAACGGTGTCACGCGAGCCCTTTTTCCAGCAATATTTTGGAACAATTCTCGTCTGGCAACTTCAGAATTAAACTTTTCTTAGTCTCAAGCCAACAAACATTTTAATTTCATTCTATTGTACTGTAGTTCCCGATACAAATGTAAAAACAAAAACAAAAATAAATAATCCGAAAAAAAATTGCTGAGAAAAAAATATTTGCTCTAAAAAAATGCCAAGAAAACAAATATATACTTGCTCTTAGAAAATTGCCGGAAAAAGCGCTCGTGTGACACCATCTTGAAACAGAGTAACATTATAGATCAACAAGGATTTAACTGTGTGGCAATTTGACGTGTCAAGTCAAAAAAGTTGATTTAATAGCTTTCCAGATTTCGCTCAAAAACGTACTTCATCGCTCTCTTAAAAAACAAAACAAAAAATATATTGATCTCAATGCTCTATAGATTAAGTCCACTATTATACCAATGCATCTTCAATACAAATGCTTCTATATTTATAACTTTAAGAGTACATTAGTATATATATTTGCCACTTCCAATACAACACATATTACATTTAAGAATTTTTATATTGTTATTGGTAGTACGGCCGGAAGCACTAATAACACACCCATAACCCCCCTTCGAGATTAATGTATACATTTTTCGGCCGGGTTCCTCCTAATTTACAAGCTTGCTATCGCTCACCAAGAATTTTTTTACACCTAAATGGCATGGAAGGTATTCAAATTGACAACAAATTGGGGTGAAAGGACCTAAAATTGCCAAAATAATGGGGCACACATCTTAAAATCTCAAAATCTAATGGTACTAAACACGAGGGAGAAGGGGGTCCATAAAAATACCCCCCCTTAACCCCTTCTGTACTGGCGACGTAATTTTGATTTTATTCTAGCTATATTTGGACGAATTTAGGCAATTTAAGAAGGGTTTGTGGTAGTAAAAAGGGATAAAAGAGATAGTCCGAAGCCTGAAAATTGCTCCTCCCTTCTTAAACTGAATAAAATCGTCTAATAGCAGCGAGATAAAAGTTAACCCAGGGACTGCGACGGTCCTTCCGGAAGCACGGTATATAAACATTTGAAAAAACAGCCGGAAATGCTCTCAAAATTGGGAGACATATAGTAAATAGTGGCAGCTCTCCATTCCACATCCTCCACTCCTCACCGCCCCTTTATACCCCAACCCCCCTCCCATCCTCCCTCAACTTGAACTTGTATTTTGCACAGGTTCTCGCAGTTCACGGGTTAAAAGGACGTTGTCGGTACAGAAGGGGTTAATTTAACTGGGTGCGTAGGTATTAGTGCTCTCGAGTGTACGTGTTGTGATGATATTGTCAATGTAAAGTTCACCATTTTCCTGCACTGATTCTTATTAGAGGGCATTGTTGTTTGTGCATCTTTCCGGGCAACATTTTCCATAATTCCATTTTCTTTGGGATGTAGCCTACTGTTAGGTGCGTCTATTTTATTTTAGGTAAGCGTTCTATTATGTGCGTCTATTGTGTTTAGGGTGTCCTGTTATGTGCGTTTTTATCCCGGGTATTTCTGTTCTGGTATATTATGAACCAATGTTTTCAAATAATTGACGTACCTAAACTAATCTACCGTACTTTCAATTTAGTTATCGATAATAGAGCAATTAGCCCAGATAGTTGACCTGAAAATATTGTAGCCGTTTAAAATTTGCAGTTAAAAACGCTCATTTGATTCCGCTTCGATTACATTAAGTTACCATAGTTTCCTATCTTAATTTATGCCCTCAAGAGAGACCAAATATCTTTATCAAACCTAATCTGCAACAGCGCAAGTGCATGCAAGGTGTCGAACAAAAACCAATTTCACAATCCATGATTCTCTTGAATAACAATGAGTTCTCACATGTCTAGATTAAATGCACCAAAATTCTCCAAGAATGAAAATCAAAATAAGTTAAAAAATCATGTTTCTCTAAACTAAATCTCTGTAAAGCAAACTAAACTGATATATTTATTAAATATGTATTTATATTATGATCTATCGTCATTATTTTATTCGAACTATTTTTAACCCCTTCTGTACCGGTGAAGTTCTTTTCATTAAATTCTGGTAACTATTAGATGATTGTATTCAGCTTAGGAGGACGTCTACCAATTACAAGGCTACAGACTCTCTCAATTAGTCCCTTTAGCTACCATATATCCTTCCTAAGCTTACAAAAATCGTCCAAATGTAGAGGAAATAAAAACAAAAGGACGTCGCCGGTACAGAAAGGGTTAAACGATTTTTTGAAGCTTAGGAAGGAATTGTGGAAGTCAGAGGGTAAATTGAGATACATAATCCCCTTTCAGATTCCTAGAAAGCCTTCTGAAACTGGGTAAAATCGTCTCATCCTAGCCACAATGAAGTTAAAAGCTACTGGTAACTTTAATTTACAGATCCATTTTCTTTATATCATTGGTATACTCTATTAATTCTAGGTTGGGCAGCAATCATAACCCCTAACCTCTCATAACTCAAAAAGCACTAGAGTAATCGAGCTAATATTTCTACCAAATAGTAAGACTTGGCTAGTGAATATGTGTATAAGTTGACGGCTCATTTGTTCTAGCCCTTCATGAGTTACAGAGGAAAAAGGTTACGATGTCTACCCAACCTAGAATGAACGGACTACAGTATAAAGAGGAGTAGGACGCACGTAGACTAGCCCACTCTCACACCAGACACCATTAATCTACGTCAAGGTTGAGTTCTGTGATTGTTAGCTTCAGGAATAATAGTGTGTGTTTATATATATATATATATATATATACATATATATATATATATATATATGCACAATCAAACTGCCCAATTGTGTGTTTTCCAAAATAATATTATATTTTCTTTATTATTGTGGTTGTTGTTGTACATTCCAAATTCATTTTATCACCAACCCACCAATTAACTTACAAATAAACCTAATTAATGAACTCTATGAAACAAATAAATACATGTGGTATTCCAAGGATTTAGAACCTAGGATACTCGCACGAAATTCAAGACAGTTTATTTCATTAGGGATTTGTTTACTTTGATTATATAATACGTTTGATCTCGCATTACGGGGTTGATAGCTACATTAAGGCGAGTTTATTCAGACTAGGAGGGGCCTTATCTATGGCAATGAGTCAAGATCACATCACTTGCATATTGGACAGTGTGAGACTCTTCCGAAGCTGAATAAAATCGTCTGTAAACAGCTAATAATACTAAAAGAAGCCATTAAGTTGAAGGGGATAACATGTGTATTTAATTTATGTGTACTCAGTTTTGTGTATGTGTTTTAATGTATACAGTATTCAAATAGTTTTACGTACACACATAATATATTTTCGTAAAGTAAATCGTTTCTATGTCGTCATTTTATTGTACACACGTGGATTAATTCATGATTTATTTATTAATGTGTCTTATCAATTTATTTATGTATCTCCAACAATGTATTCATATATAATTTGATTAATTGCTGGTTTTGATGTTCGTATCCTGTTAACTGTTTAAAGTTAAGAATTACACCGATTTAAATTGTTATTAGTCAATTACTGAAACTACATTGTTATTGCTTTACTTACAATGTGATATATTGATTAAGATATTTCCTTTTGGTGTTACATTTCAATAGTTTCAGTGTGAGTATTATTATTATTATTATTATTATTATTATTATTATTATTATTATTATTATTATTATTATTATTATTATTTTATGCAATGGCAAAACTAAGGGATTTGTTGTGGGCTTTGTGTTTTTTGACTTCATAATTATAGTCAGTCAGTAGCCAGCCCTTACTCCCACAAGGGGTAGGGAGGATCAACAAGAGAACGAGAAAGGCAAAAGAGGTGACCGTAGAACACATATAACAGTTTGCCCACAAAAAGCAAGGACACAAGCATTTAGAAGCATAATGATTGTTTTGCTAAATCTTTAATACGATACTTCCAAATAGTGATTTTAATATATGCGTTTGTCTATATATCGTGTGGTTTCTTGTTTTGTTTTACGTTGTTTTACATATTAATTATACAATACATTATTAACATTTTCTTTAAGTTTAGTTTGAAGCTACTAAAGGGGTTTTGGCAATTTGTTGATGTTTTTCCTAAGCTTAATAAAATCGTCTGGAGGTCGCAAGCATTAAATTTAAAACCATAATTGGATTAATGGGATAAATTAAAACAAAAATACACTATAATTACAATTAATTTCCCCACGTAGACTATTTTAATTTGGCTGCATTGACTATTTAATAACTAGTCTCCCAAAACAAATATATACCGTGTATATAATAAACTAATATAAATACTAATAATAAACTCAATAATATATTCTAACATCACGAAAAATTGAAAGAACAAATATTATAAAATCAATAAATAGAACCTAATATCACGATTTTTTACAATTCAAATCACTACATACAAATGCTAAATAAATATTACAAATTCCCTTGTAACCCTTTGAGTACCAGTGACGTGTGTGCTACATTGTATTCTAGCTATATTTTGACGATATTATGCAGCTTAGAAAGGATCTGTGGTGGCTAAAAAGGGTTGGTTGAGATATACTGCAGCCTTATTATTGCTAGAGGTCCTGCGTAAGCTGAATAAAATCGTTTAATATTTGCCAGAATATGATAAATGGGTAAACCACAAACAAGCCTCCTACGATTCCGCCTTCACAAATGTATTGATACATATTGTTTTGTTGCATACATTACTTTGTGGCATTGATCTTTTTCAATACAATATGCAATACCTGACGGGTTGTTTAATTTGATCATGTTTTAGGAGAGAGAGAGAGAGAGAGAGAGAGAGAGAGAGAGAGAGAGAGAGAGAGAGAGAGAGAGAGAGAGAGAGAGAGAGAGAGAGAGAGAGAGAGAGAGAGAGAGAGAGAGAGAGAGAGAGAGAGAGAGAGAGAGAGAGAGAGAGAGAGAGAGAGAGAGAGAGCTATGTATGTGTGTTTACGAACGTGAAAGAAAAACTATTTGTGCAAGTCATCCTTCCAAATGATAGAATAAAGCCCATTTTCTGTGTCAAGCTCGTACCCATTTTCTGAGGCCAAGGCTAACCAAACAAACTTTTTCGCCAATCAGGACACATCGCCACTCACATAATATACTTTTAACACCGTCATTGTGTACAGTTGCGTTCAGAAGTTTATGGACAGTTTTTAGAGGCGAAGAAAAACGTCTTACCAAACTTCCTTCAAAACTGAAAGAATCCCCACCCAGATTCCCTTCAAAATAAATTTGACACTTTTTTTTATTGGAAACTGTTTCGGCCGAAGGCCGAATTCTTCCAAAATACATGCTTGGTATTGGGCCCCGAAAAAAATCGACACCCTGAATGGAGAGAAGCTGTTATCGTCTCTAAACTAACAGGGTGACACGTCTTAAATTATAATAACAAATGGGGCTAAACATGATGGAGTACAAAGCAAATCAAGCAACAAAAGGTCTAGTAACCCCTCTATAGGCTGCTTGTCCTCCAAAACACTGAGGATCAGTGTCCATAGAGAGGTTTAGGGTGGGTAAGGGGAAATTAGAAAAAGGAAGAACTATCCTGGAACTAATGTCCATAACCACCTCCTCCCACCTTGATGAAGTATGGACACAATAATAGTTTAAAGCTGATATTTTGGCCTAGCTAATTGGGAGGAAAAAATAGAGGTGCCGGAAATTGCCTTGATCCGAAAGTTCCCGATTATCTCTCTCTCTCTCTCGCTTTCTCCCCCCCCCCCCCCCCCCCCCCGGGTATCGACGTATCCATGAAATATTTAATGTGGTACACGAGGGAAGGAGCCATGATTCACACCCGGTGGTACATCATCATACTACACCACATATACTTGGAGCTCAAACAGAACACTGTCCATGGTTCGAGCCCGGGTGAAAGTAGAAACATTTAGTTATTGAACTCACGTGTATTTGTGATAATAATTCGTCTATCTGTATCTCTTTCTTTATATATATATATATATATATACAGGTATATATATAGATATACAGATATATATACAGGTATATATATAGATATACAGATATATATAAACATTAAAAACAATACTAAATAATTATGGGAGATGGGAGACCAATGTTGATCCCACGTGACATACACGTGACATACATTGGACTCAAAATGCAAAAGAAAGAAAGGAGAAATGATCAAGAAAACTAAACTAATATTTCATATGTTCCATTAGCTTTGTAACCTACATGTAACCAATATGTATTCCTGGGATACATGTTGAGGTAAATACCAAATAATGAATACAGATACAATATAACTAAACATACACTTAATTTTAAAGAAACACTAGAATAATTGACGAGTAAATATTCGATTAGATATACTTTAGGACCTGAGAAGCAATGTTGGTGCATATGGCATACTAAGCAAAGTAATATTCATTAATGATTGAAAAAGAGTTTGGCACTTCCATAATGTTTGATACTAATGGTGATTATTTTTTGATATACCCTGTACTTATAATTTAGTTCGTAGTTTACAAAGATATTTATTTGTTATTCTCACATATATTATTATTAACATCGATATTAATACCAATAACCCCCAAATGAAATGATTGAAAGCATGTGATTCTCCCAGGATTCGAACCTAGGATATATCTCATATAGAATGTATACGCTCTAACCATTACACCATCAAGACATTCTACAGTATATATTCAATATATTCTAGACAAAAGAAGGAATGAAGGACAAAGGAAATCAAGTACAGGTGTTCCCTCGTCCATGACAAATACGTAATAGCATCGATTGGTTATGACGCAGAAGAACATGGTGATCCATAGCCCCTTGTACCTCAAGGGGGGCTGGAGGAAAAGGGCTGTGAAAATCATCACCTATTTACTAATTGACTCTTCCCAAATGGTAGAAATGTCGATTATTCAAGTACTGTTGAGTTATGTGAGGTTGGTGGTCGGGATATATATACAGTATATATATATATATATATATATATATATATATATATATATATATATATATATATATATCTCTTTTAAACAGACGAGGTTAAAGGCAATAGCAGTTTCAGCATTCAGGATTTTATTGTTACAGCTTTCAATAGTTCTAACAATTTTCCTCTGGAATACAGTATATATATATATATATTAAATTTCCAGGTTTATATTTCGGGGATATAATAAACAAAATAGGCTAGATCTTAAAATGAGTGAATCTGAAGAACTTATTAACAGTGATATGTGTGACACGTGGAGGGGGGAAGTGGGGTGAGGGAGGGGGGTAAGGAGGGGGGGGGGCGGTGTGAGTCATTGTGTGTGAAAGAGAGAGAGAAAGAGAGAGAGAGAGAGAGAGAGAGAGAGAGAGAGAGAGAGAGAGAGAGAGAGAGAGAGAGAGAGAGAGAGAGAGAGAGAGAGAGAGAGAGAGAGAGAGAGAGAGGGGGGGGGGGGGAGTTAGTATCTCAACGATGATACTTTTCCTTCCAAGACGATAAACCTGTATCAAATTAAAGAAATAAAAGCACACACACGTCTAGAAAGAGAGAGCGAGAGAGAGAGCCAGCGAGCGAGAGGGAGAGATCCACGCATGCCTACATCCATCCCTACTCCTCCACTCCTCTTCTCCTCCTCTGCAAACTCTAGCATCACCCCAAAACACAACCACACCACACACACGTCCGTCTTCCCTTCCATCCTCCCCCCTCCCTCCAGCCTCCAAGCACCTCCAAGACCACCTCCCCAGCAAGCCAAGGACCCCAGCTAGCCACCCCAGCCACAAATAAACCCCCCAGGCGACGCGCAGAGGGTTGGCAAAGGGTTAAAACAGAGGAAGGTTCTGCCACTCGTGCAACTGGTGGCGGAGGAGGGGGAAGCTGTTGACTGGGAACGAACGGAATAAGGTATGGGGTATTTGTCTATAGGGAGAGTTTTGGCTAATAATACGTTACTTTAAGGGAACATTTTATTATATATATATATACCGGTATTCATTTCATATAGTTATATATATTTTGTTTTTGTTTTTTCCCCCTCCCTAGACCTCTACCAAGCTTAAAAGAACTCTCAAATCCCCCTTCGAGATAATACATTTGTGCATTTTTCGGTAGAAAAAAAATTGCGCTGGCCAAAGGCCAGTTCCTCATGAATACCACGTTCGCTATCGCTCGCCAGGAAAAAACGACACCTAAATGGCAGGATAGGTCTTAAATTCGCCAAACTAATGGGGCGAATGTCTTAAAATCTCAAAACTAATGGAGCTACACATACTGTATGGGAGAAGGGGGCGTGATTTTCATTTTCTGGTTTCATTCCACGATTTTGTTTAGCTTATGTAAAAGGAGTAAATGCGATCTGAATAACACAAGGTCCAACAACAACAACAATAACACAAGGTCCTTCTTAAGCTGCATAACATTGCGTAACGTTAGCCAGAAGGAAAGGTAAAACGTCGTCATCATACTGAAACGTCGTCATAATACTGAAACGTCGTCATCATAGTGAAACGTCGTCATCATAGTGAAACGTCGTCATCATAGTGAAACGTCGTCATCATACTGAAACGTCGTCATCATACTGAAACGTCGTCATCATACTGAAACGTCGTCATCATAGTGAAACGTCGTCATCATACTGAAACGTCGTCATCATACTGAAACGTCGTCATCATACTGAAACGTCGTCATCATACTGAAACGTCGTCATCATACTGAAACGTCGTCATCATACTGAAACGTCGTCATCATACTGAAAAACGTCGTCATCATAGTGAATGAAACGTCGTCATCATACTGAAACGTCGTCATCATACTGAAACGTCGTCATCATACTGAAATGGTTACATTCGCCACCTGTTCAGTCCAAAATCAATAGTTTGATGACCATGTGTGTAGTAATGTACACCCTATGTGGTGGATTGTGTTCTTTTAGTAAATAATTTTCATTTTAGTAAGCGTTGTTTCCACATAGCGATTTTGATAATTTAATTTGACTTTATATTGTCCTTGTCCCAATTTTGGTTTGATTAGTTTGCAAGTTTTACATTTTAATTTAAGGGGAAATGTTTTTTTTTTTTCTGGACATAGCGTAAATGATAATGCAGTCGCTATAATTATTCCTGTACGTCAATCACACTCACTTTAACCCCTTCTGTACCGACGACGTCTTTTTAACTATAACCTGGCTACTATCGGACGATTTAATTCAGTTTTAAAGGGGCTTCAACCCATGAACAGGCTTCGAACTCTCTCACTCAACTCGTTTTAACTACCACAGATCCTTAAGCTGCACAAAATCGTCTAGATATACTTAGGATAAAATAATGTTACTCTCGCTATAATTATTAAAAAGACGTCGTCGATACAAAAGGAGATTAATTCCACATATAAAATCATGGCACGTTAGCAAATCCATGTGGCCAAGTGAACAACATACTGACAAATAAAAGGCACAACCACAGCAAGTCTCCTCACAAACGGCTGCGGTTGGAGTTCTGGGAAAAGGGTTTGTGTTGCTATTTTGGTGCGTATAATATCAATGTTTCTTTGTTTATAGCTGGCTCTCTGTTACCCCTATAGTGTGTGTGTGTGGGGGAGGGGGGGGGGAGTAAATAACCACATACATACGGTAGTAGCATATTTTTTACGATTTAGTCATTACAGAAGTATATAAATAAATATATAACTAAATACAAGTTGACATCATTATTATAAACGCCATACCGGTATGAGAAGGAGCACTTTAATGACGTTTTTCGACCTGGTGGTAATTACTTGTATCGTGGTCCTTCTTGTATGTATTGTATGTATATATACACAATATACAGCATATATATATATATATATATATATTCTTTCTTTGATAAGTACATCAGCAAATCACACATATTTAATAAATCCATAGTTAACTTATTTTTATACTTAATGGCCATAAATATATCTATATATCACATCAATTATACTTAAACAATCTATAGCACTTATATTTTCAGGGTTGGGGACCGTGAAGCAAGACGTAACACTATCTGATCCGAAGTCTTCTGGGATATTATATTTTGCTTAATTATTATCGACGAATTTGCTTGTTTTTCTAATTTTCGAGCATTGTACTGTATTTTAGTTTGTTTACACAACTAACAAAAAACGCCTTCCCAGACTTCCTTCAAATTAGAAAATGCCCACCGACCCTCAAGCTAAAATTGTAAATGCTTCGATACAAAATACCCCTTATCAAAAGAATATCGATAATGCCTCTACACTAAATAAATCCAGGGTTATATATCAAAAGGCGGTGTCACACGAGCGCTTTTTCTGTCAATTTTTACGAACAATTGTAGTCTGGCAGCTTCAAAACTTAAGCGGTATCAAAACTCGACACACCGATAGGCAGACACAGACAGACTGACAGGCAGAGACAAATAGATAGATACACAGATAGATAGATAGATAAATATATAGATAGATAGATATATAACAAATCCTTGAATTACAAGCCAAATCCATACACAACCTCCCTTGTTCGCAGATGGAAATGAAGGACTTCAAGCAGAAAAGCCCAGACGACGACATCGAATACGGCCACTCGTCCATGAGCGAGGGTGAAGAAGAAGGCATTGGCGACGAGGAGGAAGGAGGACGAGGTAGAAGAGGATCCGACAACAACGAGAGACGAGGACGGCGGAAATCCCAACTGCAAGACGAGAACGACGAGAGCCGAAAGGTACAACAACAACCCGACCAGCCACCGCAACTTCGGCTCGGCGAGGGTAAGCTAACCGGGCCGCTCCGTTTCATCACCTGTTACGCTTCGGTATTTACCTTCGTGATCATGACGGCTATCATCGTGGGTTTACTCCTCATTTCTCCGCCTTTTAACGTCGAACCGGAGAAGCTACCTGGCCGGCCCGGCGCTACGATGAGCTCCAAACTTCTGATGAGTTCTACCGACCCGACCATGGCCTTGACCAGCGCGTTCCCGCCAGATACGGGGACGCCGGAATTCAGCGATGATTTTAACCAAGCCGATGATTCTTGAGTATCTGAGGTAGTCCACATTAAAGAGTCGTATTTTGAACCTATTTCTTGAGTTTCTGAAGTCCACTAATATATAAAGGAGTTCCATTTTGAACACGTGCTTTAACCAAGTTGTGGATTGTTGAATGCAATACGCCAACACAAATAATATAAGAAGTTGTATTTTCAGTCAATATGCTAAGCAACTTGTGGATTGTTGACTATATTACGTCAACATAGATAACACTAAGTTGCATTTTCAATCTATATTCTAAACAAGTTGTGGATTTTGAATTCACTTTGTCAACACAGATATAAGGAGTTACATTGTCAACAAATAATGAAGAGCTGTATGACGAATAATTATATGAAGCAAGACGAAGAATCTTGAATTTTTAACATCAAGATGGGAAATACAGAGTTACATTTGAACAGTTCAGCTGTGCAATATTGATGTTTCTTCCTCAGCAAAAGAAGAGTTGTGATACATTTTACATGCACCAAGCCATGGAATGATCTAGCATGAACACAATAATACAGAATTGTAACAGGAACGCCGATTTGAACCAAGACGAAAATTCTTGAGCTTTGCCGACAACGAAGAATAAAAAGTGTATAGTAATGTGAACACTCCACTAAGACGTAGAATGCTGATTATTTTTGACGTCGACAATGAATTAAAGAGTTGTACTAGGGTCGTTGAATTTTACGAAGTGTGGATTGAAAAGTTACTGACGTCAACAAAATATTACAACAGTTGACATTTCAACACGCATTGTAACTAAGCTTTGAATGACTAAATTGTCGGCGTCAACATAGGAGTAATGATTTGTACTAGAACAGTAACTGATATTAGCCATACGTGTTTTTTTGGCATGGACACAAATGAAATGTTGTTTTTATACGTGCGTTGTTTATCGTGAAAAAGGCACTATGAAAAACGAAAACTAGTTGTATTCGAGGAAGATTTTAAGGCCAATTCTCATATCTCAATGTGTCAAGAAGCTACAGAAGATACAGCAAATGTGATAACGCCAAGGAAACCAGCAAACCATGCATTGAAACATATACCAAACGTATTAACACCTTTTCTCAAGCTACGGACGCGGGAATTGAATCTAAAGTATTAACATTGAAGGCGGACTAAAGAAAACATAAACAAGAGGATATATCGAAGACAACTATTCCTATTTCAATCTTGTCAAGCCAAAATATTTAGTCCTGCACAAGTGACACCGAATCACATATCGAGAAGAAAAGGTCTTTGTGAATAAGTGTCTTACCGTGTATTGACAGTAGCCAGGAGATATTGTACTACTCGAGTTATTTTCAGCGGACGGTAAATTGAATCCCTTAGCAGCTAATTTCTCGATACTTAATGACAAAATATGAAAGTACTATGTCTCTGCATCATATTAAGACCAAGTTTATATAATTAGCACCACATTTCACTACAAAATCTTCAAAATAACTGAGAAATATTGCTGGGATCTTTACAATTTACCGTCAGCTGAAAAGAAACATTGTACTAGATAGGCCTTATAGGTAACATAACATAACATAACGCTTTTATATGTGACTACCATGCATAATATGAGATGGAGAGAATATATGGGTACAGTTGATGTCAGTAATTGTGGTACACCTTTTGTCTAATAAGTGATGTCTCGGCACCAAGAATATTCTGATCAATAATTGGTTTCAGCACTCTCTAAACTAAATTTCTTCATTTCGAGTGAGGTATACAAACATGATCCTACACTTACCCACCCTAATCAACATCAGACACACATTAATACAGCACAGAGTGAGCCAAACGTAATGGCAGCTGAGACATGAATTATTAGCGCTACCGTACATTAGTGTTTTGATATATGCTAAGACACGAAGAGCGAGTTAGTGTGCTTCAATAATCCACCAGTGTCACTCGCTGTTTCTAGAGGGCATTGTTGGGTAGTGTACCACGTATAACTGGCCTCAACTGTACCTTGAACTTTAAAGCTGTTAGCCACTGCACTTGTTCCATGTATTTATATAACGTCTTGGCTGAATAATTACGTGTCATGTATATCCTCATAACGCACACACTATTATACACACCATAGGAACATCACAGGCACCAATAGAGCTCAAATAGACGATAATTATTACACTATATACAACCTTTAGTACAAGGAACTAGATTGTATATTCTGGTTACATTACGACGATTTTATCAGCTTTGAATATATCTCTCTTAACTACTTGCGAGTTTCATGCTATAAGGAAGCTGGAGCTGTAGACATCGATATTAAGCAGAATTACCAGCTAAAATGCGGTTGTAGTACATTTATGAACATACACAACCATATTCATCATACTTTCTATCCATGAGCAACCTACATTAGTATTGCATTTCTGCTTTAATATCGATGTTTACGGCTCCAACTTCATTATAGCATGAAACTCACAAGTGGCCAAGTTAATTACATCTTTTATAAGCTGCATAAAAGCGTCCAATGTTACCCACAATAAATTAACATATTTCATGTACTCTTAGGGGTTAAATCACCACATTTTAACTCACTAACTGAAGCAATGTTTACAGTTTTATATTACGAGGAAGATACTGAAGGGGTTGTGAGAAGATGGCTTCCTATAACTACACAACGTTTTGGGTGCTTGTACAAGTCATAATATCTTGACTTGGTTTGATCCCATATGCCAAATAACTCAATTACTATGTATAGTTAAAATCAGTATCAGTGTATGTTATTTGTGCTAAAATACAACATACAATTATCTGTTTTGGAAATTTACAATAGTGCGAGTACTTGAAAGGAAGAATTATACTCCCATAATTGTAAGATATGACAGTTTCGACCCTTTCTGGAGTCTGAGCTGTTGTGTCTTAATATTATAGATTTGTTCTGTTATGTGGGCAAGCTTTCTCCATATAATAATCTACTTGCTAACATATCTATATGCTCAATATGTTGGTTTCCCCTGACTTTTCTATGTGAAGAGATCTGGCATATAGAAGTCAAGATGTGTTGATTTGAAGCCTATAAAAACATGCCTAACATATTCTACATCAGGAACGGCATGTCCACTACCAACTAAGACAGATTATATCAGCCAAGTTTTGTAGGCTTCAAATAAAATCACCTTTAATTTTCTACTTTAAGGGATCTGGCATATACAAGTCAAGATATTTTGAGTTACAGCCTATAGAAAAACATGACTAAACTAACATAATCTGCATCAGGTTTGGACTGTCCACTAACAACTAACCTAACTATGACAGACCAAGTAATGTTAAGACCAAATATTTCCCAATTTTCTACGGCTTACGAAAGGGCGCATTTTTACAGAGACGTCGAGAGCGTATTTTTCAACTTGACCTCACAGTAAGTTTTGATGGAGAATGATGGCTAATATTTTGACCAATACGAGCCTATGTATTTTGTAAGATGCCGATCACAATATTTTCAAACTATCCTGCATAATATTACACTAAATTATAAAGTAGTCACCGATACAACTTTAGAAACAATATCTTTTTGCATTTAGAAAACGGACAAGTCTTTTTAAGAACGTCATACGAAATATTTGAACGTGAAAAGAATGAGATACAAATGCTAAGTAAATGTCAATATAACACAAAATTATAAAGTAGTTACCGATAAAACCATAGAAGCCATATCTTTTTGCATTTATAAAACATACATTATATCTGTTTAAGCACGTCATACGAAATATTTGAACGTGAGAATTATAATATGTTCAATCTCTACTGCATAATATAACACTAAATTATAAAGTAGTTACCGATACAACCATAGAAACAATATCGTTTTGCATTTAGAAAACGGACATTATATATTTTTAAGCACGTCATACGAAATATTTGAACGTGAAAAGATGAGATACCAATGCTAAATACTATACCAAAAATTATGAAAGACATCAGCGACCATATAAAAGACAAAAACATTCTTCCTGGGGTTAGGTTAGGGTAATTTTAAAGGAGTTAACCTTTTCAAGATACTGTGACGGGTTTGGGTCAGTTTTCTGGCTATTCGTAGACGATTTTGCTAAGATTAGGAAGGGTGTATGCAAGTCAGAGGGTTAACTAAGATAGCATTTACCCTTATGATGCCCAGAGATCCTTCTTAAACTGTATGAAAAATTACTCAAATTAGGAAGGGTGTATGGAAGGCAGAGGGCCAATTGCGTCTTTACCATTTTGATGCCCACAGATCCTTCCTAAGCCGTCTAAAATCGTCTACTGCTAGCCAGAATGAACTTTCAAAAACGCGTCACGATCTTCAAAGGGGTTACTTAAAGAATAACAACGCCAAATATGTTAGAGAATATCTGTGTTTACCGAGCTGTGATGTCGTGTTCTAGAAATCACAAAAATAAATTTATACTCTGTTCACAACAAATAGGAGAAGTTTAGTTATCCCTTTGATATAAAGATCAGCCGAAAAAGTCAATACATATAACTATGTATCCAATAAATGTTTAACTATTTTGACGATACAAGATATAATAAGATGATACTCTATTAATGTATTACTTCAATATCGTGTTCCAATATTTAGCACCATAATTCGTTGCCTAACTCGAGCCACATTCAACTAGGGCCAAAGCAAATCCTTGGCCTATAGATTTTGAGCAGAGTATAATCCAGCATATTATTGTCAACTACACTCAACGCTACCAAGCCTTGAGTGAACTTGGCCCAAATGTGACCTAACCCTTTTATCTGAGAATGACTTTTAACTATTCATTTTAACTGCCTCCAGCCGATTATATATGTATATATTTAGTGATGATGGATGTTAATGATGATCGATGAAATAGGTCGGTAATTTGGTATGGTCTATTAGTTTGGAGAAGTTTGGTTTCAGATCACCATTTTCTATTTCACTGGGACAATGTTTAGGCTTGTATCATCAATATGGATCCATATATATATACCTCATATTTATATCATAATGGTGTGAAATTCGTAAAGTTTCGTAAGTGGTGATAGTGGGGGTTTAGTTAAAGAAAGGCAGTTGTTTTAAAGCTTGAATTTGAAGCTGAATAAAATTGTTTGGAGGAGTAAGTAAAAGTCATCATTGGAGTACAGGCCACATTCTTAAACTATAATTGAAGATGCCTATCCTAAATCCAAGACTAAGAAAATGAATGGTAATATCATGAGAGCATAATTTACCCCATTTTATAATAATACTAATGTGTCTGTAGATCTTTGAACACAGAATGGGTTCCTATTCAGATAACAATGGATATCGTCTTTGGGATTGAACCTCAGACCTGCACATGTGAGTTCCAAGCTCTAGTCACCCCTAGTCATCCTTTTTGTACAGCAGTGGAGGTTCGATCCCAGAGCTGATGATCATAATACAGGGTGTCCCAAAATATGTGTGCCAAACTTCAGGATATAAATATATAGATTATTTTAAGCATAATATGTTCTATGTAAACAAAAAAAATCGAAATCTCAACCGTTAAAAAGATATTAAAGGTTTTACATAGTGTCCTACCCTGATTCCTCTTAAATTACAGGCTCGCTATCGCTCGCCAGGATAAAATCGACACCTAAATGGCACGAAAGGTCTTAATATGGGGTGAAAGTTCTTAAAATCGCTAAACTAATGGGGCAAACATTTTATAATATCAAAAGCAATGGGGCTAAACATGAGGGAGAAAGGGGTCAAGAAAAAAATCCCTCAAGTGGAGATCTCCCCTCAAAGGTGAAGTAGGCCACATGAATACGGAGTTTTCCTTATCGAATATTTCATGCTTATTTTGTTTGTCTTTGCATAACCTGATCCTGACGTTTGGTACAGCTATTTTCAGACACACTGTATATCTACAATGCTGTGTCATTAACCCTTTCACGCACATATGACGCAGAGGTTGCCATATTAGCAATAAGAAATAGAGTTCTCTCACTCTTATAATTACCTCTCCAAAATTAGTTTTCTGCCCACAGCTAACTCAAAGACAACTGCAGAGGTTGAAGTAACTAAACTAAAGGTTTCTAAATACCCCTGATGGTAACAAAGGCTTTAAAGTATCCCCAATAGGCTCAACACAGCTAACTCAAAGACAACTGCAGAGGTTGAAGTAACTAAACTAAAGGTTTCTAAATACCCCTGATGGTAACAAAGGCTTTAAAGTATCCCCAATAGGCTCAACACAGCTAACTCAAAGACAACTGCAGAGGTTGAAGTAACTAAACTAAAGGTTTCTAAATACCCCTGATGGTAACAAAGGCTTTAAAGTATCCCCAATAGGCTCAACACAGCTAACTCAAAGACAACTGCAGAGGTTGAAGTAACTAAACTAAAGGTTTCTAAATACCCCTGATGGTAACAAAGGCTTTAAAGTATCCCCAATAGGCTCAACACAGCTAACTCAAAGACAACTGCAGAGGTTGAAGTAACTAAACTAAAGGTTTCTAAATACCCCTGATGGTAACAAAGGCTTTAAAGTATCCCCAATAGGCTCAACACAGCTAACTCAAAGACAACTGCAGAGGTTGAAGTAACTAAACTAAAGGTTTCTAAATACCCCTGATGGTAACAAAGGCTTTAAAGTATCCCCAATAGGCTCAACACAGCTAACTCAAAGACAACTGCAGAGGTTGAAGTAACTAAACTAAAGGTTTCTAAATACCCCTGATGGTAACAAAGGCTTTAAAGTATCCCCAATAGGCTCAACACAGCTAACTCAAAGACAACTGCAGAGGTTGAAGTAACTAAACTAAAGGTTTCTAAATACCCCTGATGGTAACAAAGGCTTTAAAGTATCCCTAATAGGCTCAAAATCGCGTCATATGTCGGAGAGGGTTTTAACTCTTTCAAGCTCCAATACGCATTTCTGTTCTGTTTTCTGGCTACTATTGGACGATTTTATTCAGATTATTAACGGTATATGGAAGTCAAAGGGTTGATTGAGATAGTATTTACACTTTTTAATACCCACAGATACTTCCTAAGCTGCATAAAATCGTCTAATGATAGCCAACATAAACCGCTAAAACGCGTCAGAGCTTCAAAGGGTTAATGCGAAAGGGTTTACTACGACAAGGTTTAAGAATGTGGTCATAAAGGGTTAATATACTATATATGTGTGTATTTGGTGTGTAGATTGGTGTATCATGTCCCATATATGTGTCTTACCAAACCACCCACCAGTCATCTGACAGACATCATTACACCCTAAGTCATTCCAAGCACTCCAGTTTTGTATTCCTAAATTATTCTTATCCACTTTCCTTTTAGCGATTTTCATTATATATATATACTGCATATACAAAATTCTATGAGTTATATATAATTATAATGTTCTAATTGCACTACCTAAATTAAGTTTATTATTCATCACATTTAGCCTAGCATAATTAGTGATCCAAATTAGTTATCCATGAATATAATTAAAATAAACATATTGTCTATAGCCTGTTTGATTTTAATTGATGGTAAATTGTCATGTCATGTTCATATCTTGATTATTTGACTATTGCGATGATTATCAAATTAACATTGTCTTAAGGGGAGATCTCCACTCGAGGGATTTTTTTCTTGACCCCTTTCTCCCTCACGTTTAGCCCCATTGCTTTTGATATTATAAAAAGTTTGCCCCATTAGTTTAGCGATTTTAAGAACTTTCACCCCATATTAAGACCTTTCGTGCCATTCAGGTGTCGATTTTATCCTGGCGAGCGATAGCGAGCCTGTAATTTAAGAGGAACCGGCCTTCGGCCGGGAATTTTTTCAACCGAAAAATGTACAAATTTATCTTGAAAGGGACTCAAGGGGGTGTAATTTTAAGCTTGATGGAGGTCTAGGGAACAAACTAAATACCTCCCCTTAATTATGGAAACCTATCAATGTTTCTCTGCCACGATATTGTACTTTCATATTTGTCCGTTAGGTATTGAGAAATCAGCGGCTTAAGGATTCAATTTACCGTCATCTGGAAATAAACAGACATAATAGTGCTGTAGATCATAATATTTGGAAGTTCATTGTTTATAATTATGCGTAATGAATACTTTATACACGCACTTAATTCCTGTCAGTCATAATTAGTCCTTGCTTTGTTAATATTGGTTAATATTCGTATACCGGTACTTGTACGGTATATATATATATATATATATATATATATATATATAATGTTCATCTACATATTAGTTTACCGGATATGTATGTTGATTATGTATCCCCGTCTGTATTCTGTATATTTTCCATGTATGCCGTCATTATAATTAGATTTGTGTTACAGTTAAAGGCATATCATTTGTAACCCTTTGAGTACCCACGACGCTATCTCACGAATATATCTGGTTACCATTAGACGATTTCATGGGGAATTAAATGGGTTCACAACTAACTAATTCAACCCTCTAACTCACTCAACCTCTTCCTAAGCTGGATAGAACAGCATAATGGTATCCAGATTAACATTAAATATCACGTCATCGCGTACTAATAGGGTTAAAGTTGTGTTGACGTAATCCTTCCACCACCACCAGCACAGAACCACCACCACCATGTTCCTCCCAGTGGCTCCCCATTGCCCAACCAACATTTCAACCAGTGCCAACCCAACCCTGGCCACCTATGCTACTGGTTGAAATGATCTACCAACTGATTGAGATGCCCAGCCAGCCACAGTCCCACACCCAAGAGAGTGCCAGCCAGCCCCCCAAACCGAATCCACCATCTTCCATTCCTCCATTGTACTAGTGCCAAGCGTTAGTAACATCACTAAATTTCTACCTTGCTATAGTAGCTGCCGATATGTGTCTATCTTGTTGAGTCACTGTCACACCAGGAATTATAGTAAAGGAGTCACAGTATCGGAGTCACAGTATCGGAGTCAATAATAAGGTGTACTGGAGTCTTTCATGCGTCTGGATAAGCTATATAATTGGTGAGAGCAATATAGACATAGAATGCAACGAAACTGGAACATATGATCAGCGTGTAATAATTACTTTGCGTAATAAATCAATCACCTTTCATATATATATATATATATATATATATATATATATATATATATATATATATATATATATATATATATTTCTAGTCTCTCAGTGGGGATCGAACCATCGACCATCAGAACGATAGCCGACGCTTAATCAATTACACCACGGCAGTCTAGATTAAGCGTCGGCTATCGTTCTGATGGTCGATGGTTCGATCCCCACTGAGAGACTAGAAACATTTAGTGGCTCACGTGTATTTGTGATATATTCTCAATATATATATATATATATATATACAATCATCTATAAGGCATATTACAGCATATACTGTAGGTGCTGTATGATATTCATATCATATCATATTACTGATATATACTAAGATATGATCAAATTAATACTTCTAATACCTTTTCTTACAGTGTTCTATATTGTACAAATTGTATGCAGTGTATGTTTGCCTTAAATGTGACGGAATATCCATAATTATAACTAAATATAATGTTACAAGAACAAAATACAATTAAATGTGACGGGATAACCATAATTATAACTAAATATAATGTTACAAGAACAAAATACAATTAAATGTGACGGGATATCCATAATTATAACTAAATATAATGTTACAAGAACAAAATACAATTAAATAGCCAAAATTTCCCCCAAAATTATCGGACAATAGACTTTGATAAATTTCCTCCGCTAGCATTTCCCGTGTGACTGTGGCTCTCTACTCGTGTGTACATGTGAGTGTCTTGACGTACATCTACCTGTGTGTGCCTTGCTGTGTGTACTTTGCCGTGCTAAACCACAAGTACTCCCAGAATAAACATTAGTCACTGTTTGAAAAAGAGGTTTTATTTATCCTTCGTTTTAAAAGCTGGTAATATGTGTTGTACAATATATATTTATTTCCCACCTGTGTATATCTATAAAAGTATAATATATTTACTAAAGTCAGGTTATTATAATTAGGCCAAAAAAATAACCACTTATCTCATATAACTCAAACAGGGCTGGAACAAACAAGCTGATACGGTTTATATACACTAGGGTGCCTGTATATAAGAGGGTAGTGTCAACTTGCCTTAAGGACGCCATATTGTTGCTACCACACGATTTACCCCACAGCATATTACATTATATTTACACTTAATTTGTCAGTTTTCATGCCCTATATATTGTCCTCATATACACCGATTAATTTCGCAACCAATCAAGCTATTCTATCAGAGCGCTGAATTCCGCGGGCGCCATATTGTTTCAGATTCCCGGGACCCTCTATGTCGCCACTCTCTATATAAAGGCACTCCAATACACTCCGCCGCGCAGTAAAAGAAAAAGGATAAACAGTCTACGGTAAAAACCCGCGAGGTTTCACTTACTCGGGATTCTGTTTCACTTCGCTAGCGTAACTCACACTATCTCTCTCTCTCACTCTCTCTCTCTCTTTTACCTACCTATTTATCTACCTATTTATATAATTTTCTCCCTCTCCTCTCCCCTCTTGTACACACACACACTTACTCACACTCTCTCTCTCACACACCCCTCTCTCTCTTACTAACCTCCCTCACATACACCCCCCTCTCTCTCTCACATACACCCACCCCCCTCTCTCTCTCTTTCTCACACTCACACTCCCCCTCTCTCTCTCTCTCACATACACCCTCCTCACTCTCTCTCACATACACCCCCGTCTCTCTCACATACACCCCCCTCTCTCTCACATACACCCACCCCCCTCTCTCACATACACCCTCCTCACTCTCTCTCACATACACCCCCCTCTCTCTCACATACACCCCCCTCTCTCTCACATACACCCCTCTCTCTCACATACACCCACCCCCCCTCTCTCACATACACCCACCCCCCTCTCCCCCCCCACCCTTCCTTCCCCTACCCTCTCTCTCTTTCTCACACCACACACACACACACCAACCATTTATCCACTCCACCAGGACCCTAAGAGCTGGAGTCACCCCTAAGCTATCGACCCCCCCCCTTCCCCCCTCCTAATAATGACGTCAGAGCCCTTGAAGCCTGTTGATTAAGGGGGCACACCGCTTTTTTTTCTCTTTCTCTCCTTTTCTCTCTTTCTCTGGCTTGTATCCATTTGGCCCCACTCAACTTACTGTTTTAAGACGTTTATCCCCATCCAGGTGTCAATATTTTCCTGGCGAACGGTAGCGAGCCAGCATATATATTTTTTGTTTTGACAGCAAGCTAAATTTGTACATTTTTCGATAAAAAAAAAATCTCCGGCGAAGCCGGATTTCTCCATACAATGCTGGCTCGCTATCGCTCGCCAGGAAGAAATCGGCACCTGGATGGGGGTAAAGGTCTTAAATCTGTAGGCTGAATGGGGCCGAATGGATACAAGTCAAAGAGAGAGGGAGAGAAAAAGAGAAAACAACGAGGTGGGCCCCCTTAAAGCCGGTATCACACGAGAGCTTTTATAGTTAACAGTCGATAATCAACATTTATTTCTGGCAACATTTCTGGAATATTTGGCACTGGTATCGAAAACTAGACTGGTGATAGATGAATTTAGGTGACAGAAATATTTTAAATGTTGACCTCATAAGCTGCCAGACCAGTGTTGAGGATAAATGTTGAGGGAAAAGCGCTCGTGTGATACCGGCTTTAAGGCTTGCACGGTAGCGCTAATAAGTCATGTCTCAGCTGCCATTACGTTTGGCTCGCTCTGTGCTGTATTAATGTCTGTCAGATGTTGAATAAGGTAGGTAAGTGTAGGAACATGTTTGTATATCTCACTCGAAACGAATATATCAAGTTTTAGATATTGCCGATACCAATTATTGATCAAAACATACATGGTGCCGAGACATAACTTACTAGGCCGACTGTACCGGTACATAATATCGCATAGATTGGAAGGGGGTATGGACGTGTTATGAAAGAGTGTGTTGTTTTGACTCTTAGGGTGCGCTTTATTGGGGGTTGGGAGGGGGCTATGGACGTGTTTTGGAAGGGTATAATATTGCTTCGACTCTTAAGGTACGTTTTATTAAGAGTTGGGGTAGGATTGGGAGGAGGGTATGGACGTGTTATGAAAGAGTGTGTTGTTTTGACTCTTAGGGTGCGCTTTATTGGGGGTTGGGAGGGGGCTATGGACGTGTTTTGGAAGGGTATAATATTGCTTCGACTCTTAAGGTACGTTTTATTAAGAGTTGGGGTAGGATTGGGAGGAGGGTATGGACGTGTTATGAAAGAGTGTGTTGTTTTGACTCTTAGGGTGCGCTTTATTGGGGGTTGGAGGGGGCTATGGACGTGTTTTGGAAGGGTATAATATTGCTTCGACTCTTAAGGTACGTTTTATTAAGAGTTGGGGTAGGATTGCGAGGAGGGTATGGACGTGTTATGAAAGAGTGTGTTGTTTTGACTCTTAGGGTGCGCTTTATTGGGGGTTGGGAGGGGGCTATGGACGTGTTTTGGAAGGGTATAATATTGCTTCGACTCTTAAGGTACGTTTTATTAAGAGTTGGGGTAGGATTGGGAGGAGGGTATGGACGTGTTATGAAAGAGTGTGTTGTTTTGACTCTTAGGGTGCGCTTTATTGGGGGTTGGGAGGGGGCTATGGACGTGTTTTGGAA
Organism: Paralithodes platypus; assembly: GCA_032716605.1. Taxonomy (NCBI): domain Eukaryota; kingdom Metazoa; phylum Arthropoda; class Malacostraca; order Decapoda; family Lithodidae; genus Paralithodes; species Paralithodes platypus. The sequence goes on along the minus strand of CM064545.1, from coordinate 37,642,612 downwards.
GGGTATAATATTGCTTCGACTCTTAAGGTACGTTTTATTAAGAGTTGGGGTAGGATTGGGAGGAGGGTATGGACGTGTTATGAAAGAGTGTGTTGTTTTGACTCTTAGGGTGCGCTTTATTGGGGGTTGGGAGGGGGCTATGGACGTGTTTTGGAAGGGTATAATATTGCTTCGACTCTTAAGGTACGTTTTATTAAGAGTTGGGGTAGGATTGGGAGGAGGGTATGGACGTGTTATGGAATGGTACCTTATATTGTTTTGGCTTCTTAACCCTCTCCGACATATGACGCGATTTTGAGCCTATTGGGGATACTTTAAAGCCTTTGTTACCATCAGGGGTATTTAGAAACCTTTAGTTTAGTTACTTCAACCTCTGCAGTTGTCTTTGAGTTAGCTGTGGGCAGAAAACTAATTTTGGAGGGGTAATTATAAGAGTGAGAGAACTCTATTTCTTATTGCTAATCTGGCAACCTCTGCGTCATAAATGCGTGAAAGGGTTTATTGAGGAATGGGGGAGGGGGTATGGACGTGTGTTGATGACGTCAGAGTCCTTGAAGCGTGTTTACTAAGGCTTGGACCACTATATATCGCTTGTCACGGATGGGAAGGAGGGTATGGACGTGTTATGGAAGGGTATATTGTTTTGACCCTTAGGGTACATTTGATTGAGGGTTGGGAGAGGGTATGGATTTTTAAAGTGAGTATTGTTTTGACTCATAGTGTTCATTGTATTGAGAATTAGGACTGCGGTACATACAGTAGATGACTGGGTAAGTAGACAGGTAGGTATAATTATAGGAAGGAGGGTAGATATATATTTAAACGTATGGTTGGATAGATATATAGATTTGCATAGACAGATAGATATATATAAATAGATAAATACTGTAAATTGATAGATATAGACTAATTGAGAGAGAGAGAGAGAGAGAGAGAGAGAGAGAGAGAGAGAGAGAGAGAGAGAGAGAGAGAGAGAGAGAGAGAGAGAGAGAGCGAGCGAGTTTGAGATAACTTCAAGAATATGATATACTAAAGACATATCATGAAATATTACGAAAAACTGCTAAACTCAATTAATAGTAAATATTGATAATAAAGGCGCCACATAAATAATTAAACGAACAAACAATAAAACCCGCACTGCAACTGACCCAGGCGCTTTATGAGTTGCTGTTGCAATAATCTGACTGTTCAGTTACATAGAATTATTATAATTACAGGAACAATTATTTCGCTGATTGTAATTTGCTTTGTCGCATAAAAATATATTATGACGTCAGTTAAAAACAAAGGAATTATAAGTTATATATGTTGTATCTATGTATAATACTATCTATCTACTTATCTATCTATCTATGTATATATCTATCTATCAACAGTACATATTTTTGTTTTTCTCTCTCTCTCTCTTTCTCTCATACAACCCTTTCGCCCTCCACAGGTGATGTCCTCTCTCTCTCTCTCTCTCTCTCTCTCTCTCTCTCTCTCTCTCTCTCTCTCTCTCTCTCTCTCTCTCTCTCTCTCTCTCTCTCTCACACACACACATACAACCCTTTCGCCCTCCACAGGTGATCTCTCTCTCTCTCTCTCTCTCTCTCTCTCTCTCTCTCTCTCTCTCTCTCTCTCTCTCACACACACACACACATACAATCCTTTCGCCCTCCACAGGTGATCTCTCTCTCTCTCTCTCTCTCTCTCACACATACAATCCTTTCGCCCTCCACAGGTGATCTCTCTCTCTCTCTCTCTCTCTCTCTCTCTCTCTCTCTCTCTCTCTCTCTCTCTCTCTCTCTCGTCTCACACACCACATCCTCCTCTCTCTCTCTCTCTCTCTCTCTCTCTCTGGGCGTAACATCAATACCACATAGACTGCCACCAACCAACCAACCACTCTGACGTCACCACCACAATTCCACCATCACTACCACCACCACCACCACTATCACCATCACCACCATCACCACTACCACCACCACCACCACCACCACGTTCGCCCCATTAGTTTGGCTATTTAAGACATTTCGCCTCATTTATGTGTCAATTATTACCTGTCGATTAGTTTTGTCCTAGCGAGCGATAGCGAGCTTGTCTTGTCATAATATACATTTGTTTAACCTTCGTGATGGTTTAGGGAGGAAACCGAAAAAAGAATATATATATATATATATATATATATATATATATATATATATATATATATATATATATATATATATATATATATACATACAGTATATATATAAATAAATAAATATAAAAATATGTATATAAATATATAAATACAACAAAAATAGCTCTTCTTAAAACTATGAACATGCAAGCCCCAACACACGAACATTATAATCATATACTTAGGGACAGACGTAAAGACGGATTTAAACCAGCTTTTTTCCCACACCACTTTTCCCCCCACAGTTCTGATTTAATAGCCTCTGCAACACAATTATATATGATTATATTTGTTCCCACCAACCCACTTCACATCTAAACCCATTTCATGAAATCAACAAATACATGTGGCACCCCTAAGGATTCGAACCTAGGATACTCACATCGAAATTCCTGATATCAGATGTCTTGTCAACTACAGTATAATGATCCACCTTTAATCTATATACTATTTTGTCTCCAGGCGGATCCAAAATATGCGAGAACAAGCACTCATGTAAATATTCCCCACTAGACATGCTATCCATATGATATGCATACTCCTGTGGGAAGACATACACGCATTTAAGTTATTCTACACTATAGTCGATCCATTATAAGGAGGCTAGAAATCGTGTACAGTATCTTAAAAAGGGCTAGAACAAATGGGTTGTACATTCCCACACCTAATGGGTTGTACATTCCCACACCTAATTCCTGGCTGATTCTTTCCAAATGGTAGAAATATTTGTCGTTTTTTGAGTGATAAAAGGTTAGAGGTCAAGATTTGTGGCCTAAGTACAATAAATACATTAGTGTTATAGGTATATCTATCTCATACTCGGGGTATAGTATGGCATTCTTGAAGGCTAACCGCATGCACAAAACATATTTCTGTGGTATCTCGTTTTTTTTTTTTTTTTTTTTGATACTTTTTTTTTACATTTGATACGTTTTCAAATGAGAAGTGAAGAATACTCAAGGACTGTATGCTTGGCTTATTTTTTGTTTCTCTCTCTCATAATCATTCACACAAACAGACACACATGAACACAACCACAACATCACTCACTCTCTCTCTCTCTCTCTCTCACACACACACACACACACACACACACACACACACACACACACACACACACACACACACACACACACACACACACACACACACACACACACACACACACACACACACACACACACACACACACACACACACCCATGAAGCCCGAGACTAAGCCACACACGCAACAAGCAGCTTAACACAGATAACAAGAACAGGTTCTGATGACCAATTGGTAGGGTTGGGGATAAACCCTTTCTAGGTCACCTGTAAGACCAGGTAAGCTAAAATAAATGATATGATACATTATATTCTGCGCTTAACTAGAAGATTACAATTGCCCTTAGATATTGCTGGAAAAACCGCTCGTGTGACATTTTCCAGTTACTTAAACACTGTCGTTATCATGAATTGCTTATTTTGCATTCCTCGCATAACACTATATTAAAAAACATCAATAAATAAATAAATACATCAATAAATCAATAAATACATCAATAAATAAATAAATAAATAAATAAATAAATACATCAATAAATAAATAAATACATCAATAAATAAATACATCAATAAATAAATACATCAATAAATAAATACATCAATAAATAAATAAATACATCAATAAATAAATAAATACATCAATAAATAAATAAATACATCAATAAATAAATAAATACATCAATAAATAAATAATACAAATAATAACGATGATGATAATAATGATGACGGTGATAATTATACAGATAATTAATAACAAACTAAACAATAATTACAACTACAGATTAATATAAAATAATGCATTACCACACACACACACACACACACCATGAAAACTGACATTGCTGCAACATAACAAAAGTTAATAATGATGACAAACAGGCGAACTTGAAAGGGTCGCAGTAAAATGGCTGTATTTATTTAGTGTTAGTCTAGTAAATATAAGGAAACTCAACTTTACTTTAAGGGGAGATTATTATATATTGGTCTATTTGTTTCTTTACTCCTTTCTCCCTCATGTTTAGCCCCATTGCTTTTGAGATTTTAAGGCGTTCGCCCTAGTAGTTTGGACATTTTAAGACATTTTGCCCTATTTCTGTCAATTTTAAGACCTTTCGTGCCATTAAGGTGTCGATTTTTTCCTGGCAAGCGATAGCGAGCCTGTAATTTAAGAGCAACCGGCCTCCGGCCGGGACATTTTTCTACCGAAAAATGTACAAATTTATCTTGAAAGGGGGTCTAGGGGGTGTAATTTTAAGCTTGATGAAAACGTAGAGAACAAACTAAATACCTCGATCATTATGTATTGGTCTATTTATTATAATTTTTAGTTTCCTCCCTAGACCTCCATCAACTTAAATGATATACCCCAAGAATGATATACCCCAAGAATGATATACCCCAAGAATGATATACCCCAAGAATGATATACCCCAAGAATGATATACCCCAAGAATGATATACCCCAAGAATGATATACCCTAAGAATGATATACCCCAAGAATGATATACCCCAAGAATGATATACCCCAAGAATGATATACCCCAAGAATGATATACCCCAAGAATGATATACCCCAAGAATGATATACCCCAAGAATGATATACCCCAAGAATGATATACCCCAAGAATGATACCCCAAGAATGATATACCCCAAGAATGATATACCCCAAGAATGATATACCCCAAGAATGATATACCCCAAGAATGATATACCCCAAGAATGATATACCCCAAGAATGATATACCCCAAGAATGATATACCCCAAGAATGATATACCCCAAGAATGATATACCCCAAGAATGATATACCCCAAGAATGATATACCCCAAGAATGATATACCCCAAGAATGATATACCCCAAGAATGATATACCCCAAGAATGATATACCCCAAGAATGATATACCCAAGAATGATATACCCCAAGAATGATATACCCCAAGAATGATATACCCCAAGAATGATATACCCCAAGAATGATATACCCCAAGAATGATATACCCTAAGAATGATATACCCCAAGAATGATATACCCCAAGAATGATATACCCCAAGAATCCCTTACGAGATCATGGCATGCATGTTTCGGTAGATAAGTTTCCTTATAGCCCAAGACTCGCAAGTGGTCAATTAACCCTCTGACCCCCACACGGCCTTCCTAAGCTGAATACAATCGTCCAGAATACAAGAAAGCCTGACTAAAATGGCGGCAAGACAGTGTTATGTATGAATTAACCCCATCTGTACCGGTGATGTCTTTGTAAGTTTAATCTAGCTATATCTAGACGATTTTGTCCAGCTTAAGAAGGATCTGTGGTGGTAAATAGGGTTAAGTGAAATAGTTCGAAGCCTGTTAATTGCTGAAGGCCCTTTTTAAACTGAAAAAGCGTTTAATAGAAGCCAGAATAAAGCTAAAAATGGCAGCCACAAGACGGTGTGTTGTGTATGAATTAATTATAGTGGAGACCCCGACCTTGGTGACGGAGAGGGAGAGAGAGAGAGAGCGTGTGTGTGTGTGTGAGAGTGATAGAGAGCGTCAGTGTGAGTGTGTGTGTGTGTGTGTGTGTGCGTGTGTGTGTGTGTGTGTGTGTGTGTGTGCGTGTGTGTGTGTGAAAGAGTGAAAAGTACTGTGTGAGTGTGAAATTTAGTTCGAGAGAGTGTGTGTGAGATAGAGTGTGAGTGAGAATGAGTGTGTGAGTGTGCATGTAAGTGAGAGAGAGAAAGTGCAAGTGAGTAAGAGAGAGAGGGAGAGGGAGAGAGAGAGTGAGAGAGGGAAGGAATCTTCATAACAAATGCCTTCCGTAAACCATGAAGCAGTCTATCATAATCTAATAAGTATGCACACACGCACATACAGGTATACACACAGATTAACACGCACACACGCACATACAAGTATACACATAGATTCACACACACACACTCACATAGATACAGTAGATAGTTATATATACCTGATATGCATGTATAACTATAACTATATATATATATATATATATACTGTCGATAGATAAATAGATAGATAGTTGATACGGTATATTAAACATAAATCATATGTATTAATTTAATTATATGTATTGACCACACCCACACCCACACCCACACCCACACCCACACCCACACATATGCAAAATTATATATCCATCCATATTATGAGGAGAAACGGAGGAGAGAGATAAGAAATTAGAAAATATAAGGGACAGAACATAATATAAGGGAAAGAACATATTATAAGTGTGGGATCATGATATAAAGAAACGAAAATAGAGAATAAAGGAATGTGTAGAGCATGAGGTAAGAAACAGAGTGTGAGGGATACAAAGAATATATGAAAACAAAGTATACAAACAGAATATGAAAAATAACATGCCATCAATTGTATAAGGAACAATGTATAAGGTTAGACACATAGAATAAGGGGATAAAGAACAGTATAGATACATTAAATACAGTATAAGTAAATAAAACAAAGTATAGATGAATGAAAGATAGTATAAGTGAAAGAAACAAAGTATAGATGAATGAAAGATAATATAAGTGAAAGAAACAAAGTATAGATGAATGAAAGACAATATAAGTGAAAGAAACAAAGTATAGATGAATGAAAGACAATACAAGTGAAAGAAACAAAGTATAGATGAATGAAAGATAGTATAAGTGAAAGAAACAAAGTATAGATGAATGAAAGATAGTATAAGTGAAAGAAACAAAGTATAGATGAATGAAAGATAATATAAGTGAAAGAAACAAAGTATAGATGAATGAAAGACAATATAAGTGAACGAAACAAAGTATAGATGAATGAAAGACAATACAAGTGAAAGAAACAAAGTATAGATGAATGAAAGATAGTATAAGTGAAAGAAACACAGTATAGATGAATGAAAGAGAGTATAAGTGAAGTAACCAAGTATAAGAAGGGAGTAAAGGGAGTGACTCTGCTATAGTAACGGTGTATATATGTTGCCAAAGTTACCAACATTGCTACCACCGTCACTACCACCACCATCATCAATATACGTCTTATCAATACTATATCTCTTGTCATCATTATCACTATCACGTCAACCATCAACATCAATAATATTATAATCGACTGTTATCATCATCACCATCATCACTATCACACTAATCATCATCATCAACACTATCATAATCGATCTGTTATCATTGCCATCATCATAATTTTCACCAACACTATCACACTATTCATCATCATAACATTATTGACAGTACCAGTTATTAGCCATTCTTACCACCACCACCAGCACAATCTACATTATATCACCACCACCACAACCAATACACTATCACCACCACATATCACCACAACTACCATCACCCTCATTGACACCACAACCATCAGCATTACCCATTACTTGTGTATAGTAAAATTACAGTAGATTCCACCATCATAACAACTACTAACACTACCATTTCTAACAATACTACCCATCACAACTACCACTATCACCACCACCACCATAACAACCACTATCACTAAACCATTTCTACCACTACCACCACCACTACCCTATTACCTGTACCCAGCATTTATACCAGAATTACAGCAACTACCAACATCACCAAACTTCTAAACCCGCCAACCACCACTACCACCATTACGACAACCCTGCAACTACCAATATTCGTATCTCATCTACCATTATTACCACCACAACTACCACAATTGCCAACACCACTACTACCACCATAACTACCACCACCACCACAACTATCACCATCACAACTACCACCCCTACTACCACCACCACAACTAACACTACTACCAACATCACAACTACCAACATCACAACTACCACCACCACTACTACCACCACCACAACTACCACCACCCCTCAGTACCAAGAACAATTACCACCACCATCACCCTCCCTCCTCTACCACTAATACAACCATTAACTCTATCAATAAGGAGAAGAGTACTATATTTGTTTTATTTGCTACCTCCACACGACATCAATCAGCTAAGAAAATACCTCTAAAGAGCAAAAAGATTAGCAAATAAATAAAATAATAATATCCCCTTAACTATAAGAACTAATATCAAACCAAACCCTCTACAACTCAACCACAACTCTTAACGTCAAACCCCACTTATACACAGATCATTAATCGCTAAAACACAAGAGAACAAAAAATTCGCCTCACTTTAATAATGCTAAGTCACGAGAGAGAAATTTTATATATATATACCGGTATATATATATATATATATATATATATATATATATATATACGGTATATATATATATATATATATATATATATATATATATATACGGTATATAGCCTATATATTTTTTTTTTTTTTTTTTTTTTTTTTGCTGCAATCATTGGGGTGAACTCATTTGTGGGTCTTAACACTATCTGGTCCGATGTCTTGGGGGTTATTATGATATTTGGTTTAATTACCGGTATCATTGAGGATTTTGCTTGCTTTTGTCATGTTCGAGCAATGTTATTTGAGTTTGTCCCCTAGGCTAACAAAAGAGCCTTCCCAGATTTCCTTCATACTAAAAAATAAAAACCAACACCCCCTTCAAGAAAAATTTGTACATTTTCAATAGAATAATGTCCGGCCGATTATCTCTATATTACAGGCTCGCTATCGCACGCCAAAAGAAAAGAAATCGACAGCTGAATGAGGAGAACTGTTCAATTATCGCCAAACTAATGGGGTGAAAAGTCTTAAAATCTGCAAACTAATGGAGCGAAACAGAAGCGGCCCAAAAAGACCGCCCTTGGACCAAATACAGTTAACATATGGTAAATACAATGAGTCCAGCATTAGTCGGCAGTTAGTCATTTTCTTAGAAGGCTATATAGACGATGTTTGTAGATGTATGACTCACCGAACAACTCTAGAATATTAAGGGGAGAGGGGACCGTTTTTCTGGTTCCCCTTCTCCCTTGTGTTTAGCCCCATTAGTTTTCAGATTTAAAAAAAAAATTCCCCATTAGTTTGGCAATTCTAAGACATTTCGCCCTATTTCTAAGCCAATTATAAGACCTATTGTGCTATTTAGGTGTCGATTCTGCCCTGGCGAGCTAGAGCGAGTCAACATTTTAGGAGGAACTAGCCTTTGGCAAGAGCATTTGTCTACCAACAAATGCACAAATTAATCTCTAAGGGGGGGTCTGTAACTCAGCCCCCACCCCTCCACCTACCCCTTAACCCCTATCAAGCTACAGATGACCCCTTAACCACCACTAACAACCAACCAGACAACCAAACAACCAAACAACCCTCCACATGTAATATTAATATCCCTATTACCCTAACGACCATATTAACCCCTTGAAGCTCTGACGAGTTTTACCAGTATATTTTGGCTATCATTAGACGATTTTATGCAGCTTAGGAAGGATCTGTGGGTATTAAATGGGTAAAGACTCTCTCAATCAGCCCTCTAACTTCCATACACCCTCCCTAATCTGAATAAAATCGTCTAATAATTACCAGAACACAGAAAAGAAATGCGTTTTGGAGCTTGAAAGAGTTAACTCCTTCTGTACCGGCAACCTCTGTTTTATTGTATTCTTGCTATATTTAGACGATTGTGTGCAGTTTAAGAAGGATCTGCGGTAGTAAAAAGGGTTAAGGGAGATAGTTTGAAGCCTTTTGATTGCTGGAGGCGCTTTTGCATCTGAATAAAACCGTTTAATAGTAGCCAGAATAAATTTAAAAGGACGTCGCCGGTATAGAAGGGGTTATACAAAGAACACGAGTTATGATGGTGATTGTACCCCTTAAACCTACAAATGACCCCTCACACCACTAACAGCCAACCAAACAACTCTCCACATGTAATGTTCATCAGTATTACCATACAAAAAAAAAAAAAAAAAAAAAAAAAAAAACTATCGTATGAATATCTACCAAGAATACCACTTTTTAGGGTGTCAAGTTAAGGCTGGGTTTTCTGGACCTCCTTCTCCCTCATGTGTATCCCCATTAGTTTTGAGATCTTAAGGCGTTCCCCGTTAGTTTGTCTATTTTAAGACATTTCGCCCGATGACTTGTCAATTTTAAGACCTTTAGTGTCTGGCAGCATTTAAAGCTTGAATGTATACTCCTCAATCCTCCTTAACCCCTATCGCACTACAAATTACCCCTTACACCACCAATAACAACCAAACAACCCTGTACATACAATATTCATCAGTATTACCATAGCTATCGCATGTATCTCTACCACACTCCTCTTTTGCTTATACTAACCCAAGAATAGCATGTTTTTTATTCTTTACGTTGTCCAGATGCCGGATTAAATACTTCGTCTTGGTTTGACATGATTGTGCATAATTATTAATATCGGTGAATTGTTGAATCTGGCTGCACCACAACTACCACATACTTTATTACCACTATAGTCCGTTCATACTAGGTTGGGCAGAAAACGTAACCCCTAACCTCTGTAACCAAAAAAAGACTAGAGTAATCGAGTTAACATTTCTACCACATAGGAAGACTTGGCTAGGGAATAGGTGTGGAAATTGACAGCTCCTTTGCTCTAGCCCTTCTAGAGTTACAGAGGTTACGATTTCTGCCCAACCTAGAATGAAAAAACAACCAGTCATCTACCACTACCCCTCATACCACTACTACCACCACCACAACTACCACCCACCACCACCACAAGCCAAAACACTTACGATTACCCCCTACCACTACCATCATCACTTACCTACTAACCTACAACTGTCTCAATTACAAATACTCGTCTACCATCATCACGAATATACCTACGGCCTCTACAACTATCCCCACCATCACCACCACCACCATCCAGTCACCACCACTACCCCCACCACCACCACCACCACCATTACCCCACTACCATCTAGTCACCACCACCACCACCACAAGTACCACCACCACCACCAAAACCACCAGTAACCCCCCCCCCCCCCCTTCCCCTCCACCACCACCACCACTACCCACACGTCAAGACACTTACGTTCCACACTCCAGCACGCTAGGCTAAGGAGTACACCTACTGTATATACACTCCACCTCCATAACTACCACCATTACCAACATTTATACCACTACTATCAACATTCACACCAATAATACCAACATTTATACCACCACTACTAACATTCACACCAGTAATACCAACATTTATACCACAATTATCTATATTTCTAACTCAAAATTCACTAGTACCAAGATTTCCACCACAATTACCTATATTTCTAACTCAAAATTCACTAGGCCTACTATAGGCCTATCTACTAGAATACTGTATCTCCATAACTACCAACATTCACACCACAACTACCAACATTTCTACCACAATTACCTATATTTCTAACTCAAAATTCACTACTATATTTACTAGAATACTGTATCTCCATTTCTACCACCACTACCAACATTTCTACCACTACTACATACATGTCTACCTCGAAATAAACTATACATGCTTTGTCTCCAACTCTACCACAGCTACTAAAATTTCTACCATAACAACAGGTACAATGTAACAAATACCACCATCTCTACCACAACTACCACTATATCTACCCCTACTACCAACATTTATACCCCTTCTTCCACCACCTCTACCACAACTACCACCATCTCTACCAGGATTCGTGATTGGAAAGAGAGGATTTATCACTTAACCATATCTTGTGAGAGTGAGTAAGTCGCCAAACATTCCTTCATGGAGGTATATCAAACACAGTGCATTGCGTCACATTCTATTGAAAATTATACTATACATTTCTGACAATATGAAATAGTGAATCGTGAATCTTTAGGGAAGAAAATGTACAACAGTGTACAAACAACAATAAATATACCCGGTACTGTAAGTTTTAAAAAATGTACATTATTAAGTGCATCGAAATATAAGTTATGACAGAAAAATTCCTAAATATTAAAGAACTTCAACATAAGGCAAACAATGAGTGAACATAGACTGCACATAAACACACAAATAGAAAACAAAGACACAACAGACAAATGCTTAAGAAACAAAAGGACTTTATCATAATAAGGTAAACATGAATGAGAATATGATGCAAACAAATAAACTAAAACATAAAACACAAAGAAACTACATGCCAGTGTGCAAAAGGCAAAGCATGTCCAATCCATATGCTACCAAATGAAAGCAAAACAAGTAAGAAAGAACAAAACAAGGACAGTGAAAACCAATATATGAAAAACAGAAATAAAAACACTGAAACAAGGAAAATAACCCCAATATGAACAATATTAGGAAAGCAAAGAAATAAGAAAGCACCAGAAAGCTAAAACAAGGAAAAATAAACCCAATATGAACAATATAGGCTATAAACCTCAAAACCAAGTGTTCATAAAATATAAATACTATGTGGTTAGTTTATTTATTCTCGCTCGCTCTCGCTCGCTCTCTCTCTCTCTCTCTCTCTCTCTCTCTCTCTCTCTCTCTCTCTCTCAAAAAAAAAAAATATATATATATATATACTGTATATCCGTCGTCATTCACTTGTTGCCTCACTGTATTCCTTAGCTTACTTCCTGGACTGTGTGAAGGAAGGAAGGAGTAGAAGGAAGGAATATAAGCAAGGATGGATGGCAGGAATTAAGGAAGGAAGGAAGGAAGACAGAATGGAAGGAAGGAAGGAAGGAAGGAAGGAAGGAAGGAAGGAAGGAAGGAAGGAAGGAAGGAAGGAAGGAAGGAAGGAAGGAGGGAGGGAGGGAGGGAGGGAGGAAGGAAGGAAGGAAATGAATGGTAAGGAATGAAGGAAGGAAAGAAAGAACCAATGAAGGAAGGAAGGAAGGAAGGAAGGAAAGAAAGAAAGGAGGAAGGAAGAGAATAAGAAAACAGTAAAAAGAAGCATGGATAATGAAGTGAAGAAAGTTAAACGAAACATAATAAAATTACCAAAGCGAAGAAAAATAGAATGAAAATTAAGAATACAAAATAAATGAAAGCAGTGCTATCCTAACTTCCAAACAAATACAACAAAGAAATACAATTGCAGGGGTAAAAACAAAACAAATGAAGGCCATTATCACACAAGGAATTTTACTCACGAATTATGATCGAAGTCTGGAATTCCGCTTATAGCAATTGGAATGCTTTGTAATATTAACATGACTCTACACATTTATGAAGCTACAATGTTCAAACCTACTTAATGATAGACGTGGAATTATGATGAAAAACACTAGTACACGTTTTGTATTGGAATTCATAGATATAATTTCTCGTATGATGCCATTTTAAGCCCTACAGTAGGCTACCGGTACAAAGGAGTACAAAGGAGTACAAAGGAAATCAAGCAACAACAGATCTAGTGACCCTTCTAGGTTGCTTGTCCTCCAAAACACTGAGGATCAAGTGTCCAAACAGTACAGTACCTATGACGCTATTCCACATTATAAATCATTCAGAGACTGTATGTAGTTAATGAAAAATCTCGAGGAATCAGATGGGTAGCCTACAACCTATCTCAATTAACCCTTTGAATCTCAAAAACCGTTTCAAATCATAAATACAATCGTCTAATAATACCCAGAATGAATGGAAGAAACGCTTCGTAAATACTGAATGGATAGAAAACCAATACAAATATATGAAAGACAATGAAGCGATTGAAGGTGCTGTGATAAATTGAAAGAAATATTTAAGGTAAAACAGGAACATGATATCCACTATTCTTTCAGTGTAGGATATCGGCGTCTGTTGATGACAATGGAAAGTTTATGTTGGACGTCTTAATTCACTATACGCGACTACACTTTTCAATATATTTGTTTAGGGGAGATGGGAGATTGGGTCTAATTATAGCCAGAATAACAGGTACAAACGGCGTCATGGTGCTGAAGGGGTTAAATTGTTTTTCATGGGTAAAACAGTAAATGGCGAGAGCTGGCAGCGGCATTGTTTAGTAGGAGTATTGAGTACAACAACACACATAGGCTACACACACACACACACACACACACACACACACACACTCACTCACTCACTCACTCACTCACTCACTCACTCACTCACTCACTCACTCACTCACTCACTCACTCACTCACTCACTCACTCACTCACTCACACACACACACACACACACACACACACACACACACACACACACACACACACACACACACACACACACACACACACATCACAATCACAACTGAAGCCACCACCACAATCCCCATCACCACCACAAGTACCACCACCACCACCATCATCACAACGACCACCAATAACAACAACACAACTAATGTCTTCAAGATTCGTTGCATTTACATATAGGATCACATATGGAACCAACAAACTATATATTACTATTTACGTTTATATATTACCATTTAACCCTGTTCCACTAAGGGGTTGTTTCTTCTGGACCCCCTTCTCCTTTATGAGTGATCAAAATTATCACTTTCCTATATTAATGTCACGTCACAAATTATTAAAAAATATATGTTTTTTTTTTCATATAGAAAACAGGAAATCAGTTGACGAACAAAAAATGGGTAGCGTGTCCTAAGCTCTTATTTTTAGAAAGGGGTCTTCCCGAAATTGTTATAAGTGCCTGGTATTATGTGATTTACCAGCCTAATCTCTCTCTCTCTCTCTCTCTCTCACACACAAACATTCACTCTGACCCACTCTCTCTCTCTCTACCTATCTATATATCTATCTATTTTTCCCTCACTCACTCTCTCTCGCTATATATCTATCTATCCCTTTTCTCACTCACTCACTCGTTCTCTCACACACACTCTCTCTCTCTCTCTCTCTCTCTCATCATCTAGCTATTTATCTCATCTTTGCGTCATTATGGTAAATTATTCTTAAGTAGTGTTATTAATTCAGACCTACCCTCTCCCTTATTCTTTCCTGCACAAGGAAGCAATTTGTGCCCTTTCTGGGATACTTGATTTTGTTTAACATAACCAAGCCTAACCCCTTAACCCAGCCTAACCTAACCTACCCTTCCCTAACTTATTTTAACTAGCTTGACTTACTTACTGCAATGTTTTCTAACCTAACCAAGCCTAACTTACAAACCCAGCCTAACCTAATCTACTTTAAGTAACCTAACCTAGCCTAACAAGATCCCCTAACCTATCCTAATCTAACCTAACCTACTGTAACTAACCTAACCTAGCCTAACAAGATCCCCTAACCTATCCTAATCTAACCTAACCTACTGTAACTAATCTAATCTAGCCTAACAAGATCCCCTAACCTATCCTAATCTAACCTAACCTACTGTAACTAATCTAATCTAGCCTAACAAGACCTCCTAACCCAACCCAACTTAACCTAACCTATTTTAACTAACATAACCTAGCCTAACAAATAAAACCTAACCTAATCTAACTTAGCTTATATTGAAGAAGTTGAGTTAAGGGCTGAATTATATAGGTGGTTGAATTATAACAACCTGCCTTCTGGAATTATTAATGATAATTATGCTGTGTGAACCACCAGTAGATTTATAGGAGAGAGAGAGAGAGAGAGAGAGAGAGAGAGAGAGAGAGAGAGAGAGAGAGAGAGAGAGAGAGAGAGAGAGAGAGAGAGAGAGAGAGAGAGAAGAGAGAGAGAGAGAGAGAGAGAGAGAGAGAGAGAGAGAGAGAGAGAGAGAGAGAGAGAGAGAGAGAGAGAGAGAGAGAGAGAGTAGGTGTGTGTGCAAGTGAATGAGTACGGTAGCCTACTGTACTTAGAGATATGTGTGTATGTGATGTAGAGAATGTGTGTGTGTGTGTGTGTATAGATGTATGTAGGAGGGATAGACGGCACTTCCATATTGATTCCACATGTCTACAGTGAATGACGGGTATGTATGTACTGTATGTACTGTATGTATGTATGTATGTATGTATGTGGGTGGGTATGTATGTATGTGATGTCGAAATCAGACGAGGAATGCCGAATATACCCTCAAATATTTGGTTAGAAGAAGCTATAGGCCATGTTAAATTGTATTAGGTTAAGTTATGGTTAGCTACGTTAGGCTAGGTTAGGTTAAGTTATGTTAGAGTAAGTTTGATTAGCTTAAGTTAGGCTTGCTTAAGTTAAGATTTAGGTTAGGTTGAATAGGTTGGACAATGCTAGGTTGTGAGATAAGGTTCTTCTAGGTAAATTTAAGAAATTGTTAGGTTGGTTAAATTATGTTAAAATAGGTTGAAGTAGAATATTTAGATATACTCTGAATATATGTGAAATAATTGTGTTTCTAAATGACCGTATTTGTATTGAAACAACCTATAACCATATATCAATTATCTTTCAGAAGTTGTTTATGGGAGAAATGTAATAGAGTTGTGTGGAAATTAAACCAGCAGAACGATGGAAACTAACTAAATGCAATGGACTGTTATGCATACACTAAAACAATAAATAAACAATTACTTACTCGGTAAATTAAAAATGGAAACTAACAAAATGCAATGGACATTCTACATAGGCTTACACTAAAACAATTATACAACAAATGCAATGGACATTCTGCATAGGCTTACACTAAAACAATTATACAACAAATGCAATGGACATTCTACATAGGCTTACACTAAAACAATTATACAACAAATGCAATGGACATTCTACATAGGCTTACACTAAAACAATTATACAACAAATGAAATGGACATTCTACATAGGCTTACACTAAAACAATTATACAACAAATGCAATGGACATTCTACATAGGCTTACACTAAAACAATTATACAACAAATGAAATGGACATTCTGCATAGGCTTACACTAAAACAATTATACAACAAATGCATAACTGAGTGAATAAAGAAGTTAATTTATGTGAAATGAAGAGAAAACTCATACACGAAAATATAGCACAAATATATTAGAAAAAATCATGATGAATTAAGAATACGTCCTATAGTGATTGTACTGCCAATACTACAGTAGGCTCCTTGGAAGTTACAATATGTTAGTGGAGTTACTAAATCAACATGAAAAGAAGAAAATAGTAGCTGAGGATTTAGCAATGGTACCATATAGAGAATTGACGACCATTTATATAAAGTGACAGAAACGAAAAATGGACAGATAAACTAAAATCATATTACAAAAACAGTGATTTAAAATACACCATTGATAAACAAATTCTAATGTGACACCTAATACAACAATAATTTCTTTGAAAGGGGAATTCCTCAACTAAAACTGACATACAGTGATTCAATATACAATAGTACGGTACCCAACATATTCTGAAGTGAAAATAAACCAGACCAGATGGCTGGAGTAAAATAGGAAAGAAGAGTAATTGGACAGAGGAAGAACAAGCCGAGAAGTGAGAAGTACAGTAGAAGACTGAAAGTTCTCGGGCTCAACCAAGTTGCTTCATTGTTAAACTAGATATATAGCCTACATAAGACACAGAAATCGTGAAATAAGTAACAATGCCTTATACTATACCAGTGAACCAAGCTTCTTAACCTAACACCGACAGAAACTAGTAAGCTACAAATATAATAAAACTTACGGTAAATAGGAACACAAAAATATATAAATATATACATAAATATATAAATAATAAACTATATTGAAGCCATGTCTCAAATTACAGTGACCAAGCATTCCTAACCAAATAGGAAAAAAAAAAAATAAAACCAATCATGAAGTAAGAGAATGAAAGCGAACCTGATAAACCCCGTGGAAGATGACGGAGATTGTAAAATATAACAACCCAACCGTAAGTCAAGGTGAGAAATGTATAAAGTTTGTTATTATATTATAGTTAAGTACCAAAGTTCGTCATGTTTGTAGGTACCGGTAACGCAAAACATATGAGTCACACTATCACACAAACCCTTAACCCTTTCAGCACGAGGAACACTGCATAAGAACATACACTTCCCATTCAGTCTTGTACATTTTCCTTCCATATATATGATCATTAAGGGGGCCCACCTCGTTTTATTTATTTCTCTCTCCCTCTCTCTCTGAGTTGTATCCATTCGGCCCCATTCAGCCTACTGTTTTAAGACGTTTATCCCCTCCCTCCCCCACCTCCCTAAATAGCACAACATAATCTGAGATCTATAGTAAATCAATCAATCTGTGGTAAAAGCAACACGTCAGCAGAATGAGTGTTAACTCTCTTTGTACCGGCGACGTCTCTTCAGTTTTATTCTAGCTATATGTAGAAAATGTTGTGCAGTTGAAGAAGGATCTGTGCTAGTAAAAATGGTTAATTATAAAGTAAGACTTGCAAAATAAGGGACGTCACAATATATAGACAAAAGAACTTATCAAAATCGCTATGTGGAAATAGTGAGATAGTTCGAAGCCTGTTCATCGCTGGTGGCCCTTTTTAAACCGCACAAATATTGTTTAATAGTAGCCAGAATAAAGTTAAAAAGACATCGCTGGTACAGAAGGGGTTAAGGCGTTGCTCAATCATACAATCAATGCCAAAGTAAAAGTGAATGTTTACAGATTTTTGCTACTACTATTTCTGGCAATTTTCAAGAAGGATTTTTTGTTATTTTCTGGCATCATTTCAGAACTCTTTAGAAGTATAATCCGCTACACACACACACACACACACACACACACACACACACACACACACACACACACACACACACACACACACACACACACACATATATTTTGTTGCTTCTGTTCGAGCTCTGTCTCGAGTCGGCCACCCTCACAACTATGGGGTATGTGCCTGAGTATATACCATACATACATACATACAGTATATACATATATACATACATAGACTGGAGGTAGGCTATTTCGTCTTGAAGAATTTTTACATAACCTAAATTTAGAATCTACATCATAATTGCCGAGGGAAAATAAATCCCTCTCAAAATAGCGTTCCCATCAATTTACCTCTAATCAATAAGCCATAAAAATACCACGTCAGCACAGTGATTGTTAAGGGGGTAGTACTCGCTTTTTCTGGCCCCCCTTCTCCCTCATGATTAGCATACTAGTTTTGAGGTTTAAGTTTAGTGTAGGTCTAGGGAGGAAACTAAAAAATATAATAAAAATACATAAATGAACAAATAAATACGCCCATCCCCCCTTAATGTATCATCCATCAAGCAAAAGAAAACAAAAAACAAACAAAACACACACACACACACACACACACACACACACACACACACACTACGAAGGGTGTTCTTGTCTATTTACTGTAGCTTTGATCAATAACTCGTCAATACAACACGTCACTGAAGTTATTGCCAAGGTTGTATACCAGAACATAATCAATTGCAAAGTACATGTTCGTGGTCAGGCTTTTCTCGTTAGTAGTTTCTTGCAGCTCTTTAGATAGGGAGACCAAGAAAGAGAAAAAGGCTTGGAACTATCTCGCTTATCCCTTATTACTACCACAGATCCTTCTTAAACTGCACAGAATCGTCTAAATTTAGCTAGATATAATTAACCCCTTCTATACCGGCGACGTACTTTGTATTTGATTTAGGCTACCTTTAGACAATTTTATGAAGCTTAGGAAGGATATGTGGTAGCTAAAAGGATTAATCGAGATAGCTTGTAGGCATTTAATTGGTAGACGACCTTCCTAAGCTGAATACAATTGTCTAAATGTAGCTGCAATCAAATAAAGACTACGTCGCCGTTATGGAAAGGGTTAAGAAGACGTCGCCGGTAGAGAATGGGTTAAAAGAAAAGATAAGTTTACCTGTAATTACCGTGACTGGTGTTAACTAGGTCTGTGGGTTATCGGTAAGATCAGGTATATATATAACGTGAATAATTATAACAGCAGCTCCGGCCTGTGCTAGACAATAGGCCTATGTGAAATACATTCTAAGGTAAAGGGGTCATCACTTTAACCCTCTCACGCATTTATGATGCAGAGGTTGCCAGATTAGCAATAAGAAATAGAGTTCTCTCACTCTTATAATAACCTCTCCAAAATTAGTTTTCTGCCCACAGCTAACTCAAAGACAACTGCAGAGGTTGAAGTAACTAAACTAAAGGTTTCTAAATACCCCTGATGGTAACAAAGGCTTTAAAGTATCCCAAATAGGCTCAAAATCGCGTCATATGTCGGAGAGGGTTAAGGGGGTCTGGACCAAAGTGTATATACAAACTATATATACTTTGGTCATGACCCCCTTCTCTCTCATGTTTAGACCCCATTTGTTTTGAGATTTTAAGACTTTCGTGACTCGTCCCATTAGTTTGGCGACTTGAAGACCTTGCCCTATATTTCTTTGTCAATTTTAAGACCAATCATGCCATTTAGGTGTCGATTATTTCCTAGCGAGCGATAGCGAGCCTGCAATTAAGGAAGAATCGGACTTCGGTCAGAGCATTTTTCCACCGAAAAATGCACACATTTATCTGGAAGGGATGTCTTGGGAATATTATCTTAAGCTTGATGGAGGTCTAAGGAAGAAACTTTTGAAACAAACAAACACTAATTAATAAATAAATATATAACAAAGATCTCCCCCTTAGATTATACAGGCAGTAGTAATATTAACAATGATAATCCCGGATACACGATACAAACAAATGGAAAGCCTTACCCACCATCATATTCTGGTTACCATTAGACCATTTTTTTTTTAGTTTGAAATCTATCTCTACGACTCAAATGGGTAAACACAATCTAAATATCCTAATCCCACTAAATAACATAAGTCCTCCTCTAACCTCATAAAATCGTCTAGTTTTAGCCAGATTCAATGGTAAAAAGGCGTCATGGTGCTGAAGGGGTTAATGTCGGACTCATGCCAATTACCTAAGTTACCCGTATTTTATAAGACTGGGGGTATTTTTTAAACCTTGATGGATGTCTAGGGAGCATATAATAATAATAATAATAAAATAATATATAAAACATAACAATTAATACGGTATACAATAACAAAACCCAAGACAGAATATAATAAACATATAATTAAATACCGGTACTCAAATACACATAAATATTAAAATTGCTATATCCGGATACATAATACGAACAAGTAGAAAGCCTTACCCTGTAGCCTACAAAATGGCGGGCTCATATACCGTATCTAAGTTACCAGTGTGTTTTTAGGGAATCAATACTGCACAGAGCACACGATCCCTTGCAAAGCTTCTCGTGTGATTTACAACAGCATAGAACACGAGAGGCTTTTAATATCCAGTCTAAAAACTATAAGGTGTATATATATATATATATGTATATATATATATATATATATATATATATATATAATATATATATATATATATATATATATATATATATATATATATATATATATATATAGCCTACATACCGGTACATATTATATACTTGTAATTATGGTTGATTAAAATAAAATAACATTACCGGTATGCAAAGACTACAATATGTCCGCTACAGAAATACCGACAAATGGCTTATAATAAAGATATGTTGAAGGAGAGCGAGGGTGGAGAGTTCCGTGATATCGTATTTTAAAGTCGCTTTAGTCTGTTACAGTCCAAAACAACTGCCTCAAGCAGGGCCGTTCCTGACAAAACCTTGGTAGAGACAACTCGACATACTTTCTATCCATCAGAAACCTAGGCCTACATTTTTATATATTTTTATATTTAATAGCGATTTTTACGGCTCCAACTTCCTTATAACCTAACACTCACATTATTTCCTCTCTGATCGTTGTAGGCTATCCTAAATGTAATAGCCTACCTTGTTTCAAATTAGTAGGACAAAAAAAAAAAATAGCCTAGGCCTAATTTAATAGTCACCGGTTATGAATGGGTTAACTAGGACTATAGAGTAGTAAATACACGGAACAGCTTGCCCGATTATGGTGTAGTCTAAGCTCAGAAAAATTAGAAAATGTAAGTGAGTTAGAAATAAGCCTTGACCGGGAATGGAAAAGGCAAGATAAAATATGTTAAGTAAAGAACCGCTAGCTTTGTAAAATTATACTTTATATTCAATTAACATATTAGGCTATGCTAACCATTGTAAATTTTGCTCAAAATAATATTTATGTCAATTAATACTTACGTAGCAGCTTACAGGCGAGGATCACGGCAGATTTTGTGTCCCTCAAACACAGATGGTCCCCCACATGGGCCACATCACGTCCTCCCAGTAGCAAGGAAAGGGGGGTCCTGGAGAGGCCTAGCGTAGACAAATCGGGTCCTTCAAGACGGTCCGTGCAGAATAGTGACGGGGGCAGATCAAGAAGACTAGGACTATAGACATGCTCACTGTCTCATCCCAGCCACACCATGGGCATGCAGGGCTGCTAATCAGATTGACCACAACTAAAGGGCGCTGCTAGGGAAGCATGACCAATACGGAGAGAGGTCAGGTCAGGGCAACATCACGGCATTACAGTTTATCCCTCATCCAATGCTAAGGAGGCTAGTCGGTGCGGTAACTCACTACTGGAACCACGCCGCCTTGAAGTTGAACTCACTTTTGTTTACATCACGGAGCGCTAATCTCGATCGGAGGACGGTTTTCGATGTTCCAATAATCTTTCCTTTCCATACAATTAAATATGCGGAATCATAACAGAAATTGTATATTTTATCTTCTAGTAAATTGAGCTTATGTCACAATATGCGCAAAGACCTTTATATTTACAAAACGTGATAACAATTTAGTTATTAGTTTGAGAAGATAAGCTGCCTCACTCAAAAAGCACTTTCACAGCCTCTGTAAGAAATATGATGTTGATGATTAATATAGCCCTTATATCTATTAACACACACATACTCTCTTTCACACTCGAACAAACCCGCCTGTATTCGAGAGATGGCAGCACGATCGTAAAGGACAATGGGAGGGGAGGGGAGGGTCCCCACAAAGACATTATATTGACTATCCTTGGTCCCCATTAATTCGTAATAATCCCTACCTTGTACTAATAACGCTATTAATAATCAATTGAACGTTATCCAGAAACTCTGTAGACATGACATAGTTAAATAGACATAAGTAGAGGCTACTGTAAAGGCCAGTTATCGTGTAATTGTCGTCATTATGAGTAGGTACACAAGCAAAACTCCTTCAACACCCGCCATTGTTGATGTGAGATTCGGGAGTTGCCAACATCAATGGTGGGACAAAATATCCCTAGATGTCATAAGTATAAATGTCCAGTTTTAGTGCTACTTTACTGTGTTGCTTGAAGGTATACAGCTTGCATCATACATGAGTATGTTTTATAGTGTATATGTATACTTAATGTTTTCATCTTGCTTATATATATCTAATTTATACTAAATAATTTACAAGTGTTGTTACCAACATAAATTAACTCTTAATTAAATACCCTCTTTAATCTATTGCTCCCTCGTTTTGCGGATATTCCTTTAACTTTGGTAACGCTGCAGCAAGCCAGCTGGCAGGCGCACAGACTATCTATAATAAGGAAAAGCCACTGAGGTGCTTTGGTTGTTGTACCATACAACAGTGCTGCCACCAAATCCCTAGGACGCGCGGCAAAATATCCGTGTGACGTCACGCCTTGGCCTCTAGGTCATCTGTACGCTATGCACATACAGTACACACAAAACACACACATTCTCTCTCGCACTCACTCTCGCACACACACATACACTCACACACTAAAATACACAGCCACACACACTATTACCCTCAATCACACACACACATACACAAACCACAAATATCAAGGACCAATATAGCCTATAGGCTACTGTGAGTGGTGACCATGCCAGCCTTGTTTATATCCAGATTATTGTATTTTCCACACCTACCATGATTACTGTTCTATATATATGTTTCTAGTCTCTCAGTGGGGATCGAACCATCGACCATCAGGATGATAGCCGACGCTTTAATCAATTACACCACGGCAGTCTAAAAGACACTCAGCCTTCTATCCTATTTATGTTAGGGAGAAGGGAAACCCACTAGGCGAATATATTTCAATTCAAACCTAGTTGTAGGATCCATATTTCCAGAATACCATACACGGATTTTTGAGTGTCCCGACGCAACTCGGGTAGACATTGATTTAATTTAATTCTAACCCACAAAGCATGAGAGTTACAAATATTGAGAATATATCACAAATACACGTGAGCCACTAAATGTTTCTAGTCTCTCAGTGGGGATCGAACCATCGACCATCAGGATGATAGCCGACGCTTTAATCAATTACACCACGGCAGTCTAAAAGACACTTTGGTGGTGCTAATGGACGTTCGTTCTTTTTGGTGGGCTGCACAAATAATGAGAACTCCTTAGGGTACATATGATATTGATGGTAACCTACATATACACACACACATACATATAAACACTTACACATACGCACACACAATTAATCATGCATACTAACACATAACGCTAATAATGCAAAAGTAATGGGTACTTATTAGGTACACATGGTATTGATAGTAACACACACACACACACACTCATACACACACTCACATGCACACAAACACATACACACTTATACAATCTTGCGTGTTCTGTCTTCTATATATAATACAATGGTATGTTGCAGTATTTGATAGCGAGACAATGGTAGCTTTTTAGGTACACATGCTATTGATTAAGCACACATATACACACTCTCATATAAACACACACTAGCTTGTTCTTTGTCTTATAATATGCAATGCTATGGTATGTTGCACAATTTGATAAAAATTATTCAAAATTATTTTTCTATTAACATGTAGCCTACTGTCTCTCTTTCAGGCGACGGTGGCAGAGGAGACAGTAGTGGATGGCAGTAGAGAAGAAGAGACAAGAACAATCCTATCCCAAATCCCAATCCATTCCCCCACATCCCCACACATCATGCTGCCTGACAACAGCCCTCTACGGGACCTCCAATGAACTAAGTAGACACAATGGGCGACCGGAGTGAGAGCAACCTCCACCTCTGTCCTGACGTCATCGTCAATGGCGGCCGGAGCAACTGGAAAATGAGGAGTAACAAAGTCGGTGTGGAGAACAGCGGTGGTGGAGGTGGTGGTTTCGGTGGAGGAGGAGGAGGTGGTGGATTTACGGATGTGGAGACAGGAGTAGCGGATGATGAGGATCGTGGTGGCAGCGGTTCGAACCTCTCCGCCAAGGTGCGTGCCAGCAGCGGTCTGAGCCAATTCCAGGAGGTGGACTTCAGCGAGCAAGTCTGCCCCTCGAACAGCGAACCTCAGAGAAGAATGAGGAATAGTGTTAGGGATATTAAAGAGGGAATTAAAGAGGAAACTAGTAGTATTGGTGAATGGAGACCCAGAGACAACTGGCAGAGACTGAAAGAGGAGTTTAAGAGGAAGGTAAGGGGGCGGAAAGACAGTCAGGACTACGACGAAGAAATGGTGTCCATCGGAGAGCTGAGCCAGATACCCGCGAATGTGGCAACTGAAGACGAAACTGAACCTACGGGCGTAGCAAATCCCAAAGTCACAGAAAATGGAGTAAAAAGCATCAAGGAAGACCAGGAAAACCACAAGAAACTGGTTGGCGAAAGCGGCGACAAGGAACGACTTAAAGCGAATGGAGGCACCGAGAAACCGGGGAAAATAGAAGCAAATGGTACATCAGGAGGAAGAGGAAAAGGTGGTATATTCGTAATAGACAACGAGAGAGCTTCTGGGAGTGGCACAAGGAGGAGTAGGCCTACGGGGCAAAATTGTGTTCCCCATGGCCACCAAAACCACTGCGACACCCAGCGAATGTGCCGCAATGTTGGGAGCAGTTACGGCAAAGGCAGCAAACCGTGGGAGCCGACACCTTCCACATCCACCACAGTTGATACAGACCTCTCATTCAACTCAATCAGAGAAGACAATGATGAAGAAGAGGAAGAAGAAAAGCCAAAGCGACCACTCCGTCCCCCTATGGATGATCGACAAAAGCCAACCCTGACGAAGACTTCCCTTGCCATCTACTCGAACCTAGAGCAGGAGCCCTCACAGCGTAACAGAAATTTATTTTTGCTTGGTATGGCCGTATTAACCTTTGTAATAACTTTCATACTTTCTGTGGCGATTCTAGTGGCCCCTAAAACCCTAGCCGTCAAAGAAGACAAACACCAAAGACCAACTTCGACAACTAAGACGCACAACGCGAGTAAAAACGGTAGCTCAGAAATGCACACGGAGAGTTTCAGAGCCCGAGGAAAGAGTTTACTAGCAGACCCAGTGTTACTCAATAGACTAACAATCAATATCACCACCACTTCTTCCGTTAGCTTGAAGGATACTCAGGGTCTTGGACTGAAACTAGCAACTACAATTCAATCAACTTTAAAAGAACCAAGCCTGTTTTCTGCTTTAGCAACGACGCGAGTGCCTACACTTGCGGCTCCGCCTAAGCACGCGTTTGCATCTGCACCCATGGTTTTACTTAGCTCATCTACAGTACCTTCCCTTTTCACGAGAACACCTGTCAGTAGTTTAGTATATAAGTCAACACCTGCGTCCATTCTTATCACACCGACTTTAGGAGATATTCCGACGCCATCCACAACGCTATACAAACCATCCAAAATCACATCCGCAGTTACGATACAGTCAACTTCATCCGCCGTAACAATGGCCTCTACATCTTCATCCATACCTGTACTTCAACCGGTATCTGCAACCATAGCTACTTCACAAATATATAAATCTATGCTGAGAATATCAACTAGCATCCCTACTCTCACCCCTACACCTACATACACCCCACCTACATGGGAGTTTACACCAACACCGAGTTTAACGTACACATATAAACACACACGTACTTCTATGCATGCACATACACACACACAAACAGTCACACCTACCCATACATACATAGTAACCCCTTCACATACACATACATCCACATACACATCCACATATGCACTATCAAACACTCCCATATTTTGGCCCACATATACAGAAGCTCCCAAATATACACATTCAACAACGCCTAAGTATACACCCACACTAGCATACACATCCACACATATACACACAACACCCACACTCACACACATACACTCATCAACACCCGTACTCACACAGACACCCACACATACACATAGCATATTACCCACACCTAAGCCTACCCACACACCCACACAAACGCACAGCATATTATCCACACCTAGGCCCACTCACATCCCCACACATACCCACAGCATATTATCCACTCCTAATCCTACCCATATATCCACATCCTCAACCACGCAAACACCCATATCCATACTGACCCCCACCCCCACATACTATAGCATCTTACCCACACTAACTCCACACATATCCATACTATCCACCCTCACATCATCCACATATACACCCACACCATCTAAATCGCCCACACTAGCTCCCACGCCTGATCCAATGCCCACAGGTTCCCCCACAGTCATACATACCCCCACCCCCAAACCATCAGCAGTACCTTTATATACATCCACACATACATCCACATCACCTAGTTCACCCATACCTCATTCTACATCCACATATTCATCCACCACACATCAATAAAACACACACCCACATTTTTATAAGAACAGGTATTTCCATCCACATCATCCACTCTCTCTCTCTCTCTCTCTCACTAACACACATTTCATAGCATTAAAACCGATCATGTCATTATTTTTAATGGAGAAATTATCTATGCATGTATTGTATATTTCTATGTATATATCAGACACGTGTATTTTCCTTAACTATAGCTTTTTAGTATATAATGATATATAAAACAAGTGTGAAATATATATAGCCTACCGTAGGTACACACATATATAGTTTATATATTAATAAGAAATACAGAGGGCTTTTAATAATTCCAGAATTAAATTAATATTATTACAAAAATATTTTGAAGGGATAAGTCATTGGTCATCAAATATATACTAGAATTAAATAAAGATAATTGAATTAAATTAATTATTTGACAACTAGTAGTAGTAGTAGTAGTAGTAGTAGTAGTAGTAGCATCACCACAATTATTATTATTATTATTATTATTATTATTATTATTATTATTATTATTACAGGCTCGCCATACAAGTATTTTTCTACAGGTTACAGGTACAAAACTACAAGTATTTATATTGTAAGATTCCATATTGGTGAAACTTGTGAACTTTGAATGAAATAAACAATGAAGAGTGTCTCATCATGTTATCATATCCCCACACCTCCATATCATATTTCATAATTCACTATCTTGCGAGTTTCATGCTATAAGGAAGTTGGAGCCGTAGACATCGATATAAAAAAAATATATATATATATCAATGTAGATAGCTGATGGATAAAATGCAAAATTATTAAATAGACACCTAAATGGCACGAAAGGTCTTACAATTGACAAACGAATATGTCGAGAGGTCTTATAATCGTCAAACTACTTTGGCGAAAAGCTTAAGCAATTAGTATTTTACAATGTAGTAATGGTCAAGATATGTTGCATTACTAAACGTTACGGTGCTATAAATAAACATAATAATACAAATATGCATTAATTGTTTTTCTGGCGCGTAGTTGAAACTTGCCGACAGAAAACAGCTGGGAGAGAAGGTGTGTGTTGATTGGCTATGCAAGCTCGTGACGTAAACTGAGACGGAGAATTTGAAGACGGTAAACAAACCCATGTAAGTAAAGGTGGGATGATACCCTCTGTGACATTTATTCATTAATAATGGCGAACTGTGTGACTGTATGGTAGGCCTATAATAATCTTTCTAGGGCACCAGTGAATTATGCCAAAGCTCACTCAAAGCAATACAGTGAGAATATTTTGATTAATTTCGTTTTACTTGAAGCCAGACCAGACGTATTTTAGAGAAGCATCCTGGATTGTTTTTGTTGATGTGTTTATTTTATACTAGCCCTCTGGGTGCAAAGTCAAGTCATGTAACTGTCAGTAGTCAGACATCATCATAAAGGTAGGTGGCTTTCAGGAATTGTCTAATTGGAGTGATATAGACTAGCCTACATGCATTTGGTCTGAGCATCATAATCTGGTGCTAGTTTATACCAACTACATCTTTAAGTATTCCTTTGCAGGCTTTGCTTTGGGTATTAAAACTGTTCTTAAAAATAAGTAAATAATAGGCCTAATAGCCTAACATATATAGGTCCTAGGCCTATTTACAAACTCCAAATAGGCCTACGTGACATATCTAGTTGAATAGGTCTCCCCCGATCCACTTAGTAGGCTAGATATTAACATAACCTACAACTAATTTTACCATTGGGTAATGTATTTTACCCTAATTAATTTTTGTAATACTATATTAGCTCATAATGTGTATAGGACTATAGCCTAGGCTTAATTCTGGTTGAACATTAAAATTAATATTTACTTCGACTAACAATTCTTCCAGTGGCACAGTTCTAATATCTACAGGATATAGGCTATCCTAGGAGGTATGGAATACCACTAGGCTATGCTAACGCACAATATTTTAAAGTTGTACGTTAAGAGTATCCATTGGTTTAATCTAATATTAACTATCCTCTTCTATACCTAACCCAATCTTATCCTATCTTCCCAAAGGTGGTGACCACTTCCTATTGGTTTACCCGCTGCGTTCAGTAGCTTAAACTAGGCCTAGTCGAGTCACTACACCAAGATAATTACAAGTTTTACTGGGTTACGCGCCTCCCCTATTTTTCACAGTTGGGTATTAGGCCTATTTGTATGTGTTAGGGGTGATGTCCTGGCTCCATTTACATACATGAAAAACAAATATTTAGTAGGGCCTAGCTTCATGAATAACTTTTGTATGAATCATTGATATAGCCTAGTGTTTCTGAAGTAGTGCTGCTACAAACTTAATTATGTTTTGTATTGGCATATCGACGAAAAGTTACAAGGCCTAACTAGAAAAATAACATGAATATCTGATGTTTGAGTCACGTCTATGGTGTTTCGTCGACGGCCGGGGGGCGACACCCCTCAGTCCCTTCTCAACACCTCGCCCCCCCTTTTTAAAAGTCCTGGATGCGGCCGTTTTAGAATGTAGGCCTAGGCTAACTGGGCTTCGAAATTTCTAAATGTAAATATCTCATACCAGGGCAAAGACCCTATAGAATATTATTTACTATTCTTGACCAGGGTAAGAATGACGAAGTGTCTAGCCTAGGCTATGTATGCATCTCATACCAAGGTAAGAATGGTCGAAGTGTGTAGCCCTAGTCTAGCCTTTATCATAAAGGTAAACCTTGCCTGATGTAATCAACCAAACTCCTTTATACAGAGCGTCAACCACATCCCTATCGGAAAATCCAACCAAGAACCCCAGGACTAGTTCTCAACTCCCAAAGTGTTTCTAAATTATAGCCTATTGATGGACGTAGACATTTTGTATGGTCTGCTGTGGAATCTATTTTCGTCAGCTGAGAATGTCCTAGCCTAGTAAACACAGATTCATAAAGGGATTAATACAATAGGCTATACTGTGTAACCAGCACTTCATAATCATTTGTTCCCATTTTGCTCATCATCGTGAATAGAGGGACTAGGGATAGGGAGAATCTGTGAGACCTCTACCTCGTGCCATGTTTGTTGTGGTTGTTGTTGTTGTTGCTGTTCCTCAGGCTGTCTGGCCGAGCAGCCCCAAGGTCCCAAGCAAGGCCAAGGCCATAACCGAGCGCCCCCACAGAACCCTCCCAGCTTACCACTAATAATGCCCAGGTGACCGAAGCCACTCAAAGGCGGGGAGCTGTGGAGGGTGCGGAAACGCCCGGGAAACAAAAGCCCCACCCAAGGCCCTGTGCCCCTCAGCAATTATAAAGGGAAAGTTGAGGGGCAAAGGAAAAATGTGACGCTTTGGCTCCCAATCTGCCAGGGTTGGCAGTAGGGAGGTCAATCCACGGAAAAGACGCCGTCACTTGAGATCTAGAAAATATATAAGTAAAAGGAACAGTCAGAGTAAGCTATGGGTATGGCAGAGAACGCTCAACTCTCATTCTGATAGACCAGCCCATCACCAGTGTTTGTTGTGGTAACAGGTGATGTCAGCAGACGATGCGCCTATCATCGTAGCGGAAAATAGTTGCCCATTTGATTTCGAGTATTGTTATTATTTTACATTTTTTCATATGAATTGTCTAACTATCAGTGTCTGGTATATTTGTGGATAACTATACTCATATATAGTTTGGTTTATGTGAGTAACTCATCTTTTTTATTCTGCCTCCGTAATTCACCTTAATATTAATGGGGCAAAGTATAAGGGAGAAGGAGGTCCAGCAAAAACACTTTAATTTCAGGGGATATTGTTCGATAGTTTCAGACGAATTAATATCCCCGGTCTTCATATTTTTACAAGCGTACCCTGTTTTAACAAGCACCCCTCGCGTGACACAACATCGTACGGCAAGCAACCCCCCTCAGAAATAGGACATCTACACAAAACAGGGTACTAAATACTTAAAACATTTAGACGCCATCTTGACTCGAACTCGCTCTGTATCCAATGTGTACACTTCTTTTACCCCTTCAGCACCATGACGCCTTTTTACCTTTGATTTGGGCTATAATTAGACGATATTATGCAGTTTAAGAAGGTCCTTTGGTATCAAGAGGGTTTACTAAGATCGTATTTACCCATTTCAGTCGTAGAGGTAGATTATATACCAAAGAAAATCGTCGAATGGTAACCAGAAGATGATGAAAATTACGTAATGGTGGTGGAGAGGTTAACACGCTAATACTGGTCTTATGAATATATGTACACCTCTCTCTATATCACCATCCACCATTTAATATATATTCAAATAGATATATTGAGAATCGAGCATTAGATCAGAAGAGAACTGGAATCAAAATGGCTCCCAATGTATTTACCCCATGAACTCTATTGAACAAGGCACTCCACTTACGATAAGAGAGAGAGAACGATAGGCCATCTAGGAACTAAATTATCTAGCTCCCCCCCCCCCCTTTAAATGCACCCCCCCCCCCCCCCCCCCCCCCCTCGACACTCCTCAAGGCGTTGTGTTTTAAAGACGGCAGGACCAACCATGCTAGCTTGAGTCTTTCTCTCTCTCTCTCTCTCTCTCACACACATGCTTTCTTTCCTTCGCTATCGCTCGCCAGGAAAACAATCGACACCTAAATGGCAGAAAGGTCCTTTGACAGAAATGGGGCGAAAGTTCTTAACATCGCCAAAATAATGGGTCGAAAGTCTTAAATGAGGCTAAGCGCGAGGGAGAAAGGGGTCCAGAAAAAATCCCTCAAGTGGAAATCTGCCCTAAATATATCTATGCCTTCCTCAAATACGGAAGAAGACTGGGTGGCCGAATTCCAGAGGTTCAAAGGGTTAGGGTGGCATGATAGGAGTGCTTGGTATGTGTGTGTGTAAGTGTGTGTGTGTGTGTGTGACAACCCCTCTCTTTAACACGTTCATGGAGTGTGTGTGTGTGTGTGTTCTTCGGGGCAACCAGGCAGTTCTAAATGTTGATGGTACGAGTGTGTGTGTATGTGTGTGTGTGTTCTTTGTGACAACCCCTCTGTTCGACACGTTCATGGTACGTGTGTGTGTGTGTGTATGTGTGTGTGCTCTTCATGACAACCAACTGTTCTATACGTTCGTGGTTGTGTGTGTGTGTGAGTATGTGTTTGTGTCATCTTATTCATGTAATTATATCTAATATACGAGCATTGGCCACTATACCTCCCAGTATGTGAGTGTTGTGGGTACTTGTATTTATGTGCATATGTGTGTGTTTGTGAATATGTGTGTGTGTGTCTGAGTTTGTGACAGTCTACCACACACACACACACACACACACACTCATATACTGGGAGGTATAGTGGCCAATGCTCGTATATTAGATATAATTACATGAATAAGATGACACACAGCCCGTAGCCTAGTAGGTAGAGCTCTCGTCTCACACACGAGGGGTCGGGGGTTCAATCCCCGGCCGGGCGGAGACAAATTGGGCTTGTCTCCTTTCATGTGTTAGCCTCAGTTCACCTAGCTGTAAATAGGTACCTGGAATAAGTGGACGACGTTGTGACGTCCCATCTGGGGTTGGCAAAAATGGTACAAGGCGAGATGGGTATCATATGGTTCACCTAAGCTGATGGCTACCTAAGCCTTCGGGCGAGACGGTACCGTCTATAGTGAGAATGGTACCATACAGATCCACCCTAAGCCTTCGTTTCCGATGTCGCCAATTGGCTAAAAATACAGACTACACACACATCCACAGCCATTCCAACGATACATATAACACCTACACATATAGGAGGCGGGAAATAACGAGCATGCTCACTCCCGCAATACAACTAGAGTAAGTACAACTAGAGTAAGTACACATTTTTTTTTTTTCTTTTTTTTTTCTTTTTCACACACACACACACAGTAGCTCTATGACGAGTGACTATTAGTTATAGGTGACACTAAGTAATGTAGGTTATTCCTGGATCCTGTGTGTGTGTGTGTGTGTGTGAGAGAGAGAGAGAGCGTCGATTCCTTAGCACATACAACAAATAATAGGTTTGACGTAAAATATGCAATGGGTCAATACAAAAGTTGTGGTGGTGGTGGTGGTTGTTGTTGTTGTTGTTGTGGTGGTGGTGTTGTTGTGGTGGTGGTGGTGGTAGTTGTGGCTGTGTTGGTTGTGGTAGCGTTTGGGGTAGTAGTAGTAGTAGTAGGTCGATATTAGTAGGTGTGGTAGAAGTAGTGGTATAGTCTATTCGCTGTAAGTAGGCGAGAAATCATGACCTCCATCCTCTGTTACTCAAAAAGGGCTAGAGCAAATTGGGTGTAAATTTCTACATCTATTCCTTGACTGACTCTTCCCAAATGGTAGAAATATTAGCTCGATTACTCCAGTTGTTTTTGAGTTACAGAGGATAGAGGTCATGATTTCTCGCCTACTTACAGCGAATAGACTAGAGTAGTGATCGAAGAGAAGGTACTGGTGGTGGTGGTGGTGGTACTTTACGAGCTTTCAAGGTCACCAGAATATCATAATGAAGTTACTGCCACACACACACACACACACACATTCTCTATACTTTTTATCTACCACAACACCTTAAGGGGGCCCACCTCGCTTTTGTTCTCCTTCTCTCCCTCTCTCTATGGCTTTTATTCAATCGGCCCCATTCAGCCTACTGTTTTAAGACGTTTACCCCCATCCAGGTGTCAATATTTTCCTGGCGAGTGGTAGCGAGTCATCATATATATTTTTTTGTTTTGACAGCAAGCTAAATTTTTACATTTTTCGATAGAAAAATGTCTCCGGCGAAGCCGGATTTCTCCATACATTGCTGGCTCGCTATCGCTCGCCAGGAAGAAATCGACACCTTTGATGCGGATAAACGTCTTAAAACAGTTGGCTGAATGGGGCCGAATGGCTACAAGGCAAAGCAAGAGACAAAAGGAGAGAAAGATAAAAAAAGCAGGTGACCTCCCTAAGTACATGATTTCTCTATACCTCACTAACAACCACTACCACAACTACCACACTATATGAAGTTACTACCACACACACTCTCTCTACCTACCACAACACCTTAGTACATGATTCTTCTATACATCACGAACAACCACCACTACCACAACTATCACTATATACCACAACTACCACACTATATGAAGTTACTACCATACACTCCCTATACCTACCACACCACCTTAGTACGAGATACCTCTATATACCTTACAAACAACCACTGCTACCACCACTACCACTATATACCACAACTACCACACTATATGAAGTTACTACCATACACTCCCTCTACCTACCACACCACCTTAGTACGAGATACCTCTATATACCTTACCAACAACCACTGCTACCACAACTACCACTATATACCACAACTACCACACTATATGAAGTTACTACAACACACACTCTCTACCTACCACACCACCTTAGTACGAGATACCTCTATATACCTTACCAACAACCACTGCTACCACAACTACCACACTATATGAAGTTACTACAACACACACTCTCTACCTACCACAACACCTTAGTACGAGATACCTCTATATACCTTACAAACAACCACCACTACCACTATATACCACAACTACCACCCTATATGAAGTTACTACCATACACTCCCTCTACCTACCACACCACCTTAGTACGAGATACCTCTATATACCTTACCAACAACCACTGCTACCACAACTACCACTATATACCACAACTACCACTCTATATGAAGTTAGTACAACACACACTCTCTACCTACCACACCACCTTAGTACGAGATACCTCTATATACCTTACAAACAACCACTGCTACCACAACTACCAATATATACCACAACTACCACTCTATATGAAGTTACTACAACACACACTCTCTACCTACCACAACACCTTAGTACGAGATACCTCTATACCTTACGTACAACCACTACTACCACATGATGCTACCACTCTATACCACAACTACCACAAACTCCCTACCTAGTAACCAATACAGGGAAGAGGTGGGGGGTGGGGGGTTGCTAAACTCCCTTCTCCCCCATCTTTAGCCCCATTAGCTTTGATATATTAAAACATTCGCCCCATTACATTGGCGATTTTAGGGCATTTAGGGCATTTGGCGATTTTGAAACGTTTTCCGTCGTTTATGTGTCTGCCACCCTGTGCCAATATTGTGACCCCCATACCGGTCAGACCGTTGCACTGACAGTACTGATATTATGGTGCTAGACCCTCCCCATGGATGCCAACACAGCCCACTACTGACATACACTGTATCTTACACACCATAGCCGGTACAGTGCCACCCTGTGCCAATATTGTGACCACCATACCGGTCAGACCGTTGCACTGACAGTACTGATATTATGGTGCTAGACCCTCCCCATGGATGCCAACACAGCCCACTACTGACATACACTGTATCTTACACACCATAACCGGTACAGTGCCACCCTGTGCCAATATTGTGACCACCATACCGGTCAGACCCTTGCACTGACAGTACTGATATTATGGTGCTAGACCCTCCCCATGGATGCCAACACAGACCACTACTGACATACACTGTATCTTACACACCATAACCGGTACAGTGCCACCCTGTGCCAATATTGTGACCACCATACCGGTCAGACCGTTGCACTGACAGTACTGATATTATGGTGCTAGACCCTCCCCATGGATGCCAACACAGCCCACTACTGACATACACTGTATCTTACACACCATAACCGGTACAGTGCCACCCTGTGCCAATATTGTGACCACCATACCGGTCAGACCCTTGCACTGACAGTACTGATATTCTGGTGCTAGACCCTCCCCATGGATGCCAACACAGCCCACTACTGACATATACTGTATCTTACACACCATAACCTGTACACTGCCACCCTGTGCCAATATTGTGACCACCATACCGGTCAGACTCTTGCACTGACAGTACTGATATTATGGTGCTAGACCCTCCCTATGGATGCCAACACAGCCCACTACTGACATACACTGTATCTTACACACCATAACCGGTACAGTGCCACCCTGTGCCAATATTGTGACCACCATACCGGTCAGACCCTTGCACTGACAGTACTGATATTATGGTGCTAGACCCTCCCCATGGATGCCAACACAGCCCACTACTGACATACACTCTATCTTACACACCATAACCGGTACAGTGCCACCCTGTGCCAATATTGTGACCACCATACCGGTCAGACCGTTGCACTGACAGTACTGATATTATGATGCTAGACCCTCCCCATGGATGCCAACACAGCCCACTACTGACATACACTGTATCTTACACACCATAACCGGTACAGTGCCACCCTGTGCCAATATTGTGACCACCATACCGGTCAGACCGTTGCACTGACAGTACTGATATTATGGTGCTAGACCCTCCCCATGGATGCCAACACAGCCCACTACTGACATACACTGTATTTTACACACCATAACCGGTACAGTGCCACCCTGTGCCAATATTGTGACCACCATACCGGTCAGACCGTTGTACTGACAGTACTGATATTATGGTGCTAGACCCTCCCCATGGATTCCAACACAGCCCACTACTGACATACACTGTATCTTACACACCATAACCGGTACAGTGCCACCCTGTGCCAATATTGTGACCACCATACCGGTCAGACCGTTGCACTGACAGTACTGATATTATGGTGCTAGACCCTCCCCATGGATGCCAACACAGCCCACTACTGACATACACTGTATCTTACACACCATAACCTGTACAGTGCCACCCTGTGCCAATATTGTGACCACCATACCGGTCAGACCCTTGCACTGACAGTACTGATATTATGGTGCTAGATCCTCCCCATGGATGCCAACACAGCCCACTACTGACATACACTGTATCTTACACACCATAACCGGTACAGTGCCACCCTATGCCAATATTGTGACCACCATACCGGTCAGACCGTTGCACTGATAGTACTGATATTAGGGTAGTAGACCCTTCCCATGGATGCCAACACAGCCCACTACTGACAAACAATGTATCTTACACACCATAACCGGTACAGTGCCACCCTGTGACAATATTGTGACCACCATACCGGTCAGACCGTTGCACTGACAGTACTGATATTATGGTGCAAGACCCTCCCCATGGATGCCAATAAAGCCCACTACTGACATACACTGTATCTTACACACCATAACCGGTACAGTGCCACCCTGTGCCAATATTGTGACCACCATACCGGTCAGACCGTTGCACTGACAGTACTGATATTACGGTGCTAGACCCTCCCCATGGATGCCAACACAGCCCACTACTGACATACACTGTATCTTACACACCATAACCGGTACAGTGCCACCCTGTGCCAATATTGTGACCACCATACCGGTCAGACCGTTGCACTGACAGTACTGATATTATGGTGCTAGACCCTCCCCATGGATGCCAACACAGCCCATTACTGACATACACTGTATCTTACACACCATAACCGGTACAGTGCCACCCTGTGCCAATATTGTGACCACCATACCGGTCAGACCGTTGCACTGACAGTACTGATATTATGGTGCTAGACCCTCCCCATGGATGCCAACACAGCCCACTACTGACATACACTGTATCTTACACACCATAACCGGTACAGTGCCACCCTGTGCCAATATTGTGACCACCATACCGGTCAGACCGTTGCACTGACAGTACTTATATTATGGTGCTAGACCCTCCCCATGGATGCCAACACAGCCCACTACTGACATACACTGTATCGTACACACCATAACCGGTACAGTGCCACCCTGTGCCAATATTGTGACCACCATACCGGTCAGACCCTTGCACTGACAGTACTGATATTATGGTGCTAGACCCTCCCCATGGATGCCAACACAGCCCACTACTGACATACACTGTATCTTACACACCATAACCGGTACAGTGCCACCCTGTGCCAATATTGTGACCACCATACCGGTCAGACCG
This sequence comes from Paralithodes platypus, assembly GCA_032716605.1. NCBI lineage: Eukaryota > Metazoa > Arthropoda > Malacostraca > Decapoda > Lithodidae > Paralithodes > Paralithodes platypus. The sequence continues at coordinate 37,604,016 of CM064545.1, read as the reverse complement.
TTGCACTGACAGTACTGATATTATGGTGCTAGACCCTTCCCATGGATGCCAACACAGTCCACTACTGACATACACTGTATCTTACACACCATAACCGGTACAGTGCCACCGTGTGCCAAAATTGTGACCACCATACCGGTCATACCGTTGCACTGACAGTACTGATATTATGGTGCTAGACCCTCCCCATGGATGCCAACACAGCCCACTACTGACATACACTGTATCTTAGACACCATAACCGGTACAGTGCCACCCTGTGCCAATATTGTGACCACCATACCGGTCAGACCCTTGCACTGACAGTACTGATATTATGGTGCTAGACCCTCCCCATGGATCCCAATACATTCCATTACGGACATGCACTGTATCTTACACACCATAACCGGTACGTGAACTACACAAAATAGAGCTCATTTATCGATATAATTTATGAAATTTGCCAATATTTCCATGATTGTTTGACATACATGATTTGCAAATATGATTTTTAGATGTATTTTCGGCTGCTGAGATCGAATCTGCCCTCAAAATTGGCCTACGACGTCAATTACACAAAATAGAGCTCATTTATTGATATAATTTGTGAAATTTGCCCATATTTCCATGATTATTGGACATACATGATTTGCAAATATGATTTTTAGATGTATTCTCGGTTGTTGAGTTCGGATCTGCCCTCAAAATTAGCCTATCACGTCAATTAAACAAAATAGAACTAATTTATCAATATAATTTATGAAATTTTCCCATATTTCCATGATTTTTGGACATACATGATTTGCAAATATGATTTTTATATGTATTTTCGGCTGCTGAGTTCGAATCTGCCCTCAAAATTGGCCTACCACGTCAATTAAACAAAATAGAACTAATTTATCAATATAATTTATGAAATTTGTCCATATTTCCATGTTTTTTGGACATACATGATTTGCAAATATGATTTTTAGATGTATTTTCGGCTCTTGAGATAGAATCTGCCCTCAAAATTAGCCTACCACGTCAATTACACAAAATATAGCTCATTTATTGATATAATTTGTGAATTTTGCCCATATTTCCATGATTATTGGACATACATGATTTGCAAATATGATTTTTAGATGTATTTTCGACTGTTGAGTTCGAATCTGCCCTCAAAATTAGCCTATCACATCAATTACACAAAATAGAGCTAATTTATCGATATAATTTATGAAATTTGCCCATAATTCCATGATTTTTTGACATACATGATTTTCAAATATGATTTTTAGATGTATTTTCGGCTGCTGAGTACGAATCTGCCCTCAAAATTGGCCTACCACGTCAATTACACAAAATAGAGCTCATTTATCGATATAATTTGTGAAATTTGCCCATATTTCCATGATTTTTGGACATACATGATTTGCAAATATGATTTTTAGATGTATTTTCGGCTGTTGAGTTCGAATCTGCCCTCAAAAGTGGTTTACCACGTCAATTAAACAAAATAGAGCTAATTTATCAATATAATTTATGAAATTTGTCCATATTTCCATGTTTTTTGGACATAAATGATTTGCAAATATGATTATTAGATGTATTTCCGGCTGTTGAGATCGAATCTGCCCTCAAAATTGGCCTACCACGTCAATTACACAAAATAGAGCTCATTTATTGATATAATTTGTGAAATTTGCCCATATTTCCATGATTATTGGACATACATGATTTGCAAGTATGATTTTTAGATGTATTTTCGGCTGCTGAGATCGAATCTGCCCTCAAAATTCGCCTAGCACGTCAATTACACAAAATAGAGCTCATTTATTGATATAATTTGTGAATTTTGCCCATATTTCCATGATTATTGGACATACATGATTTGCAAGTATGATTTTTAGATGTATTTTCGGCTGCTGAGATCGAATCTGCCCTCAAAATTGGCCTACGACGTCAATTACACAAAATAGAGCTCATTTATTGATATAATTTGTGAAATTTGCTCATATTTCCATGATTATTGGACATACATGATTTGCAAATATGATTTTTAGATGTATTCTCGGTTGTTGAGTTCGGATCTGCCCTCAAAATTGGCCTACCACGTCAATTAAACAAAATAGAACTAATTTATCAATATAATTTATGAAATTTGTCCATATTTTTCATGTTTTTTGGACATACATGATTTGCAAATATGATTTTTAGATGTATTTTCGGCTCTTGAGATAGAATCTGCCCTCAAAATTGGTCTACCACGTCAATTAAACAAAATAGAACTAATTTATCAATATAATTTATGAAATTTTCCCATATTTCCATGATTTTTGGACATACATGATTTGCAAATATGATTTTTATATGTATTTTCGGCTGCTGAGTTCGAATCTGCCCTCAAAATTAGCCTATCACATCAATTACACAAAATAGAGCTAATTTATCGATATAATTTATGAAATTTGCCCATATTTCCATGGTTTTTGGACATACATGATTTGCAGATATGATTTTTATATGTATTTTCGGCTGCTGAGTTCGAATCTGCCCTCAAAATTGGCCTACCATGTCAATTACACAAAATAGAGCTAATTTAACGATATAATTTATGAAATTTGCCCATATTTCCATGATTTTTGGACATACATGATTTGCAAATATGATTTTTAAATGTATTTTTGGCTGCTGAGTTTGAATCTGCCCTCAAAATTGGCCTACCACGTGAATTACCCACAATAGAGCTCATTTATCGATATAATTTATGAAATTTGCCAATATTTTCATGATGTTTTGACATACATGATTTGTAAATATGATTTTTAGATGTATTTTCGGCTGCTGAGTTCGAATCTGCCCTCAAAATTGGCCTACCACGTGAATTACACAAAATAGAGCTCATTTATCGATATAATTTATGAAATTTGCCAATATTTTCATGATGTTTTGACATACATGATTTGCAAATACGATATTTAGATGTATTTTCGGCTGCTGAGTTGGAATCTGCCCTCAAAATTCGCCTACCACGTGAATTACACAAAATAGAGCTCATTTATCGATATAATTTACCGGTTATGGTGTGTAAGATACAGTAGTGGACTGTGTTGGCATCTATGGGGAGGGTCTAGCACCATAATATCAGTACTGTCAGTGCAAGGGTCTGACCAGTATGGTGGTCACAATATTGGCACAGGGTGGCACTGTACCGGTTATGGTATGTAAGATACAGTGTATGTCAGTAGTGGGCTGTGTTGGCATCCATGGGGAGGGTCTAGCACCATAATATCAGTACTGTCAGTGCAAGGGTCTGACCGGTATGGTGGTCACAATATTGGCACAGGGTGGCACTGTACCGGTTATGGTGTGTAAGATACAGTGTATGTCAGTAGTGGGCTGTGTTGGCATCCATGGGGAGGGTCTAGCACCATAATATCAGTACTGTCAGTGCAACGGTCTGACCGGTATGGTGGTCACAATATTGGCACAGGGTGGCACTGTACCGGTTATGGTGTGTAAGATACAGTGTATGTCAGTAGTGGGCTGTGTTGGCATCCATGGGGAGGGTCTAGCACCATAATATCAGTACTGTCAGTGCAAGGGTCTGACCGGTATGGTGGTCACAATATTGGCACACGGTGGCACTGTACCGGTTATGGTGTGTAAGATACAGTGTATGTCAGTAGTGGGCTGTGTTGGCATCCATGGGGAGGGTCTAGCACCATAATATCAGCACTGTCAGTGCAAGGGTGTGACCGGTATGGTGGTCACAATATTGGCACAGGGTGGCACTGTACCAGTTATGGTGTGGAAGATACAGTGTATGTCAGTAGTGGGCTGTGTTGGCATCCATGGGGAGGGTCTAGCACCATAATATCAGTCCTGTCAGTGCAAGGGTCTGACCGGTATGGTGGTCAAAATATTGGCACAGGGTGGCACTGTACCGGTTATGGTGTGTACGATACAGTGTATGTCAGTAGTGGGCTGTGTTGGCATCTATGGGGAGGATCTAGCACCATATTATCAGAACTGTCAGTGCAACGGTCTGACCGGTATGGTGGTCACAATATTGGCACACGGTGGCACTGTACCGGTTATGGTGTGTAAGATACAGTGCATGTCAGTAGTGGGCTGTGTTGGCATCCATGGGGAGGGTCTAGCACCATAATATTAGAATTGTCAGTGCAACGGTCTGACCGGTATGGTGGTCACAATATTGGCACAGGGTGGCACTGTACCGGTTATGGTGTGTAAGATACAGTGTATGTCAGTAGTGGGCTGTGTTGGCATCCATGGGGAGTGTCTAGCACCATAATATCAGAACTGTTAGTGCAACGGTCTGACCGGTATGGTGGTCACAATATTGGCACAGGGTGGCACTGTACCGGTTATGGTGTGTAAGATACAATGTATGTCAGTAGTGGACTGTGTTGGCATCCATGGGGAGGGTCTAGCACCATAATATCAGTACTGTCAGTGCAACGGTCTGACCGGTATGGTGGTCACAATATTGGCACACGGTGGCACTGTACCGGTTATGGTGTGTAAGATACAGTGTATGTCAATAGTGGGCTGTGTTGGCATCCATGGGGAGGGTCTAGCACCATAATATCAGTACTGTCAGTGCAAGGGTCTGACCGGTATGGTGGTCACAATATTGGCACAGGGTGGCACTGTACCGGTTATGGTGTGTAAGATACAGTGTATGTCAGTAGTGAACTGTGTTGGCATCCATGGGGAGGGTCTAGCACCATAATATCAGAACTGTCAGTGCAATAGTCTGATCGGTATGGTGGTCACAATATTGGCACACGGTGGCACTGTACCGGTTATGGTGTGTAAGATACAGTGTATGTCAGTAGTGGGCTGTGTTGGCATCCATGGGGAGGGTCTAGCACCATAATATCAGTACTGTCAGTGCAACGGTCTGACCAGTATGGTGGTCACAATATTGGCACAGGGTGGCACTGTACCGGTTATGGTGTGCAAGATACAGTGTATGTCAGTAGTGGGCTGTGTTGGCATCCATGGGGAGGGTCTAGCACCATAATATCAGTACTGTCAGTGCAAGGGTCTGACCGGTATGGTGGTCACAATATTGGCACAGGGTGGCACTGTACCGGTTATGGTGTGTAAGATACAGTGTATGTCAGTAGTGGGCTGTGTTGGCATCCATGGGGAGGGTCTAGCACCATAATATCAGTACTGTCAGTGCAAGTGTCTGACCGGTATGGTGGTCACAATTTAGGCACAGGGTGGCACTGTACCGGTTATGGAGTGTAAGATACAGTGTATGTCAGTAGTGGTCTGTGTTGGCATCCATAGGGAGGGTCTAGCACCATAATATCAGAACTGTCAGTGCAACGGTCTGACCGGTATGGCGGTCACAATATTGGCACACGGTGGCACTGTACCGGTTATGGTGTGTAAGATACAGTGTATGTCAGTAGTGGGGTGTGTTGGCATCCATGAGGAGGGTCTAGCACCATAATATCAGTACTGTCAGTGCAAGGGTCTGACCGGTATGGTGGTCACAATATTGGCACAGGGTGGCACTGTACCGGTTATGGTGTGTAAGATACAGTGTATGTCAGTAGTGGGCTGTGTTGGCATCCATGGGGAGGGTCTAGCACCATAATATAAGAACTGTCAGTGCAACGGTCTGACCGGTATGGTGGTCACAATATTGGCACACGGTGGCACTGTACCGGTTATGGTGTGTAGGATACAGTGTATGTCAGTAGTGGGCTGTTTTGGCATCCATGGGGAGGGTCTAGCACCATAATATCAGAACTGTCAGTGCAACGGTCTGACCGGTATGGTGGTCACAATATTGGCACACGGTGGCACTGTACCGGTTATGGTGTGTAAGATACAGTGTATGTCGGTAGTGGGCTGTGTTGGCATCCATGGGGAGGGTCTAGCACCATAATATCAGTACTGTCAGTGCAAGGGTCTGACTGGTATGGAGGTCACAATATTGGCACAGGGTGGTACTGTACCGGTTATTGTGTGTAAGATATAGTGTATGTCAGTAGTGGACTGTCTTGGCATCCATGAGGAAGGTCTAGCACCATAATATCAGTACTGTCAGTGCAAGGGTCTGACCGGTATGGTGGTCACAATATTGGCACAGGGTGGCACTGTACCGGTTATGGTGTGTAAGATACAGTGTATGTCAGTAGTGGACTGTGTTGGCATCCATGCGGAGGGTCTAGCACCATAATATCAGTACTGTCAGTGCAAGGGTCTGACCGGTATGGTGGTCACAATATTGGCACAGGGTGGCACTGTACCGGTTATGGTGTGTAAGATACAGTGTATTTCAGTAGTGCACTGTGTTGGCATCCATGGGGAGGGTCTAGCACCATATCAGTACTGTCAATGCAAGGGTCTGACCCATATGGAGGTCACAATATTGGCAGAGGGTGGCACTGCACCGGTTATGGTGTGTAAGATACAGTGTATGTCAGTAGTGGACTGTGTTGGCATCCATGGGGAGGGTCTAGCACCAATATATCAGTACTGTCAGTGCAAAGGTCTGACGGGTATGGGGGTCACAATATTGGCACAGGGTGGCACTGTACCGGTTATGGTGTCTAAGATACAGTGTATGTCAGTAGTGGACTGTGTTAGCACCCATGAGAAGGGTCTAGCACCATAATGTCAGTAGTGTCTGTGGCAGGGTCTGACCGGTATGGTCACAATATTGGCACAGGGTAGCACTGTACCGGTTATGGTGTGTAAGATACAGTGTATATCAGTAGTGGACTGTGTTGGCATCCATGGGGAGGGTCTAGCACCATAATATCAGTACTGTCAGTGCAAGGGTCTGCCCGGTATGGTGGTCACAATATTGGCACAGTGTGGCACTGTACCGGTTTTGGTGTGTAAGATACAGTGTATGTCAGTAGTGGACTGTGTTGGCATCCATGGGGCGGGTCTAGCACCATAATATCAGTACAACGCTCTGACCGGTATGGTGGTCACAATATTGGCATAGGTTGGCACTATACCGGTTATGGTGTGTAAGATATAATATATGTCAGTAGTGGACTGAGTTGGCATCCATGGGGAGTGTCTAGCACCATAGTATCAGTACTGTCCATGGCAGGGTCTGACCGGTATGGTGGTCACACTATTGGCACAGGGGGGCACTGTACCGGTTATGGTGTGTAAGATAAAGTGTATGTCAGTAGTGGACTGTGTTGGCATCCATGGGGAAGGTCTAGCACCTTAATATCAGTACTGTCAGTGCAAGGGTCTGACCGGTATGGTGGTCACAAATATTGGCACAGGGTGGCACTGTACCGGTTACGGTGTCTAGGATACAGTGTATGTCAGTAGTGGACTGTGTTGGCATCCTTGGGGAGGGTCTAGCACCATAGTATCAGTAGTCAGTGCAAGGGTCAGACCAGTATGGTGGTCACAATATTGGCACAGGGTAGCACTGTACCGGTTATGGTGCGTAAGCTATAGTGTATGTCAGTAGTGGACTGTGTTGGCATCCATGGGGAGGATCTAGCACCATAATATCAGCACTCCATCTACTGGCAAAAATATGAATTATAAAATATGCCACAAAAGTCAAGGCATACGCCATCTATTGGTAAAAATATGAACTAAATATTAAGCCAGAAAAGTGAAGGCATACTCCATCTATTGGCAAAAATATGAACTAAATACTGGTAATATGCCGCAAAATTGAAGGCATATGCCATCTGTTGGCAAAAATATGCACTAAATATTTAGTCAGAGAAGTGAAGGCATACTCCATCTAATAGCAAAAATATGAACTAAATAATATGCCAGAAAAGGAAGGCATACGCCATCTATTGGCAAAAATATGAACTAAATACCAGTAATATGCCAGAAAAGTGAAGGCATACACCATCTATTGGCAAAAATATGAACTAAATATTTAGTCAGTGAAGTGAAGGCATACTCCATCTATTGGCAAAAATATGAACTAAAAAATATGCCTGAAAAGTGAAGGCGTACGCCATCTATTGGCAAAAATATGAACTAAAAAAATAAGCCTGAAAAGTGAAGGCGTACACCATCTATTGGCAAAATCATGAACTAAATATTTAGCCACAAAAGTGAAGGTATACGCCATCTATTGGCAAAAATATGAACTAAATATTTAGTCAGAGAAGTGAAGGCGTACGCCATCTATTGGCAAAAATATGAACTAAAAAAATAAGCTTGAAAAGTGAAGGCGTATGCCATCTATTGCCAAAAATCTTAATCAAAATTTAGGTCAGAAATTTTAGTTAATATTTTTCTCACTAGATGGCGCAGGCATTCACATTTTTAGTTCATATTTTTGCCAATAGATGGCGTTTGCTTTCACTTTTCCGGCTGAATATTTAGTTCTTATTTTTGCCAATAGATGGCGTTTGCTTTCATTTTCTGGCTGAATATTTAGTTCATATTTTTGCCAATAGATGGCGTATGCCTTCACATTTCTGGCTTTATATTTAGTTCATGATTTTGCCAATAGATGGCGTACGCCTTCACTTTTCAGGCTTTATTTTTTAGTTCATATTTTTGCCAATAGATGGCGTATGCCTTCACTTTTCTGGCTTAATATTTAGTTCATATTTTTGCCAATAGATGGCGTATGCCTTCACTTTTCTGGCTTAATATTTAGTTCATGATTTTGCCAATAGATGGCGTATGCCTTCACTTTTCAGGCTTATTTTTTAGTTCATAATTTTGCCAATAGATGGAGTATGCCTTCACTTCTCTGACTAAATATTTAGTTCATATTTTTGCCAATAGATGGCGTATGCCTTCACTTTTCTGGCTTAATATTGAGTTCATGATTTTGCCAATAGATGGCGTACGCCTTCACTTTTCAGGCTTTATTTTTTAGTTCATATTTTTGCCAATAGATAGCATATGCCTTCACTTTTCTGGCTTAATATTTAGTTTATATTTTTGCCAATAGATGGCGTACGCCTTCACTTTTCTGGCATATTATTTAGTTCATATTTTTGCCAATAGATGGAGTATGCTTTCACTTCTCTGACTAATTATTTAGTTAATTTTTTTGCGGTTTTCCCGCATGTCTATGGCACCGCTGCGGGTGAACCCCGCGACCTACGAAGCCCGTTCTGATCTCATTTTGAAGCTATTTTCGCCAAGTTTTCGGCAGAATACAGTTCATTTAATGCAGATGCTTGATTAATCATTCAGGAGTGCCTGAATATGCCCTAAATAGCCCAAATATAGCTGCAGCGTAAGTGTTGATATATGGAGAATTGGTGCAATTTAGTGTTTTATTATTATTAGACTAATCTAACCTAACCTAGTATAATTTTAAAACTAAAATGCCCCGGTTTATAATATCAGAAACCATTTAATAACGATATAAACAGATGAACGGAAAGGTTTTTAATGCCCAAATCATGTTGGAGCAACCGCTAGAATTATACCAATTAGAGAGGTAAAGTAAAAGAACCACATCTTAATACAAGTTTAATGCCTCTAACAATGTAGTGATTGTCAGCTAGAATATTCCCAGCAATTCCAGCTTACTGTTTCTGCTAACCTGGTTTTAAGGGGGTACGTTCTCTAGACCCCCTTCTCCCTCATGCTTAGCCCCATTGTTTTTGAGATTATACGACATTCGCCCCATTAATTTTGATTTAGGTGTTGATTTTTCCCTGGCAAGCGAAAACAAGCCTGCAATTAAGGAGGAATCGGCCTTTGGCTATGGTATTTTTCAACCAAAAATGTACAAACTAATCTCAAAGGGGGTCTTGGGGACATTTTTTGTTTTAGCTTGATAGAGATCTAGGGGGAAACAAAATATCTGTCTACAGTATACAGTATATATATATATATACAGTATATGAAGTTCCATGTGGAGCTCGGTGGTCTGGTTAATCTGCTCTACATAACTAACTAACTATATATATACATACTGTATACTGTATCTATTTGGACAAATAGTTTCATCAGGCTACTTAGTTTGTTTCCCTATCAATAGACTAATTTAAACAATGTAGGAAAGATCTGTGGGAATTATATGGATAAAGAATATCTCAATTAAGCCTCTGACTTCCATATACTCTTTATAATATGACTAAAACTGTCTAATTATAATGTAAAACTTGCAAAATAACAAACCAAATCAGGGACGGCACAATAACTTGTAAATATCGCTATGTGGAACCCACTATAATAATAATAATAGCCAGAAAACAGAAAACAAATGCATCCTTGTATCTTGTAAGGGTTAAAGACTGAAGAATCTAGAGATGTATGCCTTATAAAAACAAAAGCAAGTAACCTACACTCGACAAATCCTGTAAAAAATTGTTCAGAAGTGGACAAAATGTATACATTCATATACTTTGTTTTTTATACATTACTTCCTTCCTGTGTCATACAGTCTACACTACTATAACCCTCAATTCCAAGGCATTTTTGTTATCTATAATATTAACACATTCTGGGAAGGATGTAGTGTCCGGGCGTACGATCGTCATGTGTACATAGGTCGATCGCCGCAGTTAAGTTCCTGTCTATTTTGACGGTGATTTTTTTGGTTATTTGCCCCCTGCTGGCAATATATATGATGATGATAACAAGTCATGGCGGGGTGAGGGGGGCAAAGCCCCCTCTCAACACATTGTATATAACGGCTGTCAAAATAGACGGGAACATGATCACGAGCGTCCGCCGCCGCCACTGCGTAGTGTAAACAAGGCGGCCGGTACGCCAGAACACTACATCCTTGCCCCCATTCTTTTACCATAAATGCAAGGGATAGGGAACAAACTAAGCAGCTTTTAATGAAGCTATTTGTCAAAATAGACACCAAAAACTCCTCATTATTTTTCTTTAGCTTCCCATAACGGCTAGTTGAATACAGTTCGCCCTCGAGTAACACGGTAATTGTAGACTGACGACGGTCCGCAGTAGTGAAAACCGTGTTACTGGAACAATATGTTAAAAGATATCTACTCAATCTGTCCACTTTGCCAAAGCCCCCCTTTTAACCCCTTTGGCCACCCAAACCCGACAATATTCACCCCTTACTGACACCCAACCTTAGTTTTCATGGCTAAATATAAATAGGCATACAGTAGGGTAACAATGCAACATTATAACAACAACAAAATATAAAAAGTTACATTCCTCCGCACTGAAAAAAATGCACTTGCAGAAGCGCGGCTGTTACGGTTAGAGTGCAGTGGGTAAAAGGGAGATGGTACACAATGACCCCACGTGGTGGAGGAAAGCGGGCTGCCGAGTGTGACGTTAGTAGCAACCCCCCACCGAGCGAATCCGAGTGTCGTCAGCAGCGTCTCTCTCTTTCTCGAGGCTCTACAGCGTTAGGCCAAGATTTTTTTTTTCCTATGTGGATGAGGGAGACAAAAGGCAAAACTGCCTGTGACGAGTGCCTCCCCCAGAGTTAAAAGAGTGACAGGGCCAAAATCAAGGAACGTTTCAGTCAAAATGTCTGGACACAGAGAGTTTGAAACAATTTAAGTCATAGGATGATGGACTGTGTTTTTGATAAATTGGTCCGTGCTGTGGGACTGTGTAACTACAAAGCCGTGTTACTAGAGAATTGACAGTATATATTGCATAGTATGTGTGTGTAAGAAGGGGGTGGGTGGGTAGTGGGGAATGAAAATGATCAATGAATCATAGGGGATGCCTGATGGGGGTGAAGGACATGCGAGTGTATAAGCGGCTCGCTTGGTGTAGTGACTAGCGTCTCGGACTTCCACCCAGAAGGCCCGGGTTCGCGCCCACGCTCGGCGCATTAAAGATTTTTCACAAGCACTGAGTCGTTACCATCCCTCATGAGCAAAGGGATGGGGTAGTAGTACAGGACCCCAATGGAAATACGCCTAATCGGCCTTATTGAGCTATCCTTAGCTAGCTTAGCATGCGCTAGCTTTAAGAACTATTATTATTATTATTATTATTAAGATACCCTTCCTCTATTGTGAACAGACCCAAACCAAAGCTGTGTGGGTGAGTGTCACTCAGGGAAGTGTACTTGTTACTGGTATATAAACTTTTCCGGATATAGGGGTTGAGGCCTCTGTGATATGTATAGATAATTAGTCTAACTATAGCAAAAATACTATGCTTTATCAATTACCGGTACTTCTTATATGTTCTCCAATTAAAAATATGTGATTTACAGTACAGAAGTATCTTGCTTTATATTAATAGTTTTATAATGTTTTGCAACAGTTTAATAATAGTTATCATTCTTATCACTGCAACAAAGAAATGTACAAAGGAATGTGAACGGCAACAGACAAATTTCTCCTAACTTGTTTAGAGGTAAAAGGAAAAATTACCATACACTGTAAAAACAGGTGGTGAAGGTATATTTTGGTTTCCCAATAATATCTGGGCCTGGCGGGGATTTGAACCTGGGTCTCTGGCATACCAGCCTCCCGCTCTACCACTGAGCCACCCTCAGACGTACAAGAAGAAAGCAACCTTAGTTCTCTTTTGAAGAACCAGGTGATAGTCTCGTGAAGTGTTAAGTCAGTAAAAATAGGTTATCCTAAACTTAACAAGATGCGGAACTATACTTGAGCCGACCAGGCCAAGTGAGATATCTCTATTGGTTTAACTGGTAAGGTGTCTGCCTCGTACCAAAGGGTCCCGGGTTCGATTCCCGCCCTGGATATATTTTCGGGAGGCTATTTTCGCATCAAAGAAATTTTAGGTGTGTTGGTAAAATTGTCAAGATACTATAGTTGAAAGTAAGATCGGAGCTCCAGAACCTCCCTTTTGGGCATGGTGTAAAAACCTAATCCTACAGAAGGATTATGCCTTCATACATGTGGTGATTTATTAAGACTTCAACTATGAGGCCAAATTCAGAGAGTGGAGAGAGGCGTGCAAGGGTTTAAGAGTTAATATTAACAAAACCAAGGTTATGCATTGTAGATTGAGATGAGGCAATGTGGAAAAGAGCGGTGCATACCCATGTGCAGTGTGTGGAAAGGGAGTGGGCGCTAACTCAATTCAATGTAGCATCTGTCGATGTTGGGTACACCATGGGAGTAAGAACTGTAGTAGAATAAAGGGACCCCTGCCGAAGGATAAGTCAGAAATAGAGAAATTTGAGTGTGTAGAGGGCAAAGGCGAGCTTGTGTTAGGTGATGATCCTGTGGCTGTGAATTTTGGAAATGAGTCTTTGGAGCTGGTGAACAAGTTTTGTTACCTAGGAGATACCATCTCTGCCGGTGGTGGGGCCGAGGCTGCCACTGTTGCTAGAATTAGGTGTGGCTGGGGGAAGTTCAGAGAACTGATGCCAATCCTGACCATGAAAAGAATGCCTCTCCCCCTGAAGGGAAAGGTGTATGCCTCATGTGTTAGAAGTGCAATGACGTATGCCTCAGAAACATGGGCTGTTAAAGTAGAGGATGTCAACAGAATGGAGCGTAATGAGATGAGAATGGTGAGATGGATGTGTGGGGCCAGGCTACAGGATAGAATAACAAATGTTGAGCTGAGGAGACGTTTAGGTTTGAAGAGTATTAGCGAGGTGATGCGTACAAGTAGACTGGGATGGTATGGACATGTGGAGAGAATGGATGAACAAAATTGGGCGAAAAAATGCAGGTCTGTGATTGTGGAGGGAGCTGCACCAAGGGGTGGACCGAGGAAGACCTGGGATTGGACTATACGTGCCGATCTCAAATCCAAGAACTTGACAAGTGAAGCAGCCCTTAACAGGGTTGCCTGGAATGCCGCCATTAGGGCAAGAGACTGAAACTGCACTTATGTGTGGAACACTCAGTCTTAAAATTTTATGTATGTATGTATGTATGTATGACTACTTTATCTTACACTTCCCTCTGCCCAGGATGCAACACAGGACCCCATACTATTAAACACATCACAGAAGACTGCATTCTACACAATCACTTATGCCAACAACATAATATACACTCCTTGAGAGCCCTGTGGGAAAGCCCAATCGTGGCCTCTGCCTTGCTTAGGGACTCGGGGCTGTTCGGCCAGGCAGCTTAGGGAACGACGACAACAACAACAACAACAACAACAACCAGTACGGACTTGAACCCTAGAAAATCAAATGTGAGCTTTACCACTACTCCATTCTGGCTGTAAACAATCAATAATCTTAACATTTTCATTATTACCACCAATATATGTAACACAAAAGCTTTCAAATGTCAGTATATAGCCTTAGCTTTACAAATACTGTATTGATGATAAATTTGAACATACTGGGGGTACAAGATATTCAGCACTGCAAAAACATTCATTCTGGCCAACAATACTCTAATGTAAGTTAACCTATTTTGACTAGAGTATTCATATATCCACTATAATATCTACTATAGTTATATAGGTATTAGCTAAATATATATACCGGTATATATGTAATTAATGCTGTATTATCACAACCATTCTAACTTGAGACACCCTAACACCCTACTTGCATATATTGTGCTTTGGACTGTGTTATGTACATCGCTTCTTTACAAACGCCTGGCCAGGATTTGAACCCATGTGTCTTAAAATATTGTATAGTACGCATTCAAATCTGGACAGTATGGATAGTTCTGGTGGTACAGTAAAACCTTGTTTATCCGGAACTCACAACAACGGTAGCCCCAAAACAACGGCATGAATCCAACCGGGCATATTTATGTATATTTTCGTTTACTGAAATATAGGATATGAATAAACTGTGACCATCCCCGCACACACACATACGCATGAACGATAGATAGGTTATCTGGTACACTCGCTCCTCCCAGCGTTCTAAATACACAAGGTTCTACTGAATATTTAAATCTGAATATTAAGTTAGGTTATTGTAGAAATAAGTCTGTATTCCAAGACAAACCCCATCAATGTCAGGGGCTCACTAATTAACCACTTTCGAGTTTCATTCTGTAAGGACGTTGGAGCTGTAGACATCGATATCTAGCAGAATAACCAGCTATGATAATGTTTTAGTACATTTATGAATACATAAAACCAAATTCAACATACTATTTATCCATCAGAAACCTACATAATTACTGTACAGTAAACTTCCGTTAATCCGACGACCGATAATTCGAAAATACGAAATGTATTTGTGTTTAATATCGATGTTTGCAGGCCGAACTTCCTTATAGCCTGAAACTCGCAAGTGGTCAATTACCCTAACCCTAAAATCCTTTCTGGTGACTTTGTCTCAAGTCTTCCTGCAAGGTCTACGAACACTAATCCTTCCCTCCTATTCTATACTTAAGTGGAATATACAGGATTGTCACTAGACCAGCTAGTCATCACTTTATCCAATCTATCATTTCACTATTATACCCTATTTATCCAATCTATTATTCCACTATTATATCCTATGTTAAGTTTTGTAGATCTGGAGAAGACCTTCGACCGGGTGCCCAGGGAGGTAGTGCAGTGGGCTATGAGAAAACTTGGAGTAGAAGAGTGGTTGGTGCGTGTGATAATGAAATTGTATGAGGGGTCACGGGCAGCAGTTAGAGTAAACGGGGGCCTGAGTGAAGAGTTCCCAGTGAAAGTTGGAGTTCACCAAGGTTCAGTTCTGAGCCCATTACTGTTTGTCTTGGTCCTGGAGGCTATGTCAAGGAAATTTAGGACAGGACTCCCATGGGAGATGTTATATGCAGATGATCTAGTCTAGTTCTTATCGCAGATAGTGCGCAGGAAGCAGAGGCGAAGTTCAAAAGATGGAGGGAAGGTATGGCAAATAAGGGTCTAAGAGTTAACATAGATAAAACAAGGGTCATGATTAGTGGAGTAGGGCGTGGAGCTATGGAAAGAAGCGGCGACTATCCATGCACAGTATGTGGGAAGGGGGTGGGAAGTAATTCAATTCAATGTTGTGTCTGTAGTGACTGGGTACACAAGAGATGCAGTGGAGCTAGAGGACCTTTGACAAGAATCATAGACTTTGAATGTGCAGTGTGCAAGGGAGATCTTGTATTAAATGACCCGCCTGTCAGTGTTGATTTCGACAGTGTAACGCTGGAGTGTGTGAATAAGTTCTGCTACCTGGGCGATACAGTTTCCGCTGGAGGTGTGCTAGCACTGAAGCTAGCTCCATTGCTAGAGTCAGAAGTGGCTGGGGAAAGTTTAGAGAGCTGTTGCCACTCCTAACCATGAGAGGGCTCCCACCCCACCTTAATTAAAGGGAAGGTGTATACCTCGTGTGTTAGGAGCGCGATGACCTATGCCTCTGAGACGTGGCCGGTTAAAGCGGAGGATGTCAATAGAATGGAACGGAATGAGAAGAGAATGGCGAGATTGATGTGTGGGGTTAATCTTAGGGACAGGGTATCGAGCGAGGAATTGAGAAGGCGTCTGGGCATTAGGAGTATCAGTGAAGTGATGTGCACGAGCCGACTTGGTTGGTTTGGACATGTGGAGAGAATGGATGATCAGAACTGGGTGAAGAAATGCCGGACTGTGAACTTGGGGGGAGCTGCGCGTAGGGGTGGACCTAGAATGACGTGGGCTCGGGTACTCCGGTCCGATCTCAAAATAAAGAACTTGACAACAGAGGCAGCCCTTGACAAGGCCGCCTGGAAAGCTGCCATTTAGGGCGTGAGAATGTAACCACAGTTTCTGTGGATAAACGGTCTTTAAACTTGTATGTATGTATGTATGTATGTATGTATGTATGTATGTATGTTAAGTTAGTTATAGTCCAAAACTCTCTTAATATTAGCAGGTCAAATCCTTGCCAAGCCTTCATAAAATATTATATCTCATGTGACTAGTTGTAAAATATATACAGTACATTGCTTATTAACCTATTGGACCTTCTTAACACATTACAAAGTTATCACAAAGTGGTCACAAACAGTCACCTCAGAAAAATGTACAGTCAACACACAAAATTCCTTCCTATCTTTACTCTCAGGGAAGTCAAAACCGAAGCTATTGAAAAATTGAATGCCTGAACAAACCCTCCTGACCTCCTTCCTGTCTTTGCTTTTGTGATGCACTTCCTCAAGCTTTCAAACTTAGTGATTTGGATTAGTTCTTTTGTCTTTATATTGTGTCGTTCCGTTTTGGTTTGTTTATTTTGTAAGTTTTACATTATAATTTCAATCTTATACTTGGAAAACTTGAAGACGTCTAGAAATCATAGCCTCAGAGTGTATGCACCACTGCTTCTGCAAAACCCACATCATGCTTCACAAGATCCGCTTGGTCCGTTATTGAATTGGAATCAGGCGCTCCCAGTAAGATAGTTATTTAACCTTGAGGATGTTTCTCAGGAGTTCTCTATGTGCCGAAGCAAGCGACTCCATGTCTTCCTTATCATTTTGATCAGTTCTTTGCCTTTATATTGCGTCGTCCCTGTTTTGGTTTGTTTATCGTGCAAGTTTTACATTATAATTGTCTAGATTATAACTTCCCTCTAGGTAAACTAAGGTTGGAAGGAACTTTGTGTGGTTACTGTAATTGGTGCTGTGACATCTCTTCTTGCTGTAGGTCAAACTTACACGCAAGATATACAGGAGACTCTACAATAGTTTGTGCTATAATCAGCTATATACAGTACAGTAGTGATAGGCAGTTCAATTGGGAACCTTCAGAGGGTAGAATGAGGTGCAGGGGTTGTAGGATTAGGATAGAGCTGGGAGAGTTAGTGTGGTTATAACATACTTAGTCTTACAGTTAATGTACAATATTCCCCATCATGTGTTAGTTGTTATAAGATACACTCGGATACCATAGTCTCTAGCTCACTCAAAAATATTACTGGACTTTACCTATTTCTAATCATGGAAGTATATCTCTGTAAATAAATATATGAATATAGTTTTCTATACATCAACTACAAGACTATACTGTATATATATATACTATTCGCTGACAAAAAAAAACATCCAAAAATCAATCCAGATAGTTATAATTGCATAAAGAATAACATATGGGGTCCACACATTGTTATGAGTGAGCTAGACACTATGGTATCTGGATAAAAAACACCATCTGAGGAGGAGCACTTTATTTACGTTTTGCAGATACTGTAGCTTTTATTATGAATTATTATGTTTTTCAGGACTGACCTGAAGAAGCTATCTATGAAACATTGTCAATAAAATGCTCCTCCTCAGATGGTGTTTTTTATCCATTCTTTCTACTTTTCAAGTACCACTCAACACTATGGTATCTAAGTGTACCTAATTCAATCCTGCAGCTAACTTATAATAATGCCTATCATGAGTTATTGGTACCCAACTTCCTGCACCAGATCTTATATTTAATTTACAATATTCTCTATAATGAGTTATCTTTAATATCATATTCTGTCTTAACTGTCTTTTCGCTAATTTGGTATATTGTTTATCATGAACTACTTGCTATAACTTACCTGCAGTTACAGGTAATCTATACATTATCACCAATCAATGAGTTAACCAGCACTTGACCTGTTCTTACAAGCTAAATTACACTATTCTCTATCATGAGTTAATTGTTATAATGTACTTGGCCTCATATGTATGTATATGCATGTATATACTCAGGCACATACAACATTGCTGGGGGCGGCTGACAGGAGACAGAGCTTGTACAGAAACAACTTTAAAGTTCCTATTCTCAGGGTCCGGGACCACTTTCGCGTTCCCTCGCGAGTCCCTGTCTCGTCAAGTAGGAGAATTATATAATGGGAGGATTTCCTAGCCCCCTGCCCCCACTATACAATGATGCATTGTATTCTAAAATATAATATTGCCTATTATGAGTTACTTGTTATAGATACCTCACTAACTTGGTCTAGTACAGTACATAATCTAGTACCGGTATATTCTCTCTGTTTTACATAACTCTATCTTATCACTAACATTGAATAGCACATGTCCTAACTCGGCATTTCTCTCACTATTTTCACTCCAAGCCTTAACCCATACATTGACTAGTATATGACAACACCAAAAGATATTTATAAAGCCCTGGTGGTTGGCAGAAATATTGGTTATTCTTTGGGGTAAGGGATATGGGCATTTCTTGGGTATGGGGCAGCATTATGCCTAAATTGATAAAAAGGAATGTGCCCAGAATACAAACAAAAATCTAGAACATTTCTGAACTGCGGAATTTGCTATCTAATCTATCACGTCATAAGATGTGATGACCCTCTAAACAATAGGGTCATCATGTTAATGTACACTCGCAGAAAAAACAATAGTTACACTAATGCTCTAAACATTTTGGAAGTGGGTTGAAATCTTGTGATAATACAGACGTATGTTTCTCCCGATTATTTCCGTTCATACAAACATAAGTTCACCAGTGTAAAGATTGTTCTTTCTGAAAGGGTACTTTGAATTTGGCTGACTTTTCAACCAAAGACTCTTGCTACAGTCAACTTTGCCCTTAGTACTGTACATACTCTTCTTTAAGCCATCCAGCCCCAGCAAAGCCCATTTCCCGGTGCCTACTTATGTAACACACAACCCCAGCAATGTCCATTGGACGACGGCTATTTTCGCCTTATTAAAATCATTTTAGGCCTCCCAAAAAGCTTGTAGGGGTCTCAAATTTGTACACATGGTAGCTTAAGCTGTGGGGAAAAGTTGGCAGCCCACAGAGACCACCTTAGGTCACCTAATTTTCTTCAATATGAAAAATAAATAATAATAATTAATAAATAAATATGAAAAATGCCTGGGACTGAGTGTCACATAAAATTACCTTTTGCATGGGGCTCAACGGGTTAATGGAAAATTGTTCTTATACCATATACAACACTACAACCATCACATTAAGAATTTGATACAACCGGGAGAGCGTCTGAATTGTCTTCAATACGGTCGAGTAGCTTGGTGGCCACGGAGGCAAAGTCTTCCCACAACTGGTACGCTGCGTCTCTCGTGTCCGGGTCCACCTCCTCAAACACCTCGGGGTTGTTGAAGTACGAGTCGTCATCTGTACCATCACACAAGGTTAGTTCATCAGGGGAAACTATTGAATCTTATTTTTTCACCAACCAACTTTACTTCTAAACTCAATTAATGAAATCAAGTATGAGATGACGGCACAAAGCATTACGAAAACCAATATACAGTACCATTACTTTAGAACATATAAACCAATTTTGTACTAACCCAAGAATCATAACTAAAATAAATATCTCAAAATCCATAATTCAATCTTTACACTAGCCCACTAACACTTACACTATTATTTTTTGTTCTGTCCAGGATCTGTCTCGAGTCGGCCACCCTCAGCTATGGGGTATGAGCCTGAGTCTATCTATCTACTGTACAGTATATACTCTGGCACGTACCCCATTTTTTTTTTTTTTTAATTAGGGGTTACCGACTCGAGACAGAACCCGAATAGGGACAACACAACACAACAAAAACAAAACACAAAATCACACACATCTAGGTCGTCCAGGAGAAAAACCCCGAGACCCAGGCCCATACATACACAAATATATACTAACCCAAGAATTCCTCCAGGACGTAGATGAGTTTCTCGGTCTCCTTGTGGCCCAACACCTCCTGAACGTCAGCAGCGGAGGCACAGAAGTTCCACAACACCTGACAACCCAGACTACACAGCTGCCAGTCACCGTATCCGAAATACTGTAGTACGTCAATCATTCTGGGGGAAAGACAGGCATTTATCAGGGAAATTTCTGGGTGTGGTGTCCCGAGTTTGAATCCCGGGAGGACCATATGCTTTCATTAGTTTATTCAAGTGCATTGGGGTTTGTAATTTATTATTAATGTTAAGAACGGGGTGTTACTCCTTCAATTTCTTTTAGTTATAATCTCTCTCTCTCTCTCTCTCTCTCAACAAAGTACAGAAGTGTCAATCATACTAAGGACAAATAAAAATACAATACAAAATAATAACAATATTATTGATGTGTCGTTTTCATTCTTCTATCTTCTAATCAGTCATTCATTCTCCCTTTTTACAAGCTATACCATGTTAAATACTCTGAACAAAATAATAAAGTGCAGTTAGTTAGGCAAGAAATCAGCTGGCAAAGAACAAAAATTATAGTTTCTCGGTCTTAACACTTCCTGTACGTCGGCTAGATAAAATATACAAGTGCGTTTATTTGTCAGCTTTTTGTATTCTTCTATATTATCCAGTCATCTTCACTCTGCCAGTCCCTGTAACCAAATGTACTGTAAGTTATAAATATGAACATTATTCATAGTTACTTACATCCTCTCAGACCTATGAGAGTTCCGTATGGAGCTCTACTCTACTTAACTAACTCACTTACATCCTCTCTCTCTGTACCAGTGGTCATTGTAAAGATATACTGTAAATAGATAATTGGGATTTTATTATTTATTTACATTTTTACTCTCTCACCTGAGGACCCCATTCTCGGCTTGGAAGATGGATCGCCTAGAAGCGTCGGACATCAGGTTGACTAAAACTCCAGCACAAACGTACACCAGCTCGCGCGAGTCACAGTCTAGCATCTCTACCAAGACCTCTAACACTGTGGGATAGAGAGGGAGGTGTGAAGGAGATCATGGTGAAATGTGAATCCACCATTCAGATATTTATATAATTATCAGCAAGACAGTAATTGTCACTTTATGCAGAGGTACAGTCACGGTCAGTATTGATGTCTATCATTGTTTTTAAGCTTTCTCGGGTATACAGAATCTCCTTACTACAGTAATTTCATGTCGGATACTTAAGCGTTGTTTCCACATAGCGATTTTGATTAGTTATTTTGTCTTTTTACTGTGTTCGTATACGTTTTGGCTTGTTTATTTTGCAAGTTTTACATTATAATGTATATTATGGAGGTTCGTTTAATCAGGTCGAGGACTCAAAATATAATCAGAATAAATTACCATACCTGTACATCACCAATAAAATTATAAGTTTATATTCAAATTACATTTTGTTACACTAGATATGTTATGTCATCTCTGCAGTCGTTAAGTCATGTTATGCTATGATCCCCCCTGGAGGTTATGCCACACCTCCCCTCGGCGAGGTGCGGCTTCTGGGACCTCCTGGTACCCGCGGGATTCCCATAAAGGGCATCTTGGAGCTGCTACAGTACAACAACAACAATTCTACTATCCTATCCTAAAACTGTCAGAGGAAAGCAATCTGCAAGTCTCCGAACTGAACTGAACTGGATATCATTAACCACTATTATACCGGCGAAATATTATTATATAATTTCAGCTACATTTAGACAATTTTATGCAGCTTAGAATGATCATCTACCTATTAAAAGGCTACAAACTAACTCAATTAATCCTTTTAGCTACCACATATCCTTCCTAAGCTTCATAAAATTGTCTAAACATTGCTGAAATCGAATAAGAAATACGTCGGCGGTATAGAAGGGGTTAATAAATGTGTTGAACACTTACCAGCGCGCTTGGTTAATATATCTCGCACCTCCTTGAAGTGTGTGAGGTTACCAAACACCCGGATAGTTTCCACCAGTCCCTCAATATGGTCCATTGGCAAGAGTTCACACAAACCTGGGGAGTGGAGAGTTGACCTTCTATCATGTACAGTTTTCCGCACATATTCCATTTCTCAACCATCCCAGCAAATTGTAATTTGGCATAGGCGCACCCACCTCCCCTCCCTCACTCCACCTCCTACCAATAGTGGAAGGGATGGAGGAAAGGTGGGATGGAAGGTAGGAGGTGGAGCGAGGGAGGGGGGTTGGGGAAATGGGTGCAGCGCTGCCAAATAAAAACTCCAACAGAATAGAATATGAGCAGCAAACTATACAATTATGGACAAAATGCATAAATATTTTGAAAGACTGTCTTCATATGTACATAGTCCAGTCATTATTTTGTTGCACTTTACCCCAGAATAGATTGGAGGCCTGTTTCATTTTATTTGTCTATGAAAGCTGATGAAGCAAATTTCCAGGTATTTTTACATGACAATAATGTAATTATTATCATATACAGTATTATAAATATTCCCTGAGAACTACAGAGACAGGTTGGTATCAAGTGAAGATGGAGGAAAAAAGTATAACAATGTACAGTAAATGGTTTAATGGCAACGAGTTGTACGAAAGTCTGTTATTTTTCAGCTCATGTTAAATTGCAATCTCGCCATCTTGATAACTCTATTACCAAGATTTGTAGCGAAATATGTTGCTAAGTATGAAAACTTGGCAATATTATGATGTACCAGTATCATATTTTTCCATTAAGAATTGAGAAATCCGATGCTAAGGGATTCAATTTAAAATCAGCTGGAAAATAACAGACTACAGGAACTAGGTGACTAAAACTAAACCAGAACATGAAATCCACTCACATTCCGCCAGATCAGTGTGGACAACAGAGACGGGTTGGTGTCTGGAGTAGAAGGTGAGGTTGTTGAGTGTTGCTAAGGCTGACAACACCAGTTCCTCACTACCGGCCAGACTCTTGTGTTGTAGTACAGAGGTCAACAGTCCCAGGCAGGTCCGGGAGCGAGCCAGTAGTGGACCAACACGAGGATGGACAGACACGTTGGCCAACACTCGGATTAACTGAACGGGAACAACAACAGGATCAACTCAATATGAATGACATTGGTACAGTAAAGGTTCTGTAATCCTTCATGCAGGGGAGTGAGGGTTTGTCTGATTATAATAATGCAGTTCAAGTAATAATACTATAATGTACAATAAAAACTTTCCTCTTTCAAACTAATTAGTAGGAGATCCTGTTCGGGAGTGCCAAATTTCCAGAAGTGAGATACATCTCACTCTTTCTGAATGTTTCCCTGGCCTTTCAGAAAAATGTTTGAAAAACTGAGGTGATATCAGGAGTCCAGTCATTTATATCGCTTTTCCAGACTTTCTCCAGAAAGAGAGTCAGCCTGAAATCACAGGTTTCCTGAACCCTATGGTACAAAAGAGAGGTGTGTTACTGTACAGATGAAATCCAAATTTGTATTGTAAACTTAGTAATATTGTAGAATATTTGTGATAAAGTAATGAAGCTGATATTTATTTACCTTGACCATAACATCTTCTGGGGTAGCACTGGCAGAGTTAAGAGGGTCGGACAGATCTCCAGCCTGGTCATGTCTGTCACGCTGGAGGTAGTCTGTCAACAACTCCAGTACCGTCTCAGTGAAGCCGGCCTCACTGAACAACTAGTATCAAGAGGGGGTTGAAGTTACGATAAGGTTACACAGTAATTATAAAAATAAACTTGTATATAATTATAAAGAACTCATTTTGTCTCTAATATTCTACTGAGCAGGCTAATATTCTAAGTAGAGTGTGGTAGATAATTGATTTGATTCCCAGTCACGGAACCATTTGAAAGCTTTATGTAACCGATGAAGTTCTCTAATCATGATGAGAATTGAAAAAGTACACATACCAGTACTAGAGAACGGGTAGACTAAAATCGAAGGCCACATTGGAAAAGTATACCGGTACTATAGATGTGTGTTTAGTCATTTGGGTAACAATACTCAAGGGAAATCTGTACTGTCTTGCTATAGTTAACCTTTTGATAATAGAAGAGGAAATATTTGAGTTGAATAAAGTGATCTAATTAAGTCTAGATAAAATAACATTGCTATCATAATAAAGGGTAAGAGGGATGACCAACCTTCCACCTAGCCTCGTCAGAATGTGCCATCATGTTACCGAGAGCATATGCCAGGCGGACCACAATGGCCGGTGATGATGCATGACGGCGCAGTGCAACCACAGCAGCCGGTAGTGTGGACGGATGACTGGCAGCGGCAGCACAACAATCCTCGTGGGTTGATATTATGCTGAGGCAGATATTCATTGTATTAACTACTGGAATATACCATGTTCCAAATAGGTAGTCCAGAAATCATGAACCCTAACCCAGGGGTGTGGAGTCGGATTGACAAAATTCCGACTCCGACTCCACCCCCTCTCCCCAATATCAAACCAATATTCCCAATTTCCCACAAATTGCTTGCTTGAAATGTCCTCCCACAACAGCTCCCACAAATGCTAATTTCTCCCACAAATTAGTGGGAATTTCCCGCGAAGTGACAACACAGGCCTAGCAGTGCACCTAAGTACTTTACACAAGAATTGATCATGTAAAGGAGTCGGAGTCGGAAATATTTTTACCGAGTCCGACTCTGACTCCAGCCAAAAGTAGCCGACTCCTCGACTCCACACCCCTGCGGCCTAACCTCTGTAACTCAGAAAAAGGGCTAGGGCAAATGGTCTGTAAATCTGCACACCTATTCCCTGGCTGACACTTCCCAAATGGTGGAAATATTTACTCGATTACTCTAGTCGTTTGTGAGTTACAGAGGTTAATGTTCAACAGTTTTGACCTACATAAGGAACAGCATATACTGTAGTAACCATTAGTTTAAGATTTCAAATTCCAACATTACTGTAGTTAAAATTTTGTAGCAAAATATGTTGCTAATTATGATAAATTGGAATTACATAATAGTTCCATATTTTTCATATAGTGTCGATAAATAAGCTGTTCAGGAAAAAAAATCTGCCAGATCATTAAAAAAACAAGCCATAAGGGAGACACGACCTACTGTATGCTTTCCTAGCTTCTGTATTAGCCTATACCAGACACAACCCAGCCTACATATTGTCCTACAGTAAAGCTTTCTAACCACATTATCCTGAAAACATTGGCGATAATGTCTGAATCACATGAGAGGTGGTGTAGAAGGGAGCAGACTGAGGCTTACAGCTAACTTACAATTATATCTGTCAGAAATGTGCAATCTTAGTATCCTAAAGATGTATGCAGGGAGTTTGGGTATGGAATATATAAACTAATGAAGATGATAAAAATTACAATGAATTATAATTTAAAACTTGCAAAATAAACAAAAACAAACTTAGATGAACACAGTAAAAAGACAGTTAATTATGAATAGAAAAACAAATAGAAAACCAAATCATAAATTACACAATAAAAAAACTGTCTCTAACCTCAATATTCTGACGACATTAGCGGTAACGTCAGGATCATGTGAAAAGTGGTGTAGAAGAGAGCAGACCTGAGGCACAGCACCCGTCACCAGGAGGAGAGGGAAGGTACGCTGACAACTACTGACGTGACGTAGTGTACCAGTCAGTTGTACCAGGGCATAATGGGTCTGTTCTGGTACTTTACCAGATTCTTGTTGCTGTGGAGTACAAAATGTAAATTTTTTGGTTAATGTGAACTCACACAAGTGGAGATGGCCAAAACAATTGCTTTATCCAATATTTTAGATCGGCAACTACAGTATATTCAGGCAATATTTTGGGGTTTCTTTGCAGGTACTGTATTAGCAACACATACTGGATTGCAGTTAGCAGTTTTTACCACCATGCACTCCCTGCTCAAGAGCTGGGCTAGGGTGGGTGCACTGATGTTACACAGACTTCAGTGGACAGTTGCCACAGATTGCTAGACCGCGCCGTCCAACAATAGCACTTTTGTCTGCCAATAACGCACAATGGC
This sequence comes from Paralithodes platypus, assembly GCA_032716605.1. NCBI lineage: Eukaryota > Metazoa > Arthropoda > Malacostraca > Decapoda > Lithodidae > Paralithodes > Paralithodes platypus. The sequence goes on along the minus strand of CM064545.1, from coordinate 37,577,593 downwards.
TGGCCCAAGCCTCGAACCGTTGACTCTCAGTATGCAGGCGAGTGCTTTACCAACAGCGCTATAAACACCAATTACCAAATACAGAAACACCAAACACAGAAACAAAGCCACAATAACTCACATGACTGACAATAAGCTTCATATGCAGTACCAACAGCTCCAGCACCCCTCTGTTCAGCAGCCGAGACACCAACTGAGAGTTCATGGTGAGGAACTTAAGGGCCCCGTAACCATAAACACAAGCCTCGGGTTGGTCCAAGGGAGGTACACACGCCACCGCCTCCAGGAGAAGGTCCAGTAAGTTGCCCTCCAGGAATAATGTATCATTTGTGTCGTGTCGTGTCACTTTGAAGACCAATTTGCATACAGACGTTAGGTTGCTGCCAGACACCTTCAGCTGGAAGATAAAAATTTATTTGTATACATTAGGCTATAAATTATACTGTACAGTATTAGGTTCCATAAATGTACTGTATACAGTATACAAATAGTAAAACGATTCTCTTATAAACCCTGGACATTCAGCTTTCCAATGGAAAATATAGTAAATAACATACCAAGGTAAAAGTACAAAAGATAAAATTAATTGTCTGACCTATAGGTACTTAACTCTAGATGTGTACCATTGCCTTTCAGATTTTGTTTGACAGGCAGAGGTACAATATATGTCTACAGGTAACACACAGTTTTTCGGACAAAGTCTGAAAGACCTAGGTGCATGGATAGGGTCTTCCATTACTTACTGCCAACATAACCCTGGCAATGGCCGCCAGTAGAGGGCCATGTTCCCGGTCCACCAGTCTGAACACCGCTCTCAGGACCTGTGACCGGTACCGGAAGTGTCGACCCAGTAGACCACCAGCCTCCAGTACATCATACACCTTACCTACTAGTTCACCCAGTACACCTTCCTCCACACCTGTATGGGGAAGATAACAACAAGATCAGATATACAGTACAGTGGCGCTAATAAGTCATGTCTCAGCTGTCATTATGTTCGGCTCGCTCTGGGCTGTATTGTCTGTCAGATGTTGAATAGGGTGGGTAAGTGTAGGAACATGTTTGTATATCTCACTCGAAACGAATAAATATAGTTTTAGATATTGCTGATACCAATTATTGATCAAAATATACTTGGTGCCGAGACATCACTTATTAGGCCGACTGTACACATCCTGTCTTTTTTTACCCTACTATGACTTTCTCTCTTTCTCCTCTCTTCTTCACCTATAGGATGGATAAAGATAGGATTCTAAATTTGATATAACAGTGCATATCATACAGCTTACCCATTACACCTTCCTCTACAATAGGTGAAGAGATGCAAGGTTCTGGGTTACCTATAAGATCATCATCTTCCTTATCATTTTCATTTATTAAAGACACCAGGTCATTAGATAGGCATAGGTTTAGTTTAAAGGCATACAACAGTCCTCAAAGAGTGCTATTCAAGAGACTACTGTATAGACATCAGACTACCAAATGAAAGACTTATTATATCAAGTCCCAATTGCTTTAGTCATTGTTATTACTGTACATAGAAATTTTTCATGTATTTCCTCTCACACGCAACTCAGTCTAAAAAACAACATTACCCCAGTTTGCTCTCGAACAGAGTCAGTACACTAGTGGTATAGAGTTGCCATCAGGCAGAAATAAGGCATTAATTACATACAATAATAAACAAAAGTACTAACCACAGGTTAGCGCCCTGTTGATCTCATCCAATATAGGTGCCACCTTCTCCTCATAGTAGAGCGTCTGATCCACTGGGGGTTCCTGGGGCCTCTGACCCCTTTCGTCCGGGCTCCCTCCAACCTCCCCCCGGCCTCTACCCTCACTTCCCTCCTCTTCCTCGCTAGCTGCAAGGGGAAGTTAAGAAACAGTAATAATGAGGATTCATAGTTAGTTATGATTTACCAGCAAGGATATAGAGTAGGATTAGATTTTTGGTTTGACTCTACAGAAGTCCTGTGCTACATGAGGGAATGACCATGAATGTCAGCATTAAGAACAATGAAAATGGTACAGCTATAGGAAAACGTGCCTCCTTAACCTACCTGACCAACCCTCCACACCTTTACAACGTGGCACTACTACATGAAGGGCCATCCACATCCACAATATCATGGCTCAACATGTATTCACCGTATGATAGTTCTCTAAAAGTCTGGAGTTGCCATGAGGTAGGACTTAGTGTAGTTTACAGTAGTATGTCATAATATGTACCCCAACTCCAGCACCCTCTGGATTATTCTATACGGTTAACTACCCTATCATAACCCCTCTCAACCCAAGCATAGCCTGTTGCCTGAGATCACCCTTCATGGATCTTTTACAGTAGGCCTACAGGTCTCCCTCACTATCCGATGCCCCAATTTACGATATTATTATAGATTTTTAGGTGTTTGTGTTTGTGTTTTGGCAGGTCCCAGAACACATCCTCATTTACCCCATTAATTTTAGGGTTAGCTATACATTTTTTCCTCTTAAGACCGGGTTTTCAGGAACGTAACTCAATCATATATCAAGGAGACTTGTATGTGTAAATTGTTACTAACTTACCAGCAGAAGGTGACCTGGCCTCCACAGCATGTCTCCAGTCTCGGTTCACCCCCACACGCTTGCTTACACTCCGACGACCACCCCACTGAGTACCTCCAGAAGGTATTGGCCCAGAGTCAACCTAAGTAAGGAAAAGTCACAGAATTACTCTATTTATCGTATTTATAGCCCCAGAACTAGTAAAAGCATAACATAAATTTGAATTTAACATTTACTTTGTCTTAATATTGTGCAGTTTCTGGTGTTGGTTTATTTGTTTAGCAAGTTTTACATTTTAACTTGACAAGAGGGTCACATCAAAATACTGATAAGCCATACCGACTGTGAGCGTGTGAGCTGCGGACCAGAGTGCTGCGTGGTAAGGGCTGTAGACTGACTCAGGGCTTGGGCTGAGAGGGGCTGCAGCGTCACCAAGCTGGGCTTGGAGTCGTCTACATTGGACTTCAAGGCTGATAAACTAGAGTCCTTGGTCGTCGGCTTTGAAGATTGGACTGCGGACTGTTGATGGGCTGAATTATGTTGGCTTAGAGCTGTGTTAGGATGTCCAAAAGCAGAATGAGGCTGTGTTGAGGTCACATTGGGCTGTCCGAAGGCCGAGTTAGACTGACTCAAAGCTGTATTGAGCTGACTCAAGGCTGGGTTGGGCTTGAACTCCCTCTTGAGCCTGAGCGAAGACTCGAGGTCGCTCACTTCCAGATCGGTGGAGTTGAGGAGTTGTTGGAAGAGTGGGGAGGACGTCACTTGAGACTCCAGATCCCCTCCCAGACGTACCTGCCAAGTTGTAGTCAACTATCAGTACAATACAACTTCCATACAGACATTAACATACAGTATACATAAATTACTCATCATATATTCTAATAAAACATAAAGACACACAATTATGCAACAGAGTGCAATTTTGTGATTCATAGACATTTAATAGTGACCTTCGGATTCGTCTTAACAAGTTTTTAACTAGTTATTGCAGGATTACAGCTAATAATGGTGGATCTAGGATTATTGCAAAGGTGTGTTCAGTAGAGATATATTAAATTACTAGGTAGATATAAATTAGAATGTCTGGAACATTATTTCTGAAGGCAGGTAAAGGAAAACTAAATGGCTTAAGGAGTCAGTGGTGCCATAAACATGGCCAATCTTATAGTTAGCCTTTACCTTTTTCACTTCATCCGGCCTTGATTCTGGACTGGGGCTTGACAAATGAGTTTCCTCCCCTTCTTCCTTCCTCTCACTCCCCCCTCCTCCCTCCTCACCTCCGGCATCTTCTTGTTCACTCTCCTGAAAGTGGAAAATACAGCCTAATAAAACACACAACAAAGCCACTCCAACAGCTTCATTTCTCTCCAACACCCCTTCTCCCCTCTCTTCAAAATATAGGAAAGTAGAAAGTAGCTACGAGGTGCCGTTGTAAAGGCTTATCCCTCAATACCTTCAAATGAAAAAGGAAATCAGAGGCATGTTAGGAGGAGTATTTTATTGACGATAGTTCACATACATACAGAACTTATCACATGCACACACACTTATCTCTCTCTCTCTCTCTCTCTCTCTCTCTCTCTCTCTCTCTCTCTCTCTCTTTAAATGTTGTTTCAGTTCGGACTCTGTCTCGAATCAGCTGGGGGTCAGCAATGAGATATGTGCCTGAGTATATACAAACATACATATCCTCACTCACCCTAGATGTATGTGTACAGTATGTGTATGTATTAGTGGGAGAGAGAGATGTGGATGGTTAGATGGAAATAGATGGGTAGATAGATAAATAGATAGATAGATAGAAACCCTAACTTTCACTCTTTCACTCACTCACTCTCACTCTCTCTCTCTCTCCAATACATACTGTTAGACTATGTAGTGATGTGATGGTAGAGCTTCGTGGTGGATGACCCATAGAGGACCTACGAGGGGCACCACCTTCATCACCGCCTTCCTCAATTTCTTCAGGTACTAGGAACAGGAGAGAGGAACAAGATATTAGTATAATAATAATAATAATAATAATTCTTTATTCCAGACACAGAAGATAAATACAGTATAAATACAGTACGACCTAATGGTCCATATCACATACACTTCTTGTGAGAGCACAGGTAATACTGTATACACAAACATATATTAATAAAGAAACAGTAAAATAAAATATACAGTAGGCCTATTTAAAGAATGGCATAATAAAGCCCATATCACATTTTGTCACAATATAACACAGGCTAATTAAGGCTATTGCTCAATGTTGGTTAACACCTATTGCACAGATCATTGCTCACAGTTCAATTAGACCTATATATTACATCACATACTATGTGTGCAGCAGCTTATGCCAGTGAGATATAATACGGGATTCATAGATATGATCACTAGACCAAAGAGCTACGATCAGCGTGTTACTGGAGGATTGCAGTCGCTGCGAAAAGCTGTACACCAGTCTCCTAATGACAGCCCGACAGCACTGCACATCCAACAGTGTGAACACCATACTAGTGCTTTCATATTTAGATAGACCAATGAACATTTTAAGTATATTATGATAGGATGTACACAGACCATTTATGGTGGCTCTCTTATACTTCCACCACAAATGGGCCATGTACATAGAGGAACAATATGTCCGGAACAAAGTTACTTTAGTTTAGTATGTACATACATACATCCAAATAGGCTTAGGCTTAAATGATCAAATTAGACACACTCCACTAGGTTCACAGACATTTACACACAACAGTATTTTGCTAAGTAATTGGTCTACTATGCAGTGTGTGGAATTTTGGTGTGAGTATCCTAGGTTTGAGTCCTTGGAATACAACATGTATTCATTACTTTCATTTATTTCATTAGTTGTTGTTGTTGTTGTTGCTGTTCCCCAAGCTGCCTGGCCGAACAGCCCCAAGGCCCCGAGCAAGGCCAAGGCCATAACCGAGCACCCCCACAGAACCCTCCCTGCCGACCACAATAAAGCCTGGGTGACCGAAGCCACTCCATGGCGGGGAGCTGGGGAGGGTGAGGAAACACCCGGGAAACCAAAGCCCCACCCAGGGCCCTGTGCCCCTCAGCAATTATGAAGAGAAAGTTGAGGGGCAAAGGAAAAATGTGACGCTTTGGCTTCCAATCTTGGTAGATTGGGAGGTCAATCCACGGAAGAGACGCCGTCACTTGAGATCTAGAAAATATATAAGTAAAAGGAACAGTCAGAGTAAGCTATGGGTATGGCAGAGATCGCTCAGTTCTCACTCTGATAGACCAGCCTATCACCATATTTCACCATTCACCATTATTTCATTAGTTAGGTTTATTTGTAAAATAATTGGTGGTTTGGTGAAAACAAATATGAATTAATAAATACAGGATTTTGTTTTTCTATGTGAGTGAGGGAGACAAAAGAGGATGGGTGGGTGTGACCATGTATATCATAATAAGAGGATGGGTGGGTGTGACCATGTATATCATAAGAGGATGGGTGGGTGTGACCATGTATATCATAATAAGAGGATGGGTGGGTGTGACCATGTATATCATAATAAGAGGATGGGTGGGTGTGACCATGTATATAATAAGAGGATGGGTGGGTGTGACCATGTATATCATAATAAGAGGATGGGTGGGTGTGACCATGTATATCATAATAAGAGGATGGGTGGGTGTGACCATGTATATCATAATAAGAGGATGGGTGGGTGTGACCATGTATATCATAATAAGAGGATGGGTGGGTGTGACCATGTATATCATAATAACTTGCAATTCTTAAGAAAAAAGTGTATGAAACTTATGTGTGTGAGAGCATTTAAATGTGTGTGTGTGTGTGTGTGTGTGTGTACAGTATATGTACAGTATTTGTGTATATGTGACAATCAGCAATACTTACAATCACAGAGAGACAGTGTACGAAACTGATGCCTCTGAACCCTCCTTGAAGACACTAGGGTCGGCAGTTTGCTCTGAGAATATAATATACAAAAATGGTTTAAGCCGGCATCACACGAGAGCTTTTATAGTCAACATTCGATGATCAACATTTTTCTGGCAACATTTCTGGAGTATTTTGCACTGGTATCGGACACTAGTCTGATAATAGATGAATTTAGGCAACCGATATATTATATATGTTGACCATATAAGCTGCCAGACCAGTGTTGAGGATAAATGTTGAGGAAAAAAGCGCTCGTGTGATACCTGCATTAGTACACAAAACATGGGTGCATGAATTCTGGGTTACTTTCTAATTATATAATTAAGTTTAAAGCAAACCTTACAAATGCACAGAACAGGGCAAGAGGGTAGGTATCACAAGTTTAACAGGGTTTATCATCCAATAGCACTGTATTCATTTAATAGCACTGTATGAATATTCCCATATTCAAAATATGCTATAGGGGTGCAATGCCTGGTGAGTTATCTGCTCAACAGGTGGCGTTGTGTGTGTAAGTGTGAGAGTCCGAGTGTAGGGGTTGAGACAGTGAAGCACGGGAACGAGATGGCTTCAGAGATGGGGTCGTTTCGGGCCATGAGTGAGCACCGTGCCTCATGTGAAGGCAAGATGGCAGGTGTTCGTTGTACTCTACGTGCTTCACATGTCTCACTCCCTAGACTGGAACAAGACCTCACGGGCTTCACTGTTCATTGTAAAGCGGTGAATGTTAAGGCTCTCAGCCTATGCCCGAGAGGAAGTAAGTTGGAATATAGAAAAAAAAAAAAAAAAAAAAAAAAAATTACAGAAGCAAGGCGTAGGGATGCGGCGACCCCACCACCCGCCACTTTGGTGGTGCAATCAGCCTCTGGAGCAGTGGACCACTGGTTCCTATCTTCAGAAAATTCCTGTGCTTGGTATGCTTCCAGCCAGGGCCCCACTGGGGTAAATAAAATAGCAAAACAGTGGTGGAACTGTCATCTGGGTGAGGGACTGCTCTGGGTCTGCTCCTTCAGTGTTCATGGTCATAATCCACTTAGTGGAAATGGCACTGTGGAGTGGGTCAGTGGAGACATGTCTGGGAGCCTGGAGGCAGTTTCTGCCATGGCCATCCCTTTTGGGAAGCTTCCTGTAGAAGCGGGGTGTCAGATTTGATGATGAAGGCATTGATGATAATTGACCACTTGCAAGTTTTATGCTATAAGGAAGGTTGAGCCGTAAAACATTGATATTAAACATAAATACAATAATAATGTAGGTTTCTGATGGATAGAAAATATGTTTAATTTGATTGTATGTGTTTATAGATGCACTGCAATGGTATTTTAGCTTGTGACTATGCTAAATATCGATGTCTACAGCACCAAATTCCTTATAGCCTGACACTTACAAGGGGTTAATCAATGTTGATGACAAATATGAGTGAAACATACCAGAGATATAGATAGTAAAATGATGGATGGATACATGTCCCCGGCTAACTTAATCCCACAAGGACCCCAATGGAAATACGCCTAATGACCTTATTGGGCTATCCTTCGTTAGAATTATGCAAAGATTGTACATGTCATATTTGAAACATAGGTTGTACCAACAATGTAAAATGCTAACTTAAATAAACATTATTAGTATTATTATCATTATTATAACTGGAAACCTGGATTATTACTGGAAGCTTGAATGGACAAATGGGAGTTTATATCACTTATCAACATGAAGAATATAACTGACCACTATGCCATCATCCTGTAAAGGCAGCAATCTGACCGGTGTAGCTGAAGATCTGCCGGTGCTCTCGTTGCTGTCGAAGTGTAGTGGTGATAGGCTGGTGGAGAGATAGAGATCCATATTACTACTAAACTACTACTACTACTACTACTACTACTACTACTACCAGCAATCAGCAATTAGTTTGGCTTTAAGAAAAATCACGGCACAGATCAATGCATATATGTGCTGAAAGAAGTGATTGATAGCCTACATACAACAAGCTAAATAGCTAAATTTTCTCTAGTTTTCTTGATGCAAGTAAGGCTTTTGATAGGGTGTGTCACAAAACCTTATTTGAAAAATTAGTTAACAGGGGAGTGCCTAGCTATATTGTTAGGATACTTATTTTCTGGTATGCTAATCAAAAAATGTGTGTAAGATGGGGCAACATCCTGTCAGGCTCTTTCGCCGTAACCAATGGTGTTAGGCAGGGGGGATATTGTCTCCGTATCTTTTCAACGTCTACATGGATGATCTTAGTCTGGAGCTGAACAAGACTCGCACTGGGTGCTGCATTGGCAGCACCATTGTAAATCATCTCATGTATGCTGATGACCTAGCCTTAATCGCGCCCTCTGGAGCAGGACTGGATAAATTATTAAGAGTATGTGAAAAATTTGGAATCGAACATTCAGTCAAATTTAATCCTATAAAGAGCAATATCATAATATTTAAATCTAACCTTCTATTGAAATCAAAGCTACCTAAATTCCATTTGTATGAAGAAATTATAGAAGAAGTAAGTAAAGTAAAGTATCTAGGACACTATATTTCAAGTGATCGCTCAGATGATGAGGATATGGGTCGTCAGCGAAGGCAACTTTACATGCAGGGAAATTCAATATTAAGACAATTTCATATGTGCACATGGGATACAAAAATAACATTGTTCAACTCCTACTGCTCACCAATGTAGACAGCACAACTATGGTGGAACTATAAGAAAATTACAGTGAATAGACTAAGTATATCATGAAAATGTTTCTGGGGCTCTCAAAATATGAGAGTACACGTACGCTATGTGCCTATATGAACTTACACTGTTACCAATCACTCATTAGAAAGCTAACATATAAATTCATTCAGCGCCTTAACACTTCTGAGAACAGTATCATTAAAATGCTACAAACTCCAAGCATAGTGTACACCTCTAGGATCCAGGCACACTGGAGGAAGTTGCTCTATATTTAACCTTAAGTAATGATTTCAGGTCTGCTACTCTACAGAATTAGCACACCGGTACTGAACCTCATAGTGCAGTACAGTACCGATATTCCTATAATGTACTGTAGCAACATACTGCACCGGAAGCTAAATGATGTGAGGCATGGTACTGTACACAATTAGGACAGTGGTTTTGGTAACACAGAAGTTTGATGACCACTGTTTTTGGTTGAGGCAGTGCTGTGAACTACATGATAGCAAGCTGGGTATTATTTAATTTCTTTTTATTTTATGTAGCCTATGTACAGTAGCTTATATATATTTATGTTACTGTAAGGTATATATGGACCCCAGTATGGTCCCCTCTGTACTGTGTGAGTCTGAAATAAAGTATTATTATTATTATTATTATTATACTACTACTACTACTACTACTACTACAGTACTACTACTACTAAGTCTACTATTACTACTGCTACTGCTACTGCTAGTACTACTACTACTACTAATATACTACTATTGCTATGGTGGCCTGTTGTACAATGGCACAACCAAAACAACTTGACTTTAAATCTAGAGCAGAACAAAAAGGGGAAGAAACTCCTTGATGATGGTGTCACACGAGCAAATTTTTTCTCGTACTATTTTGAGGCACTTTCACAGTGCAATCAGAAACTAAATCGAAGTTAGATTATGTTAGGCAGTTGAATTCTTAAGGAATTTATATTTTAAAACTGTCAGACAACAATTGCCCGTAAAAATTGACAGAAAAATCACGGCTGTATCACTGCCTTTACACCTAATGTCTCTGTTGACCTATCAGTAAATATATATCTGGAGTAAGTGGACAATTGTGACGTCCCATTTGTGTAAGTAAACTGTGGTAACCTGGATAATATACAGTAGCCCCTGTGTACCAGGCTGAGTAATCCACCCAACACAGGGCCGGAAAAGTAAAGACAGATATTAATGCCGAGACAAAGCGCAGCCTAGCATACCCGCCTCCACTTTAGCTTACTATTGCTATAACTAGATCTACTTATACTTCCTGCACTGTATTACTACTACTGTACTACTACTACTAAAGTACTTAAAATATTGCTCTACTGTTTCTACTACTGTACTACATATATTAATATTGCTCTACTGTTTCTACTACTGTACTACATATATTAATATTGCTCTACTGTTTCTACTACTGTACTACATATATTAATATTGCTCTACTGTTTCTACTACTGTACTACATATATTAATATTGCTCTACTGTTCCCAACTTCTACTACTGTACTACATATATTAGTATTGATCTACTGTTTCTACTACTGTACTACGAATATTAATATCGCTCTACTGTGTCTACTACTGTACGACATATATTATATTGCTCTACTGTTTTCTACTACTGTATACATATTAATATTGCTCTACTGTTTCTACTACTGTACTACTATATTAATATTGCTCTACTGTTTCTACTACTGTACTACATATATTAATAGTGCTCTAACTGGTTTTCACTACTGTACTACATTATATTAATATTGCTCTACTGTTTCTACTACTGTACTACATATATTAATATTGCTCTACTGTTTCTACTACTGTACTACATATATTAATATTGCTCTACTGTTTCTACTACTGTACTACATATATTAATATTGCTCTACTGTTTCTACTACTGTACTACGTCTATTAATATTGCTCTACTGTTTCTACTACTGTACTACATATATTAATATTGCTCTACTGTTTCTACTACTGTACTACATATATTAATATTGCTCTACTGTTTCTACTACTGTACTACATATATTAATATTGCTTTTTTTTTTTTTTTTTCTACTGTTTCTACTACTGTACTACATATTTAATATTGCTCGACTGTTTCTACTACTGTACTACATATATTAATATTGCTCTACTGTTTCTACTACTGTACTACATATATTATATTGCTCTACTGTTTTCTACTAGTTTCTACTACTGTACTACATATATTAATATTGCTCTACTGTTTCTACTACTGTACTACATATATTAATATTGCTCTACTGTTTCTACTACTGTACTACATATATTAATATTGCTCTACTGTTTCTACTACTGTACTACGTCTATTAATATTGCTCTACTGTTTCTACTACTGTACTACGTCTATTAATATTGCTCTACTGTTTCTACTACTGTACTACGTCTATTAATATTGCTCTACTGTTTCTACTACTGTACTACATCTATTAATATTGCTCTACTGTTTCTACTACTGTACTACGTCTATTAATATTGCTCTACTGTTTCTACTACTGTACTACGTCTAATATTGCTCTACTGTTTCTACTACTGTACTACGTCTATTAATATTGCTCTACTGTTTCTACTACTGTACTACGTCTATTAATATTGCTCTACTGTTTCTACTACTGTACTACGTCTATTAATATTGCTCTACTGTTTCTACTACTGTACTACGTCTATTAATATCAAAGCCTACGATGTAGTCCAAATGTTTTACACACCACTGTATCATGGGTTAAGCATTCTACAGTTTATGTTAAAATAAATAACACCATATTATTCAATGGTGCAATAACTTCCCACACAACTTTCACAGAATAAGCACAGCCACAGTTCTGTGGCACTAGTTCGAACCCTCACCAGGGTGCTTGGCTTGGGATTTAGGTAAGCACGCGCGCGTGCACACATACACACACACTAAACCCTCTTACAACAAGGACCGCTATTAATAACATTTGAAAGGCAGTTCCATGTTTTACACAAGTATGCTTTGGTTCTACGATGGCCACTCTCCAAGAGGCAGGATTCTCTGCAGTGTCCCTGGTCTGCTCTGTTTTAAGTTTGTCGTCCTTCCCTCCACTTCTATAATTTCAACAATCCCCCTTCATTCTCTTTACAAGGCCAATTTACCACAGACTGACTGACACACCATCTCACCAATACATTGAATAATTTGCTTTCTCAACTCTCGCCCTTGCTGGTCCCTCTTTCACTGTGGGATTACATATCTGTCTCAACATACTGTACTTGTCTCCGCACCGTCGCACGCTCAAATCTATGGACATCTTCCTCTTTAATTGTCTCTGTCTGACAACCATGAAGCAGCACATTTATCATACATGTTACAATCAACTTCTCCTAGTGCAGAGGGAGAGACTCCTTGTTCTGAATAGTGATAACTCTCAGCAATTCTTACATTCAATTCTAACTCTTGCGACAAACTAGACACCACCCTCACAACGGATCATATTACTGTACCATAGGATATAAACTTTGTCCCCTTATAAACAAAAATAAAAACAAAAACATGCTCGCAACGTACACAGCCTGCCTCTCGTCATCGCTAGAGTTAATACAGGCTGATAACTTTTACAAATAACAATTTCTACTAAGGGTACTGTTTTCCATCTTACCGCCTATAATCCTCTCTGCCGATATCAGTAGACCAGTTGGGCAACACGAGCCTGGAAAAAGGAGGTGCCTAATCGACCACTCCTCAAAAACAAAATTCTTAAATGAAGACAAATAAAGTATTGGCAACTAGACTGTCAATATATTATTAGCTGTGGTTGAATTCCCATAACAAATAAATTCAGAGGCTGCCAGATCAGAATTGACCCCCCAAAAATATTGAGGGAGTATCAGAACTTTAAGGACCTCACTCGAGTCGCAGGCTACTCCAAAGCCTTTGACCTAAAGCTGAGGTATAAACAATCAGTCCAGAAACTCTCTGGAGTTAAAAACATTAAGAAAACAAATATATTAAATTATATACCATCTGTTCATTGACAGTGGTAATGGTGGCGCTGCTCAATCCAAAGAGCTATACAGTAGAAACACATCTTACCATTTAGGGAACCGAGAATCCTTATTATCAAAACACTTACATAAAGGAACTAGGTGGCCTCTCTCTCTCTCTCTCTTCCCAGTAGAGTTAGTATCACTACTTGGACCAAAGAGCATCCTCTCTCACTTGCATGGGATAAACAGCTTTTAGGTCTGTACACTCTAGACCCTACATTGAGCAATTGCCAAAATTTTCTTATGATTTGGACTGAACTCTTGCTATCATGAAGAGTATAGACGGGTGAGAGGACATTATCTTATCTGATCTTAATTAAGCTAACTAAGAAACCTTACTGTAAGCCATATAAGCAACACTTACATAAAGGAACTAATTTAAGGGGTCTCTCTCGCTTGTCTCCAATACCATTGGCAGTAGATCCGAAGAGCATCCATTCTCATTCGCAAGGGGTGGTTTCTTGGTCTGAGTAGTTGGGACCCCTACACGTTGAACACAAATTCTGACCCACACACTGAACAACTGCTGGGTTTCTTGAATGATCTGGGTTGAGGTCTTGCAAGCAGACAAAGAATAGAGAGGTGACCTTACCTGATCATATAACTAACCTAAAATTATAGTTGTGAATATCATCAAAGACTTACGTAAATGAACTTGGTGGTCTTTCTCCCTTCCCAGTAGTATTATTCGTACTTGATGGACCAAACAGCGTCCGTTCTCGTTCCCGTGGTGTGAAAGGCCTCTTGGTTTGCACAGTCCGGACGGCCACCCGCTGAACGCCTACCCCAACCCCCCCATTGAGGGACTGCCGGGCTTCTCGAATGATCTGGGCGGACGTCTTGCGGTCGGGCGGAGCGTAGAAGGGCGAGAGGACGTCTCCCTGACATCCAACGAGGTCCGTGCGTCGCCTCTCCATTACAGCTTGTTGGCTCATTGCGTGTGTGTGTGTGTGTGTGTATGAACTGATGGATAGGTAGGTAGATATGAGATATAGATGGAAGGATAGATGAATGGATGGATTGATGGAGCAGGAGAGAGAGAGGA
>CM064545.1:37520820-37555820 GCA_032716605.1 Paralithodes platypus | reverse complement strand
ATTGATATTCCCTGGACCTCTTTCTTTTCTAATGATGCACACTCCACCTTGAGCCACATACAAGATTTTGTAAAACTTGGAATGGAAACTTTTATTCCTCATCAAAAGTACAGTAAAAGATCTAATTCACCTAAATGGTTTGACCATAATTGTGCTAGAGTAACTGAACAAAAAGCAATAGCCTACATGCATACACAAGATCAAAAACACATGAAGCCTTTAATTACTTTAGAAACATCAGAAATCATGCCAAAACTGTATTAAAACCTAACTAAATCAAAACTTTCTCCATAAGCAGGCAAATAAACTTCTAAATAATCCAAATGATAACAAAATATTTTGGTCTACTCTTAACTCATTCAAATCCAACTTCACTAACTGCTTCATCCATTCCACCATTAAAATCTCCGACTGGCAATCTTGTAAGTGACCCACGAGGTAAAGCTAACCTTCTTGCAGATATTTTCTCCACCAACTCAACCTTAGATGACCATAAATCAAGATGTCCCTGTACTTAATTTTAATTCACCTGAAATTCCCTCACTTAAGATCCACACCAGACATGTCAAAACTATTTTGCAGAATCTCTCAGTAGATAAGGCTCCTGGTCCAGATGAAATTCCTCCAATAGTACTTAAGAATTGCTCCTTGGTGCTCGCTCCTGTATTGGCAAAATTTTTCAGTCTGTGTACTCATACCTCATGCTTCCCAGTACCCTGGAAAGAAGCAAACATCCATCCAGTTCCTAAAAAAGGTGCCCCTTCAGATCCATCAAACTACAGACCAATAGCTATAACTTCCACTCTTGGCAAAGTTTTTGAAATTATATTAAATAATCACATAATTAACGCATCTGGAGAATAATAAATTAATCAGTGATAGGCAATATGGTTTTAGACGATGTCGATCAACTGCAGACATTCTTTGCCTTCTTACGCATCAAATCAACCAAGCTACAGACCAACATGGTGAAACACATACAATAGCACTGGA
This sequence comes from Paralithodes platypus, assembly GCA_032716605.1. Lineage (NCBI taxonomy): Eukaryota > Metazoa > Arthropoda > Malacostraca > Decapoda > Lithodidae > Paralithodes > Paralithodes platypus. Next base: position 37,554,827 of record CM064545.1, on the reverse strand, counting down.
TATATCAAAGGCATTTGATAGAGTCTGGCATCAATCCTTATTGTCGAAGATGTCACACTACGGCCTTGCATCATTAGTTCCACTAATTTCTTCTTATCTTCATAACAGAAAACTACGTGTAATGGTAGATGGCCTTTATTCTCAATTTCACTCAATAAATGCTGGTGTTCCCCAGGGATCAGTTTTGGCCCCAACTCTGTTCCTCATTCATATCAATGATCTCATATCTACCACTCATAATCCAATACATTCCTACGCAGATGACTCAACACTCCACAGTTCCTTCACATTTACCAATTCTTTCACCCAACCCGATCTTATAAATTCAAAAATAAACACTGCAATTTCTCTGAACCAGGACCTTTCTAGAATTAATGAATGGGACAAGACAATCTAGTTTCCTTTAATGCACAGAAAACCAAGTACATTCAATTTTCTAACCGACAGAATCTCACTGACTCCCATATATTTTTTAATGATGTAAATATTCCCACTTCCCCTAGTATTGACATTCTCGGTGTAACATTAACTACTAACTTGAGCTGGACACATTATGTTAGAAGCATTGCTAAGAATGCCTCTAAAAAACTGGGACTCCTGTACAGAGTTCGAGAATTCTTCACTGACGAGCAGTTGGCCGTAATATATAAAAGTCATGTGCGCTCTCAGATGGATTACTGTTCACCTCTGTGGGGTGGAAGTGGAGTGGTTGCATTGAGGCAGTTGGACAAAATTCAAAATAAAGCTATTAGATTAATCAATAACCCTGCAATCACACAGGACCTTCCTACATTAGCCATACGAAGAAACGTTGCATCCCTTGCATTATTCTACAGATATTTTCACAGCAATTGTTCCGAGGAACTTGCTTCAATTGTGCCGCCTCTCCACATCTTTCCCCGTAGAACTAGGGCAGCTGAGAGCGCCCATGAATTTACACTTTCTCCTCCACAATGCAGAACTTCTGCTTATCAGAATTCATTTATCCCCAGAGCTACTACTCTTTGGAATTCACTTCCCTCGAATTGCTTTCCACAAACTTACAATCAACAAATGTTTAAATCCAGTTGTTACAAACATTTTATGAATGGAGGATGCCTTTAGGCACATGGACCTTTTTGTTTTATCTGTGTTTTTCCTTCCTCCGTTCATTGTCTCTTAAAAAAAAAAAAAAAAAAAAAAAAAAATTCAGGCCTAATTCAACATTTCCAAGAGATTGAATCTTGGCCTGAAGATTCCGTAGAATTATCTGATAATTGCACTTTCTATCTGTTTGTGTCCGTAGAGTTATATTGAATATCTCTCTCTCTCTCACACACACACACACACACACACACACACACACACACACAGACACACATACACACACACACACACACACACCCACAGGTAAACAAAACACACATGCATTCATCAATCACCTCGTGACAAACTAACCTACTGAGTTTACCAATACCCCGTGACCCACTTTACTCTTCAGTAGTGATCTATAACAACCGGGGTACATGTCATCTGTCTGTCTGTCTGTCACAAAACACACACACACACACACACACACACACACTATGCACTAGCATAATTATTGTATTAATTTCTTGTTTTAATGTAAAGTATATTATACTCACCCATTGTAAACTGAGCTTACCATTTTCATATCTGTACATCTCATGTTCATCCACTAATTGTAAAATGTGTATTTTCAGCTCATGAGGCTGCCATTCTTTAATAAACCGTTTATTATTATTATTATTATTATTATTATTATAACGAACAGAAAACACTAAATCTTAAAGCTATATATATTTATATATTAGAATAAGTTTCTATCCATCCACATATTGAACACAACTAACCATAACCACCTTACTACGAAAGAATCTTTAGTTGTTAACCAAAAATATACATATAATGAAAAGTGTCAAGATGTTTCCAATACTGTACCTATGACCCACTTGTCCCTAACCAGCGACCTACGACCATCACACTACTGTATGTGGGTCAGCTTACATGTGATCGATGACCGACTGATCTACAGAGGCTAACCACACTTTGGGTTTAACTTTCATCAATAATTTAGTAGTAATGATCATACGACGAAGGGGATTTAGGATAAATAACATCTGAGGTGAAGCCATGGATTTCGAGGGCTAATGAGTGATTGGTGTTTTTTAATGCTTTTGTGGGCGAACTCTTATGTGTGTTCTTCTCCGGTCACCTCGTGTTTCCTTCCCGAATTTCTTGCTGATCCTCCCTACCCCTTGTGGGAGTAAGGGCTGGCTACTGACTGACTGACTCTACTTGATAATTCCAGATAGGTATTTTTAGACAAAGCCTCAGCGGGCCATCATCAAAAGAAAATTATTGGGGAATTCCACTGCCCATGAAATTCAGATCACGTTCTTGCTTTACTCCAACAACCTGGGGGTCGACATTGAGGGGGAGGTAGTCGCTTTTTATGGATACCTTTCCCCCTCAAGTTTATTCCCATTATTTTTATTATTTTAAGACGTTCGGCCCATTAGTTTGGCAATTTTAAGACCTTTCGCCCCATTTCTTTGTCAATATTAAGACTTTTCGGTGTCATTTAGGTGTTGATTTTTTCCTGGCGAGCGATAGCGAGCCTGTAATTGAAGAGGAACCGGCCTTCGGCCAGAACATTTTCATATCGAAACATTTACAAATTTGAAGGAGGGTCTTGGGAAGAGTTATTCAAGTTTGATGGAGGTTAAGGAGGAAACTAAAATAAATAAACAAATTATATAAATGAGGAAATAAATACGCGGATCCTCCCTTAATCCAACAACCTGGGAGTCCACATTAAGAGGAAGGAATGTTCTCTCCATGAAATTTAGATTAGTACATTATCCCCAAACTATGTGGGTGTCCTTGCAGGGCTTGTGTTATCATAGGTTATAACTTAGTGAGATACCTTGTTTACAGAGAAATAGACAGGTAGACAGACAGATAGATAGATAGATAGACAGATAGGCAGACAGACAGACAGACAAGATAGATAGATATACAGACAGACAGACAGATAGACAGAACATCCCTTGATTTTTGCCCTGTCACTCTTCAACTATGAGGGAGGCACTCGCTACAGGCAGTTCTGTCTTTTGCCTCCCTCACTCACATAGAAAAAAAAAAGAAAGACAGACAGACAGACAGACATACAGACAAACAAACGGAGGTGAACATAATATACCCTCCGTCGAACTTCGTTGACGGAAATAATTATAGCCAGAATTATAGAGAAACGCGTCCCCGCATTACTGAAAGAACTCATTCCCGATTCACAGAAGTCCGTCTTACTTAATGTCAACCAAATATTCCGGAAGTAGATAATCAAAATAACACGTCAGCATAATAAATTTGAGAGACGAAATAGTTCACAGGAGATTATGATTTGCTTTCAGTTTGAAAGCAAATCATAATCTCCGTAAACCTTGGTAACTCACTAATTATCTCCAATCAATAGGTAATAATAATCTCTCAAGAACTGAACAACTTTATAATATATACAGTATTATATATATATATATATATATACTGTATACACACACACACACACACACACACACACACACACACACACACACACACACACACACACACACACACACTTGCAGACGATTGTATGCCACTTAAATAACTATTGTATATCTCAGTCAAACTATTAATTATTTTCCTTCTTAAACTAGACACACAACACTCAAATCAATGGATACTACTGTCCAAAGAGAGAGAGAGAGAGAGAGAGAGAGAGAGAGAGAGAGAGAGAGAGAGAGAGAGAGAGAGAGAGAGAGAGAGAGAGAGAGAGAGAGAGGAGAGAGAGAGAGAGAGAGAGAGAAGAGAGAGAGAGAGAGAGAGAGAGAGAGAGAGAGAGAGAGAGAGAGAGAGAGAGAGAGAGAGAGAGAGAGAGAGAGACAGATAACAAATATCCTGGTTGTCATAGACGATTTTATTCAACGTAAACAAAACCCATCGACTGTACATGGATAATTGATATACTAATTAACCCTCTGAGCATAATACAGGATATTCCTAAGCTAATTAACCCTCTGAGCATAATACAGGTTATTCCTAAGCTCAACAAAATCCGCAAGTAGAACAAAAGTATAATGGTTGCACGTAGTACAAGATTGCAAGAGGCAAATTAGTTCGTAAAAATATATAAGCCAAAAGTAATCATCGTAAATCTCTGGCCCTCACTAATCATCTTAACCCTTTGAGTAACAGCGACGTCTGTACAATTTTATTCTAGCTATATTTAGACGATTTTGTGCAGCTTAGGAACGACCTGTGGTAGTTGAAAGGGTTGGCTGAGATAGTTTGAAGCCTTATTAATTGCTAGAGGCCCTTCCTAAGATGAATAAAAGCGGCTAACAGTTGCCAGAATATAATAAAAAGGATGTCTCTGGTACTGAACGGGTTAAATCAATGGGTAATAGTAATGTTCAATATTTATGTGGCATAATTTTCACGAATGGTCTAGATTTTTTAGCGGAAGGAACGAGTCTTATTACTGAATACCATGACAGTATCAGATGTTCCACGTATTAATAATAATACCATGACAGTATCAGATGTTCCACGTATTAATAATAATACCATGACAGTAGCAGATGTTCCACGTAATAATAATAATACCATGACAGTATCAGATGTTCCACGTATTAATAATAAGTCCCCTCCTACCTTTCTTGTATCCCACGGCAACCCTAGTCTATTACTTTTCAAGCTTGCTTTAATCTCAAAGAAAATCGTCAGCAAAACAGTTATTAGGGGTTGGAACTTGTGACTGTCCAAATAGTAGTAAATATTTAACCATATATAGAAGTATGATATAATTCCAATGCTTTCAAGACTCAAATTGGTACAACGCCATGATAAAGTTAACTATTATATGTTCAGATTAAGATTATTCACAATTATTCAGTTATACGAATTAACTACTTGGTTTGACGAAGTAAATATTTTCAGTGTATACATGGGGATAATTCTGTGTGTGAACATGGAAGGAAAGGGGTGATATACGTAAATAATAAAGTGTTTGTGTGTGTGTGTGTATATATATATATATATGTGTGTGTGTGTGTGTGTGTGTGTGTGTGTGTGTGTGTGTGTGTGTGTGTGTGTGTGTGTGTGTGTGTGTGAGTGAGTTTGGGTGGACAGGAATAGATGCTATACATAAATAATACAGTAAGTTTGTGTATGTGTGTGAAGTATACGCATACGTGTGTGTGTGTGTGTGTGTGTGAGTGAGTTTGGGTGGACAGGAATAGATGCTATACATAAATAATACAGTAAGTTTGTGTATGTGTGTGAAGTATACGCATACATGTGTATGTGTGTGTGTGTGTGTGTGTGTGTGTGTGTGTGTGTGTGTGTGTGTGTGTGTGTATCTAGGTACGGGTACTAGGGAAGGACCGTTTATGTTGAGGTACTCTGGATACCTTTAAATATTCATACTAAACTTTTTACACACTTTAATACACGCATACACATGAACACGAATATATGAACACACACACACACACACACACTAACACACACACACACACATACACAGCCCGTAGCCTAGTAGGTAGAGCACTCGTCTCACACACGAGGGGTCGGGGGTTCAATCCCCGGCCGGGCGGAGACAAATTGGGCTTGTCTCCTTTCATGTGTTAGCCTCAGTTCACCTAGCTGTAAATAGGTACCTGGAATAAGTGGACGACGTTGTGACGTCCCATCTGGGGTTGGCAAAAATGGTACAAGGCGAGATGGGTATCATATGGTTCACCTAAGCTGATGGCTACCTAAGCCTTCGGGCGAGACGGTACCGTCTATAGTGAGAATGGTACCATACAGATCCACCCTAAGCCTTCGTTTCCGATGTCGCCAATTGGCTACAAATACAGACTACACACACATCCACAGCCATTCCAACAGTACATAAAACACTTAACATGCATTTCACGCAATACATTCCCAGTTAAGGAGGCGCGATAATAATGAGCTTAGCTCGCATTGCGTGGATTCCCCTTGACGAACAAGTAACTGAGTAACTGAGTAACATACGGTATGTCAGTATAACGTACCCTCTTAAAGGAAGACATTTTATCACGAACATATTGCAGTTTCATTTTGTATACATCATCATCATCATCATCATGCATATCTATTAACTCTTGAAAGAATAGTAATTGTAGGACAGTATTCCAAAGCTGAATACAACCATCTGAAGTCCAAACAGTCTAATTCTACAAATAATAAATGGGATTGCAGAACATGACAGCCTAAACACCAACCCTTCCCAGATACACAAGAGTCACAATCACAATATTTCCAGAATGTCTCGGTCCTCTCACACACAGAATCAACACTTCAAAGCTCAAACCCCTCTGCAAATCCCCAACCAGGCAACCACATTCCAAATACCCAACACCGCTCTGCAAATCACCACTTAACACTATATGATCCGACGTCTTGGGGGTTATTATATTTTGTTTAACTATTATACAGGATTATGCTTTTGTTTTGTTCGAGAAATGTATTTTAGTTTGTCCTCTAGGCTAACAAAAAAACGCCTTCCCGAACTTCCTTCAAACTAAAAAAAATCCACCCCGACCCCCTTCAAGTTAAAATGTGTGCATACTTCGATTGAGAAATGTCCCGGCCGATGACCAATTGCTTCTAAGTTGCGCCTTGCGATCACTCGACCAAAAGTACAAAATTACATCTGAATGGGGTAAAATTTCTTATCATCGCCAAACTAGTGGGGAGGAACGTCTTAAAATCTCCAAACTAATACAGCAATACAGAGTACATTAAAATACTAAAGAGGCCCCCCCACCCCCCCCCCCCCCAGGACTAAAAAGGGTTAACAAAACTTATACCAAAACACCATATCTTAACTGAATACGCAATAGGTAGGATGCACAATATTTCCTGAATGTTTGGGCCCTCACAAGCAAATCAAACACTTAGCTTCTATTTCAAAGATCTAATACACTTCTAAGTACCGGTATTCACCATACATTTCAAAGATCTAATACACTTCTAAGTACCGGTATTCACCATACATTTCAAAGATCTAATACACTTCTAAGTACAGATATTCACCATACATTTCAAAGATCTAATACACTTCTAAGTACCGGTATTCACCATACATTTCAAAGATCTAATACACTTCTAAGTACCGGTATTCACCATACATTTCAAAGATCTAATACACTTCTAAGTACCGGTATTCACCATACATTTCAAAGATCTAATACACTTCTAAGTACCGGTTTTCAAAGATCTAATACACTTCTAAGTACCGGTATTCACCATACATTCAACGACCACACAACACAGTATCACACACTTGCATGGTAGCTTAAAGATATATGGTAGCCTCCTATGGTAGTTATGGTAGGAGTATGTGGGTGGTACATGTATGTGTGTGTAAAAATATGTCGCGAATTCCTAGGCCCTCACAAACATATCGAACACTCCGCTTCAAGTTCAAAGTGTTAAGACATCCTCAAAGTAATTTATAAGTATTCATCGCACTTTCCTAATAACACACTAGTAATCACATCACCACTAGATGTCTAAATACTGTCAAAGGATGGTAGATATGATAGGGAGGAGTGCTGCATGTATGTGTGTGTGTGTGTGTGTGTGTGTGTGTGTGTGACTGTGTGTATATGTTAGGAACGCTGGTATAATATCGGTAAAGTACGGAGAGCGGCGAGATCCTTCCTAAGCTGAATATAACAGTTTGATGGCTACCTTAAATACGATAGTAATACTAAAATGTGTTGAGCTTGAAATACTTACCCGGCACGCTAGAGTCGTGATGAAAATATGTCCTCAATGTCTTGACCCTCACACACAAATCGAACATTCCACTTCCATTTCAAAGTTCCAAGTCAAAAGTTCCAAATCACACTCCAGTAATCACCACACTTCTAAAACCCCACTCTAACACCACTCTATACCCACTCCTTTAAGCTGGTGGTAGGAGTGTGTGAGTGGTGTAGGCGTGAGTGTGTGAGTGTGCATGGTGGGATCCCTTGGCATAGTATCGGAGGGAGGGTTGTGTTTGAGCCTGCGCAGGGGGGACTCGAGGCAACGTGTAGCCAATGCCGACTTTATCGACTGAAAAGGTCTGCTCGTTCGCAAAAGTTGGCCTGTAGGAGAATATGTGATACTATGTATATTGGTGTATATGTATATTTCCTCATGAAAAGTTATGTTGAAAGCAATGTACCGTACATTTATTCATATGTACTTATATATATTTTATTTCAGATATGTTTCTATATTTACACATATTCTACAGAGCTTTATGTATACTTATAACTAACCTACAACCCTACCTATCACGAATCAAAATGGGTATATATCCCTTACTTTCAACATTGCAAGGAACATAATATGGCCTCTATTGGAAGATAATCACAATAGTTACTCCCTATAAACAAAACTACCTTAAATTAAACCATAATCCACAGCCTAAACATTCCCAATTCCCTTTTAAAGCCAAGTAAATCTCCTCTCGTCATGCAAATCAACCATATCTAGTCAAATGCCACCTATTGACAACCAAATACCACTCATCGATCGCACCCAAGGCTATTATATATATAAATGCCATACACACATAGCCTATTTTGTGGAGTGCATGGTGAAGTATTAAATTACATCCTATATGTTTTGTTTAAATAACTGTCAACAAATATAAAACATACAAGAGTAATAATAAACTTGTATGAGCTAACTGATTTAACCATCTCTATTGTATATAAATCATGTTTGTTGTATTTAAGAATAAAATATATATTGCAGTGTGTGATTTTAAAAGGGATACAGTATATGTGGAATCTCAGCCATGCAGGGTTGTTGAGTTATATTACAAGTGAAAACTGATCGGTTGTGTTCAAACAAATTCATGTAAATTAGTTGAACCCTCTTTATATACTGTATATTGCTTACACATTACAATATATAACACTTAGAGTATAGTTAGTAATTTAAGAAAGAAACTATGTGAAGAATGCTTGGTATGTGAATATATGAAGTAATATTATTGGTATGTGTTTAAGTAGGTTGGTGGTTTGTTGACGTTTGGTTGCTATGGTTACCAGGGAAGCTTCGTCGAGGTGGTGTGGAGCGTACTGTCTCTACCTCTCTCTCTCTTTTTCTTTCTCTCGCTCGATCTTGCTCTCTTTCTTGATTTCAATATCTTTCTTGATTTATCCTTCTCTCTCTCTCTCTCTCTCTCTCTCTCTCTCTCTCTCTCTCTCATTACTACTATCTTAACATACTGTATATACCGGTAATGTGTGTGTGTGTGTTTTAAATATAATTAACGTCTCTTCTGTCTCCTTGCTTGTCTGTCTGCCTGCCTACCTGTCTTATTGCCTGACTGTACACCTCTCTACCTGTCAACACACCTGTCAACTTGAATGTCTGTATGTGTCTATCTGTGCGTCTGTCTATCTCTCTGTCTTCCTTCCTGTCTGTCTGTCTGTATCTCTCGGTTTGCTTATCTTCTTTTCTGTCTGCCTCATCTGTCTGTGCCTGCCTATCTCTTGGTCTACTTGTCTTTCTTCCTGTCTGTCTCCCTTCCTATCTGTCTGTCTGTGTCTGTCTGTATCTCTCGGTCTGGTTGTCTTCATTTATGTCTGTCTATCTCCCTGTCTGTCTTCCTTTATGTCTGTCTCCCTCTACTGTACAGTATGTCTGTCTGTCTGTCTACCTGGCTGCACTTCACTCTCTGTCTGTGTATTTGTCTGTTCGATTGTCTGTCTTCCTATAAAATGAAACACACACACACACACACTCACATTCTCTCTCTCCCTCTTTCTCTAACTCACTCTCTCTCTCTCTCTCTCTCTCTCACACACACACACACACACACATTCCACACTACACGAACCAAAACACGTCTTTGCCACACCATAGTAGCCTTAGGAATGTTAACAATTTTGGTATTGGCAGTAGTAATAGTGACACGCAGTAAAAACAAAAAACTATCGGCAAAATAAATAGTAGAAGAACGTATAAAAGTATGTTTGGATGTTTTCGGATATACAGATATATATAGTTATTGATCATTGCAATTCCTTAACTATATTGTACCTTGGCCATGGGGATAATAGGAACATAAATAACTAGAAAGTCTAACAATTGCGATCTCTTGTAACCAGGGAGGGCTGGAACAAACGAGCTGTATAATCTTATTCAATATTAGTCATTGGATGAAGGAAAGACAGATGGAGGGAGAGAGTTTCAAAGCTTACTTGTTGGGTATATATATATATATTATTATAAGACTACGGTTGGTAGGACTGTACCATTATATATTACAGGTGTTCCTCAATCATTGACAGGTATTGAGGTTCTTAAATAACAGTATTTCACTCCATGATATATACAGTGACGGAAATCATGGTGTATCTATAAATACATATTTAGTGATATGTATGCACAGTATGTATGATGTCTATGAATGTATGCATATAATTATCGATATATAAACTACTGTATGTGCTCATACATGTACAGTACGCATTTGTGTATATATCAACTATATCTATGTTTACCTATCTTCAAACTCTGTTCTCTCTCTCTCTCTCTCTCTCTCTCTCTCTCTCTCTCTCTCTCTCTCTCTCACTCTCTCTCTCTCTCTCTCTCTCTCTCTCTCTCTCTCTCTCTCTCTCTCTCTCTCTCTCTCTCTCTCCAAGCAAGGGTAATCGCCCCCGGTATAGAACCACGAATGATCTACTCAATAAGTAATTTGGGTCTCCTATTTAAGACTGACCTCAATGTTTCTAAGTAGTGCAGTGCAGTAGAACATTATATTAAGACTTTCAAAACAGGTAACGTTCTCTTCATTTATTCAGCTTACGCAGGACCTGCAGGGATTAAAGGAACTACAAACAATCTCAAGTAATTCTTTGCCTGCCGCAGATCCTTCCTAACTTGAATAAAAGCGTCTAATGTTAACCTTAGGAAATGAAGAAAAGCGTCACTCGTACTGAAAACGTTAAGAGACAGTTTCAATACATAAATATATAAACAATTCTTACACTCCAGATCGCTCTAATATATAAACAATTCTTACACTCCAGATCGCTGTAATATATAAACAATTCTTACACTCCAGATCGCTGTAATATATAAACAATTCTTACACTCCAGATCGCTGTAATATATAAACAATTCTTACACTCCAGATCGCTGTAATATATAAACAATTCTTACACTCCAGATCGCTCTAATATAAACAATTCTTACACTCCAGATCGCTGTAATATATAAACAATTCTTACACTCCAGATCGCTCTAATATATAAACAATTCTTACATTCCAGATCGCTCTAATATATAAACAATTCTTACACTCCAGATCGCTCTAATATATAAACAATTCTTACACTCCAGATCGCTCTAATGTATAAACAATTCTTACACTCCAGATCGCTCTAATATATAAACAATTCTTACACTCCAGATCGCTGTAATATACAAACAATTCTTACACTCCAGATCGCTCTAATATATAAACAATTCTTACACTCCAGATCGCTCTAATATATAAACAATTCTTACACTCCAGATCGCTCTAATATATAAACAATTCTTACACTCCAGATCGCTCTAATATATAAACAATTCTTACACTCCAGATCGCTCTAATATAAACAATTCTTACACTCCAGATCGCTCTAATATATAAACAATTCTTACACTCCAGATCGCTCTAATATATAAACAATTCTTACACTCTAGATCGCTCTAATATAAACAATTCTTACACTCCAGATCGCTCCAATATATAAACAATTCTTACACTCCAGATCGCTCTAATATATAAACAATTCTTACACTCCAGATCGCTCTAATATAAACAATTCTTACACTCCAGATCACTCTAATATAAACAATTCTTACACTCCAGATCGCTCCAATATATAAACAATTCTTACACTCCAGATCGCTCTAATATATAAACAATTCTTACACTCCAGATCGCTGTAATATATAAACAATTCTTACACTCCAGATCGCTCTAATATATAAACAATTCTTACACTGCAGATCGCTGTAATATATAAACAATTCTTACACTCCAGATCGCTCTAATATATAAACAATTCTTACACTCCAGATCGCTCTAATATATAAACAATTCTTACACTCCAGATCGCTGTAATATATAAACAATTCTTACACTCCAGATCGTTCTAATATAAACAATTCTTACACTCCAGATCGCTGTAATATATAAACAATTCTTACACTCCAGATCGCTCTAATATAAACAATTCTTACACTCCAGATCGCTGTAATATATAAACAATTCTTACACTCCAGATTGCTCCAATATATAAACAATTCTTACACTCCAGATCGCTCTAATATATAAACAATTTTTACACTCCAGATCGCTGTAATATATAAACAATTCTTACACTCCAGATCGCTCCAATATATAAACAATTCTTACACTCCAGATCGCTCTAATATATAAACAATTTTTACACTCCAGATCGCTGTAATATATAAACAATTCTTACACTCCAGATCGCTCCAATATATAAACAATTCTTACACTCCAGATCGCTCTAATATATAAACAATTCTTACACTCCAGATCGCTCCAATATATAAACAATTCTTACACTCCAGATCGCTCTAATATATAAACAATTCTTACACTCCAGATCGCTCTAATATAAACAATTCTTACACTCCAGATCACTCTAATATAAACAATTCTTACACTCCAGATCGCTCCAATATATAAACAATTCTTACACTCCAGATCGCTCTAATATATAAACAATTCTTACACTCCAGATCGCTGTAATATATAAACAATTCTTACACTCCAGATCGCTCTAATATATAAACAATTCTTACACTGCAGATCGCTGTAATATATAAACAATTCTTACACTCCAGATCGCTCTAATATATAAACAATTCTTACACTCCAGATCGCTCTAATATATAAACAATTCTTACACTCCAGATCGCTGTAATATATAAACAATTCTTACACTCCAGATCGTTCTAATATAAACAATTCTTACACTCCAGATCGCTGTAATATATAAACAATTCTTACACTCCAGATCGCTCTAATATAAACAATTCTTACACTCCAGATCGCTGTAATATATAAACAATTCTTACACTCCAGATCGCTCCAATATATAAACAATTCTTACACTCCAGATCGCTCTAATATATAAAACAAATTTACACTCCAGATCGCTCTAATATATAAACAATTCTTACACTCCAGATCGCTCCAATATATAAACAATTCTTACACTCCAGATCGCTCTAATATATAAACAATTTTTACACTCCAGATCGCTGTAATATATAAACAATTCTTACACTCCAGATCGCTGTAATATATAAACAATTCTTACACTCCAGATCGCTGTAATATATAAACAATTCTTACACTCCAGATCGCTCTAATATAAACAATTCTTACACTCCAGATCGCTGTAATATATAAACAATTCTTACACTCCAGATCGCTCCAATATATAAACAATTCTTACACTCCAGATCGCTCTAATATATAAACAATTTTTACACTCCAGATCGCTGTAATATATAAACAATTCTTACACTGCAGATCGCTCCAATATATAAACAATTCTTACACTCCAGATCGCTCCAATATATAAACAATTCTTACACTCCAGATCGCTCTAATATATAAACAATTTTTACACTCCAGATCGTTCTAATATGGATAATTGTGGATTGTGCTCAGCAACAGCCGAACTCACAGATGCAGACCTTGTGTTCGAGTCATGTGACAAATTACTTTAAACGAGGAACACCCAAAAGTGTATATTTGTTCAACAAGGTCATCCAAGATCAACAGGTAGGAGCGGTAAGGATTATATATGACAATGATGAATAGTGGCAAGATTTGAATGGTCACGATGGCCCATATCTAACCATTAATTAAGGGGGGTCACCTGCTTTTTTTATCTCTTTCTCTGGCTTGTATCCATTCGGCCCCATTCAGCCTACTGTTTTAAGACGTTTATCCCCATCCAGGTGTCGATTTATTCCTGACGAGCGATAGCGAACCAACATTATATGAAGAAATCCGGCTTTGCCGGAGAAATTTTTCGATAGAAAAATTAAAAAATTTAGCCTGCTGTCAAACACATTTTAATAAATACGCTGGTTCGCTACCGCTCGCCAGGAAAAAATCGACAGCTGGATGGGGATAAACGTCTTAAAAAAGTAGGCTGAATGGATACAACCCAGAGAGAGAGAGAGGGAGAGAGATAAAGCAAAAACGAGGAGGGCTCCCTTAAACGGTAGCTATGTAGTGGGGAAGATTAAGATGACAATATATAGTCTATTACACACTGATCAATGAGTGCAGCGTATTATTGTGCATTAGCCTATTATGCATATGTAGAATATGTATTGTATTACTCTTAGATTCTAGGGTATCGTATATCCATCAAGTGGACAGAAGGGTCTTTGAGATATTAATTTTGTTTGCAACAGACGCGCACGCACTCATTGTCTCTCTCTCTCTCTCTCTCTCACTCCTCCACCATCCTTCCCTCCTCCCCTGTACCTGCCCTCCCCTCCCCTCCCCCTCTCAGCTATATACCCAGCAAGGTGATAGTTGGTATCCTCCAGTGATCATTCCCGACCCAGACACCAGTACCTTCACACACACCTCTCTCTCTCCAATACCCTTCCCCAATACCCGACAACATCACGTAAGTACAGATTTACTGCACATGTACAAGTTGAGGTATTATATAATATTAATATGTATTAAGGTTATGTACTTTAGATGTGCTAGTTATCAAAATAGCCTAAGCATTGCTTATTTTTGTTGCAGTTATTCTCAAAGTTGAAAACAACAAATAGATTAAACACAAAGGTGGACTTTTATTATTAAATATATGTGAATATGAATTTATTTGTGCTATACGTAAAAATACAAAATATTACCTATAATTTAACATGAAATACAATATGTGCAGATGTCAATTCCAATGGTTGTATTTGTATAACACAACAAATAAAAGCTTGAACGTCTGAGCAAGTGCAGGAAATTAAAGTGTATTCAAGCTAACCTGACATAATTTGGTAACTCTGCCTTACACTATGTAAAGCATACACAATATCAATTTAACCCCTTCTGTGCCGGCGACGTCTTTTGAATTTATTCTAGCTATCATTAGACGATTTTCTGCAGTTTCAAAAGGGCCTCCAGCAATTAACAACCTTCAAACTATCTCACTTAACCCTTTTCACTACCAGATCCTTCTTAAGGGGGGGATGTCCACTTGAGATATTTTGTTCTGGCCCCCTTTCTCCCTCAGGTATAGCCGCCCCATTGCTTTTGATATTATAAAACGTTTGCCCCATTAGTTTAGCGATTTTAAGAACTTTCACCCCATATTAAGACCTTTCGTGCAATTCAGGTGTCGATTTTATCCTGGCGAGCGATAGCGAGCCTGTAATTTAAGAGGAACCGGCCTTTGGCCGGGACATTTTTCTACCGAAAAATTTACAAATTTATCTTGAAAGGGACTCAAGGGGGTGTAATTTCAAGCTTGATGGAGGTCTAGGAAACACACTAAAAACCTCCCCTTAAACTGCACAAAATCATCTTAATATATCTAAAATTCAATGAAGACGTCACCGGTACAAAAGGGGTTAAGTAAAGGCGGTATCACACGAAAAGTATAGAAAGGCAGCGTTACAAATGTCTGCCAGGTTAGCTTGAATACACTTAACCTCTTATAGAAAGGCAGCGTTACAAATGTCTGCCAGGTTAGCTTGAATAGAAGTATAGAAAGGCAGCGTTACAAATGTCTGCCAGGTTAGTTTGAATAGAAGTATAGAAAGGCAGCGTTACAAATGTCTGCCAGGTTAGCTTGAATACACTTAACCCATCTTCAGCACCATGACGTCTTTCTACCTCTGAATCTGGCTAAAAGTTGACGAATTGTATTCAATTTAGGAAGGCTCTATGTTAAGCAGGGGATTTACTGTGAACGCACTTGCCCCTGTGAGTCCTATCTATCTATCTATCTATTGCCTGACGCCGTGATCCCCGAAGGGGTGGCCACGAACGAACCGCCCCCATGCACCTCTGTCCCCAGTCAGTGAGTCCTAGAGGTTGATTATAAACGAAAGCAAATCGTCTAATGGTAACCAGAATATGATACAAATACCGTCATTGTGTTGAAGGGGTTAAGTACGGGTGGGCAGGACGACACGATGGTTACACATTATGTCCAAATGTTGAAGGTCGCAGCCTTGACTTTGACCTTACTTATGTTGGTTTGTATGGACCCCCCCTTTCTCATGTTTAGCACCATTAGTTTGGAGATTGTAAGACGTTCACTCCATTAGTTTGACGATTATAAGACCTTTTCTACCGAAAAATTCACAAATTTATCTTGAAAGGGGGTCTAGGGGGAGTAATTTTAAGCTTGATGGAGGTCTAGGGAACAAACTAAACACCTTCCCTTAAGTGTGGGTGGGCAGCCTTGACTTTGACTTCACTCACAACAAAGGTCGAAGGGAAGTAGGTTTGTTTGGTCTGGTGGAGCTCTGTGCGGAACGTTGTCAATGTACCTTTTTCTACCGGCGACGTCCTTTTAACTTTAATATGACTACTATTAGACGATTTTATTCAGTTTCAGGCTTCGAACTTTTAAGGTGGCTACTATTAGACGATGTTATTCAGTTTCAGGCTTCGAACTTTTAAGGTGGCTACTACTAGACGATGTTATTCAGTTTCAGGCTTCGAACTTTTAAGGTGGCTACTACTAGACGATGTTATTCAGTTTCAGGCTTCGAACTTTTAAGGTGGCTACTACTAGACGATTTTATTCAGTTTCAAAGGGGCCTCCAGCAATTAACAGGCTTCGAACTATCTGACTTATTCCCCTTTACTACCACAGCTCCTTCGTAAGCTACATAAAACCGTACAGATATAGCTAGAATGTTATAGAAAAAGACGTCGCTGGTACATGGGATAAAGTGATCCTCCTCGTACGGTGTTTATTGTTTTTTTGTTTAGTGTTCGAGGAAGTTATAATACCGATAGCATATGATTCACTCTATCATATGTATTGCATTATTTCTGTATTCAATTATTTACCATTATTTCCACATCGACATTCTCCTATACAAGTTAAAGGGAGGTTTTTAGTTTGGTCCGTAGATATCCTTCAAGCTTAAGATTACACCCCCTTGAGCCCCTTTCAAGATAAATTTGTACATTTTTCGGTAGAAAAATGTCCCGGCTGAAAGCCGGTTCCTCTTAAATTACAGGCTCGCTATCGCTCGCCAGGATAAAATCGACACCTAAATGGCACGAAAGGTCTTCAAATTTACAGAAATGGGTTGAAAGTTCTTAAAATCGTCAAAATAATGGGGCGAACGTCTTAACATTAGGAAAACAATGGGGCTAAACATGAGGGAGAAAGGAGTCAAGAAAAAAATCCCTCAAGTGGATATCTCCCCTTAAAGGTATGGCATAAGAGATCATTTATCGTCAAGTCTCTATGGTCCAAAATGTCCAGCACAATTTCTGGCATCTTTTGCACTGGTATCGGAAACTAAACTGAAGATGGATTAATTTAGGAGACATAATTCTGATAAGACTTGAACTCATATTGGCAGCGTCACTCAGGCCATTTCCCGGTGTTTTAATCAGCTAATTTGGGATCATGGTCTGTGATTTTCGGCTAAAAACACAAAAGTCAGTCACAAAGATTGATTATCTCACACTAGTGTTTACCCCTTCAGCACGATGACTTATTTTTCATTACATTCTGGTTACCATTAGACGATTTTCTTTAGCTTATACTCTTATACTACTTATACTCTTATACTACTTATACTACTTATACTCTACCTTATACTATCTTCATGACTCATAGTGGATCTCAATAATAACCCCTTCAATAACAAAGGTCCTTTATAAACTGCACCAAATCGTCTAATGTAGCCAGAATTAAAGGTGTCATCGTGCAGAAGGGGTTAATCTTGCAACATTTCTGGATAAATAGAAATACCTTTACAGGAGGAACACTTTATATATGATAACGTTTCGCAGATAGCTTCTTCAGGTCACTGGTTGCTACGACACGTTGTCATTAAAGTGTTCCTCTTTAAATGGTGTTTATATTCAGGCTGTCAACTTTTTCAAGTTCATATTAACATTACGGGATTATTTTGCGGTGCTAGATATTTCATTTGACAACATCTAAATACAAATTTACATCGGAAGCTGTCATGTCAAAGCTGCCATAGATAACGCCGAGCTAATCAGCCTAAGACATCCTTTACTTTTTTTCCATTGCAAACAGAAACAAAACATGAGCTACTGGAATATTTCTAAATATAAATGGATATATAATTAGAGAACAGAACACGCTACCATTATTAATGGTAATAAATCCATTACATTTCTCATTAATTCATCCTTGACTGGTCACACGCTAACTATGATATACTTGTAAAACTTAAACCATATTAGATTTATTTATACCAAGTGTGGTTGAAGAGACAGACGGGAAAAATATAATAATGTAGTAAAATTATATATATATACTGTATATATATATATATATATATATATATATATATATATATATATATATCTTATTTTTATTAATCTCACCACCACACCCCCAATGAAATTAATTAAAGTATATATGGTCCTATTATATAAGATATTTTCACATTTATGGTTTACGGCCTTAACAAATTATAAATATTGTTCACAGTATGGATGACGGGGTTAAACAAAAATATATTGACTTTTCACACTGACGGGCTATGAGAAATATAAAGATACTTTTCGCACAATTATATGGCTGACGGCCTTGATAAAAGTATGCACTGTTTTATCCAAGCCATACTAAATATGTCATAACAGCACATAAGAATGATTAATATATACAAAACAAGTGCCTTTATAACAATGTCCATCATAACTTCATCATTAACTGTCCTCACGCAAGCTATTCTGTACCCTATACTTATAAAACTAAAACTGTATCAGGTTCCTTCATCACCAGTACAGTTGAACCGATAGAACACACGCGATAGTCTTTTGATATGTATGATTGAAGGCTTGGGAAAAAGAAATGTGCGAATTCTTTCATATGAGGCACGATAAGAATGGCATATAAGTACATACGATTGATTAAAATACACCAAAAACAGTTTGTACTAATAAGTCTACCATCTTCATTCCATTTTACCGTACTTCTTTAACTGACAGCATACTGAAACACACACACACACACACACACACACACACACACACACACACACACACACACATACATACACTCACACACACGAAGTAAAGTCACCTACCCATATAAAACAATTCCTTTTCCCATTATTTCCTCTTTGACTGATCACACGTAAGCTATGATGATGTAACCAATAATCGTGAACATTAGACCATCTATTCCCCATCAAACGTATGGTGGCAGAGGCAGAACAAATAATATGGAAGATTCTTGTAACATCTAGGTCTGATGGGCTTAAAACAATATGCAATTTTACCATCAAAGGCATGCTAAAAAAAAAAATCATAAAAACAAAAAAATACCGATATCTAACATTTTTGACAATTTGCATTCCTATGTTCACTATTTCATAATTGTCTGATCTTGCAAGTTATGTCGTACCCTTGTGTTGTGCATGTGAGGGCTCACCACATTTCTTTATCACAGTATCCTTAAACTCTTCAGCACCATGACGTAATGTTTATCTTATTCCGGCTACCATTAGGCGCTTTTGACTCAAAGGGGTAAATACGATCTAAATAAAACCCCTTTTAAGGGGAGATATTTACTTTGTTCCCTAGACCTCCATCAAGCTAAAAATTATACCCCCTTGAGTCCCTTTCAAGATAAATTTGTTCATTTTTTGGTAGAAAAATTTCCCGGCCGAAGGCCGGTTCCTCTTAAATTACAGGCTCGCTATCGCTCGCCAGGATAAAATCGACACCTGAATGGCACGAAAGGTCTTATTATGGGGTGAAAGTTCTTAAAATCGCTAAACTAATGGGGCGAACGTTTTATAATATCAAAAGCAATGGGGCTAAACATGAGGGAGAAAGGGGTCAAGAAAAAAATCCCTCAAGTGGAAATCTGCCCTTAAATAACATAGGTTCTTCTTAAATGGTGCTGGAATCATAGGTGAACATGCGTCCCGGTGCTGGAGGGTTTAAGGGGAGGTCTCCACTTGAGGGATTTGTTTCTTTACCTCTTTCTCCCTCATGTTTAGCCCCATTGCTTTTGAGCTTTTAAGACGTTTGCCACATTAGTTTGGCGATTTTAAGAACATTCGCCCGATTTCTGTCAATTTTAAGACCTTTCGTACCATTTAGGTGTCAATTTTTTCCTGGCGAGCGATAGCGAGCCTGTAATTTAAGAGGAACCGGCCTTCGGCCGGGAAATTTTTCTACCGAAAAATGTACACATTTATCTTGAAAGGGGGTCAAGGGGGTTTAATTTTAAGCTTGATGGAGGTCTAGGGAATAAACTAAATACCTCCCCTTAAGGTAATAGAGGCAAACAAATAAATAAATATCAAAATAAATAAATAACAATAATAAATATATAACACAAATATAACTACAGGTATGCCAGATTCATTTGGCCCGCATGGTGCCAAATGGTTCACCAATGTCAGAATGGTTGAGTAATGATGTACCACCTTTCACTGCAGGCCACTGTACCCTATACTTGTCACTGTAAGAGTACCTTCCTTTACCAAACGTACCATATGGCTTGAGGGGGTAGATATAAAAAACACAGGTACGGCTGAAGGACTAAAATATATGAATATTTGTATGACAATGAATGCCTTAACCCTTTCAAGATTGTGACGCATTATGGTGTTAATATGTTATCTCTCTCTCTCTCTCTCTCTCTCTCTCTCTCTCTCTCTCTATCTATCTGTCTACTTAGTTATCACACACATACACCCACTCACATTCCTACTCCCCCACTCACTCACTCTCTCTTTCTCTCTCTCTCTTTCTTATATTCCACGTTATAACTCTCTCACATGTTCTTATCCATGAACTCATTTCGTCTACCTATTTAAATTTGGGTAGTTCCAAGACTCTAACTAGTTTTTGACTAACTTATTCAGAATAAACTAACATATTAGTATTGAAAGAATAAACATATCATTACCAAAGCAAGAAGTTATTACATTTTCTGAAAGCCAAACAAAATGTTCATATTTCTACCTATTCGAATTTAAACAAAACAGATAACGCGCTGTACAAACTTAAAGCATATCTTAAGTGGTTATAGTATTCTGGGAAGCTCTGTTCTTCCCCTCAATTATGTCAAACTATAAGTATTTTGCTGGAGAAGTTCTTGAGAAATCCTTCCTTGGCATCGATTATTGATCGACTTAATTGTTCCTAAATCTTGCTTTATAGTCGCTGCTCTCTCTCTCTCTCTCTCTCTCTCTCTCTCTCTCTCTCTCTCTCTCTTTCATATACAGGTGTATGTGTGTGTGTGTGTGTGTGTGTGTGTGTGTGTGTGTGTTGTGTGTCTGGTGTGTTGTGTTGGTGTGTATGACTGTGCGTGTATGTGAGTGTGTGTCAAAACAAGTACACGTGTATGTGAGTGTGTGTCAAAGCAAGTACATAATTATGTCAGTAAACAGGAATGTATAAATATATGTAAGCCCGTCAACGTAACTCCATGTAATATATGTAACTCCATGTAATATATGTAAGCCCGTCAACGTAACTCCATGCTTCATCTCGGTAAACCAGTCTTCAGCAACCCCCGTCATAATAGTTTAGTGGCACGTACTGACAACTGGTACAGGCATATAGAAATATATACTGTATATAGAGGTGTGCAGTCCTGACCTCTAATACCTACACACCCTTTGGAATCACTACCCAACCCAAACGAGACAATATCTATCCCAGAACTTGACATAAAGGGTTGATATATTTATGTATGCATTTATTATTTTATTAATATTACTTGTATTATTATCATTATTGTTTTTCTTGTTTTAGTTGCTTCCCTATAGGCTATCTTCATCAAGCATAACATAACACCCGCTGCATATCAGCTAAATCCGCCTTGAGGTATCTGAGAATTCCTGCTTACAGACAGACAGACAGACATATGATCACATAATATATATCAAAGCGAAGATGATAATAACATGGTGTAAATTTGGTCAGCTGGTTTGCCTACACTGCCTGTTAGTGATAATAATAAGATCCTTGGATTATTGGTTAGTTCAAATATTAACTTTAACCGGCTATCTACTGTAAATATTTGTAACTTTTACAAATTTAACCCAAAACCCAAACGATCACAATTCTGAGCTATAAACTGATCTTATAGCTAACCCAAATCCCTACCTATCAGTCAGAGATATAATACCTTACCTTATTGTATAGCAAACCACGAAATCTACCCAATCATTAGTCAGAGCAAGATATCCTTACCTGATCTATAGCAAAACACAGAATGCCACCTAATAGTCAGAGTTATTATATCTTGTCTGATCTTATAGCTAACCCAGAACCCAACCTATCAAGCAGAGCTATTATACCTTATCCGATCTTATAGCTAACCCAGAACCCCCACCACGTTTAACCATAGTGTTTTTACCTGTCAGTGATAACAACAGGAGTTTATTGGTCAGTTGAAAGCTTCACTCATACTGCTTGACGGCTTAAGTGGGTTAAGTGGGCATGACAACATCGTTACAACCGTGACGGCTTAAGTGGGCATGACAACATCGTTACCACCGATATTAGTATGTTCTCTCTCTCGTCCTCGTTCTCTCTCTCGTTCTCGTTCTCTCTCTCTCTCGTTCTCGTTCTCGTTCTCTCTCTCTCTCTCTCTCTCTCTCTCTCTCTCTCTCTCTCTCTCTCTCTCTCTCTCACTCTCCCTCTCTCTCTCACACACACACACACACACACAGACACTCACACACACACACACACACACACACACACACACACGCTCTCTCTCTCTCTCTCTCTCTCTGTCAATTACTCCCTGATATACACCCACATACATCTCACTACCACCCGACATTAACATGATGTACGAACAGTCGGGTTCAACAATTGTGCACCACCGTCTTCGCAACTCAAAACTAACCCCTCATAGCAGAATATACCAACACAGAAAATACAATACTTTAACGAAGTGTCGATCACGTAAATTAAGGACCCAATTAATGTTATATATCTATAAAGAAGAACACAGTGTAAGTTGAAGAGGAATATCATGACATTTGAACGCGACCGTACAGGGGGGGTATAACCTTCAATATAAGCGGTAATATAATATACTAATTTATTGTATACCTGGCAAGAATAATACATTGTAAGTTGAAGAAACATGACTTTTGAACTTTAGTGTACCGGGGGTTATAACCTATAATTTTGGCGGTAGTTTTAAACATGGATGTTTGGCGGGAAATTGTTGATGGGTTGGTGAAGGTGATTTTTATGTGGGGGTCAAGTGAATGCCTACATGTACACCCTCACTCTAACACATACACACGTACATATACACATCATAAACAGATACTTACACATTCAGGTACACGTTCAAGCACATACTAACATAAACCAAAGCTAAACAAGATTTTGTACACACATACAAGCTTATCAGAATATTACATGCAAGCTGAACCTCACATTAACATATTCTCTCTCTCTCTCTCTCTCTCTCCCCTTCCTTCTCTTCTGTCTGTATGTCTGTCCCCCCCCCTCTCTCTCTCTCTCTCTCTCTCTCTCTCTCTCTCTCTCTCTCTCTCTATGTCTGTCTGTCTGTCTCGCCCATCCCTCTCTCTCTCTCTCTCACACACACACACACACACTCATAATCGATAACTCGCATGGTATCAACAACATAGAGCTAAGCTAAACTAACATTCACCCAATCTTCCTCTCATTTAACATTTATACACCACCGTTATTATATGTTTTAACACATCATTTCACCTTTCACACACATCATATTTATTGTGTCTCTGGCTTAACTGATGAGGATTAGTCGTGAGGCAGGGAAGGTGATAATGAGGGGATAATTATAGCAAGATTCACGAGGGCAATAATGGTGGTCTCTTCTTATAATGGAAGTGTTTTCTTGGAGATTTTGTGGAGGTTATGCGTGAGACGCTTAATGGATAATACCACCGTCACAAAAAAAATAAAAAATAAAAATAAAAAACACACACACACTACACAATATATACAGTAAATATACCCGTGTGTACTTATGGAAGCATGCATGTGTATGTATATGTAACAATGTAATGGTTATGATTATATTAACTTCTAGATATGCAATACCCTGTTAATGTTTGTATACGTTAATCATTGAATGTCTAACAAAATATAAATTATATCGATATACAGTATATATAACTGGTACCAGGTATTAGTATTAATTACATAATCCAATACATATATATCCCTACATACATACATCCTTACTCTTCACTCTATCTATCTATTTATCTATCAAATTATCTAACTATCAAAGTATCTATCTACCTATCAATCAATCAACTCACCACTTGCCAGGCAGTACTCAAACCCGGCACTAGTGTAGGGGTTACTGACAGGTCAATGACATATTACTACCAGGTACTGACAACTATATTACAGGTGAAGGGGGAGGGGAGGGGAGGGGGGGGGAGTGTACAGTAGGTGTGTCTGCGTCGATGTGTGTGTACAGTGTGTGTGTGCGTGTGTGTGTTCACTTAAAGAGAGTGCGAGTTTAGATAGCCTACATAGATACAGAAAGACACGAAAATGGATATACTGTATAGATTAAATCAGAAAGAGAGAGAGAGAGAGAGAGAGTGTGTGTGTGTGTGAGAGTGAGTGAGAGAGAGATAGTGTTAGTGGTAAAGTTGACCAAGACATACAGAATAACCAGCACACCCCAATAATCCTTCTATGCCACAGCTATACTGATTGATGAACTATCCCAACCATTGATGTAAGCTTTGATAACGTTAACTACTGTACCGATATGATGATTGATGAGGACTGGTTCCCTAGGTCAATGGCTTCTAAATAATATCTAACAAACCTTATACACAATATTAATAAGACTTCGCAATACTTTCAATAATACACATACTACGAATACATGAATACTTACACACATAATATACATACACACTTACACATACCACACCTTGAATACACATAATATACATACATACTTACACATGCCATACCTTGAAGAATACACGTAATATACATACACACTTACACTTACACATGCTTCTAACAAACATATGTGTGTATATCGAAATAAAGTACACATCCCTCTCAGTGCATCTATGTTGATAAATATACGTAAACAGAATCATATGATACATTAATACGAATCTCAAACACCTTACACATATACTATTTATGTACAGTATATATATGCATATATGATTGAATGTCTCTATATGCATCTGTTTAAAGGAGAGAGAGAGAGAGAGAGAGAGAGAGAGAGAGAGAGAGAGAGAGAGAGAGAGAGAGAGAGAGAGAGAGAGAGAGAGAGAGAGAGAGAGAGAGTGAGTGAGAATCTCAAACACCTTACACATATACTATTTATGTACAGTATATATATGCATATATGATTGAATGTCTCTATATGCATCTGTTTAAAGGAGGGAGGGAGGGAGAGAGAGAGAGAGAGAGAGAGAGAATCTCAAACACCTTACACATATACTATTTATGTACAGTATATATATGAGTATATGATTGAATGTCTCTATATGCATCTGTTTAAAGGAGGGAGAGAGAGAGAGAGAGAGAGAGAGAGAGAGAGAGAGAGAGAGAGAGAGAGAGAGAGAGAGAGAGAGAGAGAGAGAGAGAGAGAGAGAGAGAGTGAGAGTGAGTGAGAATCTCAAACACCTTACACATATACTATTTATGAACAGTATATATATGCATATATGATTGAATGTCTCTATATGCATCTGTTTAAAGGAGGGAGGGAGGGAGAGAGAGAGAGAGAGAGAGAGAGAGAGATTGTGAGAGTGTGTGTGAGAGTGAGAGTGTGTGTGTGTGTTTGAGAGTGAGTGTGTATGAGAGAGAGTGAGCGTGTGTGTGTGAGAGAGAGTGAGAGTAAGTGAGAGAGGGAGTGTGTGTGAGAGAGAGAGTGAGCGTGTGTGTATGAGAGAGAGTGAGAGTGAGTGAGAGAGGGAGTGTGTGTGAGAGAGAGAGTGAGAGTGAGTGAGAGAGGGAGTGTGTGTGAGAGAGCACATTCCTTGGACTTAACATATATTTCCCCAGGTTGTATTCATCCGGTATGACATCAGCAAGAGCAGGCTTAGGATCAACATATACGGTACATAACAATATATACTTGGAAGTGAAAAGAAGAAAAAAAAATCACTGTAATGTTATTATTATTAATAAATCCTTTCAGTGTCGTATAAATATATACAGTATATATTTATCTATTTCTCTCTCTCTCTCTCTCTCTCTCTCTCTCTCTCTCTCTCTATATATATATATATATATATATATATATATATATATATATATATATATATGTTAACTAAAATGTAGTACCTGGAACTCAACACTAAACAAAACTCGTCAGCTAAATATACGATTCCCTCTGCTTAACGAATGACAACAATACCACCCCCAGCCAAAGTTGAAGTTTACATGTGACGTCATCACAAACAGCTTCATACGTTGACTCAATGGCAATCCACGTCACAGCCTTAAGGTATTTTAGAAGGTAGGTTTTTCATTCACAAGTCACCGCCTCTACATTCCAAGTCAATTAACTTATCCTAATTTAACCTCCCCTTTACTAAGCCTAGCCTATTTTAAATTAAACTATCATAACTTAACATAAACTAGCCCAATTCAACTTTATCAAACCTCAAACTAACTCAACCAAATCACACCAAACCTATCCTATGTTCAATAATCTAACCTAACCCAACATAAAATATCCTAACCTATCCCAATCCAACCTAGCCTAACGAAAACCAACCCTAACCATAAACGAAAACACAGCCGAGCTATATTATAACCTGACCATCTAAGTTCAAAGTATGGCCAAAACACACATACGAACAGATCAGTGAACGAAACGACAAGAGACCCAGCCCCGAGAAGCTAAGCAGGACTATTACATTCAAAGGGGACACTGACTTAATCCTTGTTTATTGTGAATGTGAGACAGGTGGTTCAGCCTTGTAGGGGAGATTGGGGAGGAGATAGAAGTTTGGATCTCTCTCTCTCTCTCTCTCTCTCTCTCTGTGTGTGTACTTACTCTAGTACTTACTCTAGTTGTATTGCGGGAGTGAGCATGCTCGTTATTTCCCGCCTCCTATATGTGTAGGTGTTATATGTATCGTTGGAATGGCTGTGGATGTGTGTGTAGTCTGTATTTTTAGCCAATTGGCGACATCGGAAACGAAGGCTTAGGGTGGATCTGTATGGTACCATTCTCACTATAGACGGTACCGTCTCGCCCGAAGGGATAGGTAGCCATCAGCTTAGGTGAACCATAATTATGATACCCATCTCGCCTTGTACCATTTTTGCGTGTGTGTGTGTGTGTGTGTGTGTGTGTGTGTTGAGAGAGAGAGAGAGAGAGTGTAGGTGTAAGAATTGATGTTTGTGTGTGAATGAATCTGTGCATGCCTTCGTTTTATTATATCAAACACTGCACAGAATATCTAATTGCACACAAATAAATATGAAATCCCTCTCCATAATACTATACACAAAACATCCAATGAATTAATTACCACACCAAGAATTTGATAACTATGAAATTATGAAACAATGTGTGGAGATCCCGTAGACTTCAAACTAGCAAGAGGCGACCAAAATAACTAAGAGATTATGCATATCACTTGACAACAAACACAAAACAAAACACACACACACACACACAGAAAACGAGCATCATTTGACAATACCATCTCGGGTACAAGTTGTAAATATTGATGATGTGTCGACCCCTAGTAATGGTAATGATGATTGATTATTTATGATGCATGTAAATATGATGTACTGATGTCAGTAGTGGAGGTAAATGATTGTGTGGTTGGCAGAGAGAGAGAGAGAGAGAGAGAGAGAGAGAGAGAGAGAGAGAGAGAGAGAGAGAGAATGAGAGTGAGAGAGAGAGAGAAAGGGGGTGATTGATTTTTATGTAACGTATGTATGCATGTGTGCGTATGTGCGAGTGTGTGCAATACTACAAACAATGAAGTGCACATACACATATATATACAAACACACGCACAAAGCCTTTAAAAATTATGCATTTATAAAACCTTCTTCCAATCATGTACACTCGGATTCCATAGTCTCTAACCCACTCAGAAATGGTGTGGACTTCAGCTATCTCCAAATAATGGATGTATATCTCCGGCATCGAATTTATAAATATTACTTCTCATATAACAATTACAAAACTATATAAACCGTTCATTGAAAACAAAACATCAACAAATCAATCCAGACAGTTAAACTTGCCTCAAGAAAACATACGGGGTCCAGGAATTATTATGACATCCGAGCCTACATAAAACATGTAATATTACTTTTACGCAAGATTGATAGGGTTAAGGGGAGGTTTTTAGTATGTTCTCTAGACCTTCATCAAACTTAAAATTACACCCCCTAGACCACCTTTCAAGATAAATTTGTACATTTTTCGGTAGAAAAATGTCCCGGCCGAAGGCCGCTTACTCTTAAATTACAGGCTCGCTATCGCTCGCCAGGAAAAATTCGACACCTAAATGGCACGAAGTCTTAAAATTGACAGAAATGGGACGAAAGTTCTTAAAATCGCCAAACTAATGGGGCGAACGTCTTAACATCTCAAAAACAATGGGGCTAAACATGAGGGAGAAAGGGGTCAAGAAAGAAATCCCTCAAGTGGAGATCTCCCCTGAATCCCTTCATAAATATAGAGCACTGACCCGTAAAATAGGGAGGCTTTTATTGCCATCCATCAAACGCAACAACAACAAAGGTTACAAAAAAAGAACTCCGCCCACATTTCAAGTTCAAGATGTTTCCGAGACATCCTCTTCTTTTGATCCAGTCCTCTCTCTCTCGATATATATATACTGTATATATCTCGCTCTCTCTCTCTCTTATACACTCTCACTCTCACTCTTTCTCTCTCTCTCTCTCTTACACTTTCCCTCTCACTCTCACTCTCTTTGACACATCCACACAATAATTTACCTCCACTATATTGACATATATCTCTATCTGTCTATCTATCTATCTATCTATCTATCTACCTACCTAGCTCTCTCTTTGCCGAAGGGTGGGAAGAGAGCCTTAGTCTTTGCTATCCTTTCCTTCCACTTTCTCTTACTCTTAGGGGTGCTACCTCTACTAGTATTAAGTTCTAGCCACCTCGCAGGGATCGTAGGGTCTATGTGGCCAGTGTATCTATGTAAATATCTCTCTCACACAAACACACAAGCGCGCGCAGCTATTAAATATGTAATTCTTAGCGGCGATACTCATGATGTAATTATGTTTAAGAATATTTAACATATTGTATATCAATTTTTCGTTAATCCTTCCTTCTCTATCACACACACAGAGAGAGAGAGAGAGAGAGAGAGAGAGAGAGAGAGAGAGAGAGAGAGAGAGAGAGAGAGAGAGAGAGAGAGAGAGAGAGAGAGAGAGAGAGAGAGAGAGAGAGAGAGAGAGAGAGAGAGAGAGACCAATTAGACCAGTAATCCCTGGCGGCCATACTGCTGTAGTAATTATGGTGTGCAATATTAAACCATGCATAGACTACCACCAGAATATTAAAATGTGCAAGACTTTGGTTCACTTTAGTCACACATACATACGCACACATAAACGCACACACATATACACATACACACACACGCACACACTCTCTCTCTCTCTCTCTCTGCTGTAGTAATTATGGTCTTGGAATAATTTAACCATGCAAACTATTTCCAGGATATTAAAATGTGTAGGCTCACTTTAGGCACACACACTCACTCTCTCTCTCTCTATGATGTAGTAATTATGGTTAGAAATATTAAACCATGCAAACTAATTCAAGGATATTAATATATACAAGTTCACTTTAGACTCTCTCTCTCTCTCTCTCTCTCTCTCTCTCTCTCTCTCTCTCTCTCTCTCTCTCTCTCTCTCTCTCTCTCCTAGCGCACTGGTAATGCATTTATTCGTGTAGCATCCTTCGTACTTTCCCTCTGCTAAAATGATGTCCTGACCACCTCGTTAGTATCGCAAGGCCTGTGTGGTCAGTATATCTATGTAAATCCATGCAAATCCCTCCCTGGACCATAAAGGTGTAGGTCTGAAATAATTGCCCTAATAACCACCACACCATTTAAGGTGAGGGACCACTTTTTCTGCACCGCCGGGTTTTTATATTGGCACCCACATATTCTGAAGTCGTGTACTTCAAAAAAAAATCCCTCCCAATAGTATCGCCCATTGACCCACGGAGATTTAAACTATGGACTAGAATAATCGAAATTAAAACGCTGGACAATAAGCATCAAAATATTAACACTGGACTTCGGTCATCTAAATTTAAACTCTGGACTTTTAATAATTGAAATTTAATCATCGGTATTTACACTGAGGACTTTAATAATGAACACAGAAGCAAAACCACGTCACCAGCCTTATAATAGGGTTACACGCGAGGTGTGGGGGTGAATCTATTTAAACCACGTCACCAGCCTTATAATATGTTGGCACGCGAGGTGTGTTGGTGAATCTATTTAAACCACGTCACCAGCCTTATAATTGGTTGACACGCGAGGTGTGGGGGTGAATCTATTTAAACCACGTCACCAGCCTTATAATAGGTTTACACGCGAGGTGTGGGGGTGAATCTATTTAAACCACGTCACCAGCCTTATAATAGGTTTACACGCGAGGTGTGGGGGTGAATCTATTTAAACCACGTCACCAGCCTTATAATAGGTTTACACGCGAGGTGTGGGGGTGAATCTATTTAAACCACGTCACCAGCCTTATAATAGGTTTACACGCGAGGTGTGGGGGTGAATCTATTTAAACCACGTCACCAGCCTTATAATAGGGTTACACGCGAGGTGTGGGGGTGAATCTATTTAAACCACGTCACCAGCCTTATAATAGGTTTACACGCGAGGTGTGGGGGTGAATCTATTTCCCAATATACAGTAGTTGTATTAGTAATGGTGTTCCTTCGTGGGTTGCATACTGATTGTCCTGATGGGCTTACTGGCACTCATACGCTCAACATTAATGGGTCTCCTGGACCCCCTTCTCCCACATGCTTAGCCCCATTAGCTTTGAGATTTTAAGACGTTTTATACTTTCATTAGCTTGGTGATTTTAAGACTTTTACCGGATTTCTTTGTAAATTTAAAGACCTTTCGTACCATTTAGGTGTCGAATTCTTCCTAGCGAGCGATAGTGAAACTGCAATTTAGGAGGAACCGGCCCTTGGCCGGAACATTTTTCAATCGATTTTTGTTTTCAAATTTATCTCGAAAGATAGTTGAACCTTTCTTCTTGCCGCCAACATTTTTCACTTGTTGCAGGCCACAGTGATAAAGTTCACAAACCCTCCTGAAACAACCACTACTTACGAACTACCAGAGGATCGTAAATCTCACCTTAACGAGCGCGTAAATCATCGCAAATTGCCGCCAAAAATATCCACAGAAATTACGAGTTATCAATTAACACCAAAACAGTTAGATTATGTTTTCGACTTTTAGGCCCACCCACCGATTATTGTAGGAGAAAAACAAAACACGAAAGTATATAAAATATTATGCTTATACAAACTTGCAAAGAGAAAAAAAATGAAGGCTCAACATTGCCACCAAATATATTATTATTATTTGTTATTTTTGTTTTTTAATACGTATCCAAGTTATCTTCAGAGCCAACAGAATGAAGCCAAATATTGTTCCGCTTTTAGGCCCAACTACCTTCGAAGGAACATAAACTAAAATATATCTTCCTAGAAACTGCATAAATAAGAATGCAAGTACGAACATTTATAAATCATATCCTTAAAATTACACAGGGAAAAAATAACGAATACATTATCCTGCCTTAAAAAATTACACAGGGAAAAAATAACGAATACATATCCTGCCTTTAAAAATTACACAGGGAAAAAATAACGAATACATATCCTGCCTTAAAAAAATACACAGGGAAAAAATAACAAATACATATCCTGCCTTAAAAATAACGAATACATATCCTACCTTAAAAAAAATAACGAATACATATCCTGCCTTAAAAATAACGAATACATATCCTACCTTAAAAAAAATAACTAATACATATCCTGCCTTAAACAATAACAAATACATATCCTGCCTTAAAAAATAACGAATACATATCCTGCCTTAAAAATAACGAATACATATCCTGCCTTAAAAATAACGAATACATATCCTGCCTTAAAAAATAACGAATACATATCCTGCCTTAAAAAATAACGAATACATATCCTGCCTTAAAAATAACGAATACATATCCTACCTTAAAAAAAATAACGAATACATATCCTGCCTTAAAACATAACGAATACATATCCTGCCTTAAAAATAACGAATACATATCCTACCTTAAAAAAAATAACGAATACATATCCTGCCTTAAAAAAAATAACGAATACATATCCTCCCTTAAAAATAACGAATACATATCCTGCCTTAAAAAAAATAACGAATACATATCCTGCCTTAAAAATAACGAATACATATCCTACCTTAAAAAAAATAACGAATACATATCCTGCCTTAAAAAAAATAACGAATACATATCCTCCCTTAAAAATAACGAATACATATCCTGCCTTAAAAAATAACGAATACATATCCTCCCTTAAAAATAACGAATACATATCCTGCCTTAAAAAAAATAACGAATACATATCCTGCCTTAAAAATAACGAATACATATCCTACCTTAAAAAAAATAACGAATACATATCCTGCCTTAAAAAATAACGAATACATATCCTGCCTTAAAAAATAACGAATACATATCCTGCCTTAAAAAATAACGAATACATATCCTGCCTTAAAAATAACGAATACATATCCTACCTTAAAAAAAATAACGAATACATATCCTGCCTTAAAAAATAACGAATACATATCCTCCCTTAAAAATAACGAATACATATCCTGCCTTAAAAAATAACGAATACATATCCTGCCTTAAAAAATAACGAATACATATCCTACCTTAAAAAAAATAATGAATACATATCCTAACTTAAAAAATTACACAGGGAAAAAATAACGAATACATATCCTGCCTTAAAAATAACGAATACATATCATACCTTAAAAAAAATAACGAATACATATCCTGCCTTAAAAAATAACGAATACATATCCTTCCTTAAAAAAATTATAAACGAAAATTCCGGCTATATTGTTTATTTCATGCTGCATAAATAACACTGTAAGTGGGGGCATTTCCTAATCATATCTTTAAAATTCCACAGGGGAAAACCCGAATGCATTATCCTTCCTTAAAACCCGAATGCATTAGCCTATCCTTCCTTAAAAATTGTATAGGCGAAAGTTCTGACTATATTTTCTGTTCTGTACACCGCATGGATGAACGCAAATTAGTCTATGTTTCTAAAGGAAAGAACATTTAGGCAACGAATCTCCTAAAAACTTGCATGAAGAAAAAACAAAATAACCCAAAATATCATCTCAGAGTAGTGATAATATACGGGGAAGAAAACTATACCTTAGAAAATTCGTAAATTATTTTGTTCAAGAGAAAGAAGATTTAAAAATTATGTTGTCTGCCTTAAAATGACATTAATAGCTATATTACACAAGGGGAAAACATTGCATTAACATAACTGAACAGAGAAAAGGACGAATATTTAACATACCTTCAAACTTGCATACAAAAATATCGA
>CM064545.1:37513320-37518320 GCA_032716605.1 Paralithodes platypus | reverse complement strand
TATAAATTATGAATGACATGTAAGTTATAATTATATAAGCTTACAATATTTAAATTCAGTGCCTCAACAATAAGGCCAAAATATATATTGTATTTCCACCAAAACACGAACAACAGCACATAACAAGTTGGTAGGATAGGCCAGTATTGATCACTCTAATCAAAATGCTAACATTGAATGATACTGCTAGAGGGTAGGCCTGGTTGGGGAACGGGGGGTGGGAGGGGGGGGGGGGGGGGGGGGGGAGGGGGGGGGGGGGGGGGGGGGGGGGGGGGGGGGGGGGGGGGGGGGAGGACAGAAATAGAGTTACATGGAGTTACTGAATAGAGATGTACAGACCACACAAACCTCGGAGGAAAATATGTAGGTAGCCTCGGTAGGTAGAGAGGGAGGGGGTTAAATACTGTAGGTAGTTAGGTAAGTAGGTAGTTAGGGAGGGAGGGAGGGAGGGTGGGTGAGGGGGAGGGAATTGAGGGAGGGGATGAAGGGGTGAAAGAGAAATGGAGGGAGAAAGAAAGAAGGAATACAAAGAACTTACAAACTGCAACCAACCTATTGGTTCTTACGGGGCAGTTTGGGTATGTACACTGGTAAGCTACTAAATACTATAGGCTTTATATATCTACACTGGTAAGCTACTAAATACTATAGGCTTTATATATCTACACTGGTAAGCTACTAAATACTATAGGCTTTATATATCTACACTGGTAAGCTACTAAATACTATAGGCTTTATATATCTACACTGGTAAGCTACTAAATACTATAGGCTTTATATTTCCAGCTAGGGTGGGCTGATCGGTAAAAACAAATGCCCATAGTTTGCTCCACCCTCAATGACTTAGCTATTACGAAGATTTTGTAGTGAAATAAGTTGCTGGTTATGAACACTTGGCAATAAGATGATGCAGAGTCGTAGTAGTTTCATATTTTGTTATCAAGTATCGAGAAATCAGCTGCTAAAGGATTCAATTTGCCATCAGCTGGAAATAAACCGA
Source organism: Paralithodes platypus (assembly GCA_032716605.1). Lineage (NCBI taxonomy): Eukaryota > Metazoa > Arthropoda > Malacostraca > Decapoda > Lithodidae > Paralithodes > Paralithodes platypus. The sequence goes on along the minus strand of CM064545.1, from coordinate 37,517,320 downwards.
CTATAGTGGGCAGAGTAAAGGATAGTCAATAAAAATGAAGGAAGAGAAAGAAGTGAAGGACAAAAAGTGGGAGAAGTGGCGGGGGGGGGGGAGGAGGAAGGAGGAGGGGGGGGGGGAGGGTAAGGAAGGGGAGAGCGGGGGGGGGAGGGGGGGGGGGGGGCGGGGCGATGGGGGGGTAGGAAGGATTGGAATGAAACAAAGTAGATGCCTAAGGTAAGAATATTAACCCCTGTGTGCTGTGAGAGAGAGAGCGAGAGCGAGAGAGAGAGAGAGAGAGAGAGAGAGAGAGAGAGAGAGAGAGAGAGAGATCCTGATAGCAGATAAGCATCGACTGTGTGCAAATTGATGTCACTGTAAACATCCATTATTAATAATAATAATAATAATAATAATCGGTTTATTTCAAGCCGGCAGCCACTGGGGCTGAAAATACACAGACTTAACCTAGATCTATGCATGTATAAACAAAATATATGCTTAGTTCCCAAACCAACCAACCACAAACACCTCCTTATGTAACACCACATATATGAAGGTAATAATTTACATGCCCGACACACACACACACACACACACACACACACACACACACACACACACACACACACACACACACACACACACACAAAACACACACACACACACACACACCATCACAATACACACACACACACACACACACACACACACACACACACACACACACACACACACACACACACGAATAATTTAGATGCACCTGATACACAGACACACACCGACCGACACACCTAGGTTTCCTTAATTTGCATATGTACATATATACATACATACATACATACATACACACAGTCAGACCGTGGTGGAGGGCGGACGTGCTTGAGACAGCTGATTCAACCAGGGCCTGTTTGGTGGTTTGGTATTTTTGTAGCGTTCATATGTGTTGTCCTTTTGTTTATTAATTATAATTTAAATGCAATTAGTGAATATACTCCCTAGTTAAAAAAGGTGAGAGTTGAGTTTGATTTGAGTAAGAAAGAAAAAGTAATGGATATTCCCACCGAAACTTGTGGAGCCGAACAGGTGTAAACAAAGGCCAGCTGGCAGTATCAAAGTATATAGAGTGTATAATACTTTGGGCAGTATGGCCAGCGGTGGGAGGAACCGGCTCAGCCTGCCCCCAAGCAGGGTAACCAGAGACCCTTATGATCGTGATCATGAGGGATTTAATATTTCAGGGTTCTCAGAGGAGGGAGTAGCAATATCTGCATTTGCGGTGAGGTTGAATAAACTGGAGCGGAAGCTAGAGGAACAGGAGACAAAAAGCTTAGATTATGAACGAAGAGAAAAACGGATGGCAAACCAAATTGGTATTCTGAAGGATGAGAATTACGTGTTAAGGGTTTGTATTAGCGAAATGCAGGAAGAAATGGACAGGATGAAGAAAGATATGAAGGATGTTGAATTAAAGAAGGATGAATTTCAAAAGAACGAGGAGGTAAGGAATTTGAAATTTTCGGAGATAGTAAAGGAGCAACAGATACATAGGCAGGGAAGTAACTTTAAAAAGGATGTAGTTAAGGTAATTAGACAGAAGGAAAATCTAGTGAGGGAGACTGCTGGAAGAAAAAAATGTATTGTGATAAGAGGAGATATGGAGAAACACAATGTAAAGAGAGAGGAGAGAAGTAGGATAGAGAGAGACCGAGTGAGGGAGATTCTACAGGTAGTGGACGAGGGTGTGAGAGAGTGGGAGAATGAAATTGAAGACATGCATAGAATTGGAAAATATAAACAAGAGTCTAGGCCAATGAAAGTGCAGTTTCGCACAGTAGGAATAGTAGAGGAAATCATGAAGAATAAATGGAGGTTGAAAGATAAGGATTGTCTGAAGCATATTTACATCGAAAAAGACTTGGACTTAGATGAAAGAAACAAAATGAAAAGTTTGAGGGATGAGGTGAAGGAATTGAATGCCAAAAGAACAGAACAAGAAGTGGATTTTTTTTTATTGGCGACTGGTAGGTACGAAGAAGACAGAAATGGTTCATCAAAAGCCCACAGAGGAAGACGGAGGGGCAAACAGAGAACTTAGGGATGAACGGTCGGACAGGGGAAGCGAGTACCAGTACCGAAGGACAGGAGGGAGAGACGGGTGTAAACCAGGAACAAGTGAGAGAAACAGGGCAGGTGGAGAGCACGGGGGAGCAAGGGAGAGAAGGTGGAGTGGAACCCGGGGGGGGGGGGGGGGGAGTAAAGTCTGGGAATATTAGGGAAAGAGAAAAAGAGAAAGGTGTAAGGAGGGGGAGATAAAGCTGATGTATAGTAATGTGGATGGCTTGCTGTCTAAGAAATTAGAATTGAATGACTATATTGAGAAATATAAACCACATATTATGTGCTTAGCAGAAACAAAGTTGAGAGGTGGTACTGAATTGGGAGTGTTGGGATGGGAAGGGTACAATGTGTAGAGAAAAGATAGAGAAGGAAAAGTGGGCGGTGGAGTGTTAATAATGACTGACAAAAATATAGAAGCAAGTGAGATTAACCTAGGCAATAATAGATAAGAAATTATAGCAGTGACAATAAAAGACAAGGACAACAAAGCAACTGATATAGCAGTGGCTTATATACCAGACACACACACACACACACACACACACCTATGCACATCTTTAAAAACACAAACACGCACCAATCCCACACAATCAAACCCACACACACAGTCACACACACACAACACACTCACATCCAGTTTCAAACACACTCACAAGTCTCACATACACACCAAATACACACAAGCCTCCCTTCCCACACACACACACACACACACACACAGTCACACACACACAACAGCAACATCCACACACAACAACACTCACATCACATTTCAAAGCACCTCACAAGTCTCACATATACACACAAATACACCAAGCCTCAGCCTTCCGCACACACACCACACACACCACACACACACACACCACAGTCAGTCACACACACAACACAACTCACATCCAGGTTTTCAAACACAGACTCCACACAGTCTCACATACACACCAAATACACACAAGCCTCCCTTCCCACACACCACACACACACACACACACACACAGCACACCACAGAACACACACCTACACACACACAACACACAAACACCACCCACCACACCCGCTCACATCAGCCACTAAGTCACCACAGTTAAGGTGCAGGTTTTTCTTAGTTTGTTTGCCCATGGATATCCATCAAGCTTAAGATTAGCAACCCCCTTGAGAGCCCTTTTTCAAGAATAAATTTGTACATTTGTTGTTCGGTAGCAAAGGTCCCGGCCTTGAAAGCCAGGGTTCCTCCTTAGAAATTACAGGCTCGCCAGGACTTAAACATCGGACACCGTAACAATGGCAGCAACGAAAGGCTCTTAAAATTGACAGAAATGGGTCGAAAGTTCTAAAAATCGTCAAAATAATGGGGCGAACGTCTTAAAATTAGTAAAGCAATGGGGATAAACATGAGGGAGAAAGGGGTCAAGAAAAAAATCCCTGAAGTGGAAATCTCCCCTTAATACCTGTGGAGATACTGTTTATGACTCTTAGGTGCGGTACTCTATTAGTCTTACTCTCTCTCTCTCTCTCTCTCTCTCTCGTCCCCTTCCCACTCTCTCACCACTCCCACCTCGTCTTCCCCCTCCCCTCATCCCTCCACTCTTCTCTCACTTCCCCCCCTCTCTGCTCATCACGCCATCTCTCTCTCTCTCTCTTTACTAGAATTATGTCCTGACTACCTCGTTTGGATCGTAAGGTCTGTGTGGCAAGCATATCTATGTAAATATATCTCCCTCTCTCTCTCTCTCTCTCCTGACCACCTCACTTGGATCGTCAGGTCTGTGTGGTCAGTGTATCTATGTAAATCCATGTACATATCTATCCTGTTTAATTCAGCTAATTCATGGACCACTGCAGTATTGATTTGAAGGACCTGACATACCTAACGGCAAATTTTTAGCTAAAAAATCTTCTGATCATC
>CM064545.1:37439681-37512181 GCA_032716605.1 Paralithodes platypus | reverse complement strand
GAGGTGCATGGGGCCGTTTCGTTCGTGGCCATAGTAAAGACAGAGGTGCATGGGGGCGTTTCGTTCGTGGCCATAGTAAAGACAGAGGTGCATGGGGCCGTTTCGTTCGTCAGGCAATAGATAGATAGATAGACTTAGTAAAGCATGGGGCCGTTTCGTTCGTGGCCATCCCTTCGGGGATCACGGCGTCAGGCAATAGATAGATAGATAGACTTAGGGAAGTTTGTTCCACACAAACTTTATAATTTATGCCACAATATCAACAAACAAGTGCTAAACCCCTCTAGATATATTAATCATCCATATTGTTAAACACCTTAAGTACCGGTACTCTAATTTATTCAATGAGTTTACCTCGTAGACTGAGTTTTTCAACAAGTGAGAGTGAGTAGAAGCAAAATAATAGAAGTGTTGATTTCACTGCTCCTCGCCTCTTGCCAATAGATAGATTCAATGAGAGAGAGAGAGAGAGAGAGAGAGAGAGAGAGAGAGAGAGAGAGAGAGAGAGAGAGAGAGAGAGAGAGAGAGTGAGAGAGAGAGGAGAGAGAGAGAGAGAGAGAGAGAGAGAGAGAGAGAGAGAGAGAGAGAGAGAGAGAGAGAGAGGGGGGGGGGATTACCTTGAACTCATCTTCTATACCTGTGTGCTGCGGTAAATCCGAGAATCCTAGCCCAGTATGCAATAGGTAAAATCCACTGTCTGCCCCGCTAGCCTACGTAGAAACACCAAATGTTTATATTTTCTACATTTTTCGGTATTCCCAGATTAAAGATTATACTTTTAAACTATATTTTTTAATGTAAGAGGTGATAATTCTCTCACTAGATTATTTTATTTAGAAACATAGCTATCGTAAGTCATCAATTATTGTAATATTTATCGTGATTGTTATTGTATCTAGAAACAAAACTATGGTCAGTTATTCACATGTTCTTCATTCTTCGCTACTCCTATTGACCACTTGGGAGTTTCGTTCTATAAGTAAGTTGGAGCCGTAAACATCGATTGTAAACAGAAGTGTATAAATAATGTAGGTTTCTGATGAGTAGAAGATATGATGAATTTGATGTATGCATTTGTCCATGCACTATAACCATATAAATATTAGCTGGTAATTCTCTATAATATTGATATCTACAACTCCAACTTCCTTAGAGCTCAAATGGTGCAAGTGTTGTTCACTATAATTATAACCTTGTAATTCATGAAGGGTTAGAGCAAATGGGCTGTAAATATCCACACCTATTCCCTGGCTGACTCTTCCCAAATGGTTGAAATATGATTATTCTAGTCTATATTTTTAGTTATAGAGGTTAGTGGTCAAGATGTTTGGCCGAATTACAATAAATAGACTATACTAATGTGATGTTGGATTAATTAGTCCTGGATAATGTTATCAAGAATTTCAATAATTCCGTAAATTCATTTCGAACCAGGCAATTTTTGTTGTTGTTGTTGCTCAGTTTAATTGTGTATTTATGTATTGATTGATTTGCTTGTCTATTAATTTATTTATATACAGTATATATTGAACTGTATTTAATGTCATATATTTACACAGGGGGAGAGAGAGAGAGAGATAGAGATAAGGGGGGGGGGAAGAGAGAAAGAGAGGCAAAGATAATAGATAAGACGCCACGATCAAGGTCAAATACATACACAATACACATACATACATACATACACACACATACATACATACATACACTCACACATACATACTGTACACACACACACACACACACACATACATACATACGTACATAAACACACACACACACACACACTATGGTGATTCGTAAGAGGTTATATTCTAAATTTATCCATGACATAATGCCTTTCTTGTGTATTGGTGTTATGTCCGCTTTACCTTAATGACTCTCTCTCTCTCTCTCTCTCTCTCTCTCTCTCTCTCTCTCTCTCTCTCTCTCTCTCTCTCTCTCTCTCTCTCTCTCTCTGTATTATGTAGTATCCCCTTTATTTTTATGTTTTTGTTTCTCCATTTTGCTTTCCTTTCTTACATATTTTCTCTCTTCGTTTGTTTGTTATTTCTTGTCTCGTTCTGTTCTCACTTTCTCTTATTTTCCCTTTTCTCCTTCCTTCCTTCCTTCCTTCCTTCCTTCCTTCCTTCCTTTATTTCTTTCTTCCTTCCTTCCTTCCTTCCTTCCTTCCTTTATTTCTTTCTTCCTTCCTTCCTTTCTTTCTTTCTTTCTTTCTTTCTTTCCTTCCTTCCTTCCTTCCTTCCTTCCTTCCATCTACCATTCTACCACTATCGTAACTACCATAACTACTAAGAACCTTAACTTCTAGTCCCTTGTATAAACCTACCCCAATATATTATATCCTATATAGCCTAGAGTACATCAGCTTTCATGCTATGCTCTTTAACATCCACCACCAACCACCACCAACCACCACCACCACCACCACTGCTATCTATACCTACCCTCACACCAACATTTATTCTCCTTAACCCCTTCTGTACCGGTGATGTACTTTTATTATATTCTGGCAACTATTGGAAGCTTTTGTACAGCTTAGGAAGGACGTCTACACATTAAAAGGCTACAGACTATCTCAATTAATACTTTTAGCTACCATATATCCTTCCTAAGCTTCATAATATCGTCTCAATGTAGCTTAAGGGGAGATCTCCACTTGAGGGATTTTTTTCTTGACCCCTTTCTCCCTCATGTTTAGCCCCATTGCTTTTGATAATATAAAACGTTTGCCCCATTAGTTTAGCAATTTTAAGAACTTTCACCCCATATTAAGACCTTTCGTGCCATTTAGGTGTCGATTTTATCCTGGCGAGCGATAGCGAGCCTGTAATTTAAGAGGGACCGGCCTTCGGCCGGGACATTATTCTACCGAAAAATGTACAAATTTATCTTGAAAGGGACTCAAGGGGGTGTAATTTTAAGGTTGATGGAGGTCTAGTGAACAAACTAAATACCTCCCCTTAAATAAAAGAAAAATACATCACCGGAACAGAAGGGAGTTAAGAGTTGTTAATATCATCAGTAACATTGGCTCATCTTACATAACTGCCTTGATGGTGTAATGGTTAGAGTGTTGTAAATCTGCATGTGGCAACCCAGGTTCGAATCCCGGTGGATCACAGGCTTGCTTTCATCGATTTCTTTGGGAGATGTTTGGTGTTGGAGTGAAATTAAGACAAATATATAACTATATACAAAATCATAACACTCACTGCATTCGTACTAGACCCTACAAGCCTCTGTTTGTTAGAGCTATTAACCCTTTCACGCATTTATGACGCAGAGGTTGCCAGATTAGCAATACGAAATAGAGTTCTCTCACTCTTATAATTACCTCTCCAAAATTAGTTTTCTGCCCACAGCTAACTCAAAGACAACTGCAGAGGTTGAAGTAACTAAACTAAAGGCTGCTAAATACCCCTGATGGTAACAAAGGCTTTAAAGTATCCCCAATAGGCTCAACACAGCTAACTCAAAGACAACTGCAGAGGTTGAAGTAACTAAACTAAAGGCTGCTAAATACCCCTGATGGTAACAAAGGCTTTAAAGTATCCCTAATAGGCTCAAAATCGCGTCATATGTCGGAGAGGGTTAATATGTTCACCCTTTCTAACATCACTGCTACTACCATTCTTATTATTATCACCATCACCACCCTCACTATAACTTGTAATACATTAATAATTTGTAATAATTAAGGGGAGATTTCCACCGGGAGGATTTTTTTCTGAACCTCTTTCTCCCTCATGTTTAGCCCCATTGCTTTTCTAATTTTAAGACGTTCGCCCCATTATTTCGACGATTTTAAGAACTTTCGACCCATTTCTGTCAATTTTAAGACCTTTCGTGCCATTTAGGTGTCGATTTTATCCTGGCGAGCGATAGCGAGCCTGTAATTTAAGAGGAACCGGCTTTCAGCCGGGATATTTTTCTACCGAAAAATGTATAAATTTATCTTGAAAGGGGCTCAAGGGGGTGTAATCTTAAGCTTGATGGATATCTAGAGACCAAACTAAATACCTCCCCTTAAACCTACCACAACTACCACAACATCTACCATACAGTACCCAACACAACCCTTACACACTATGATCTTTAACATCCACCACCACCACCACCACCACCACCACCAATCTATTTTAACTTCACGCAAGTCTTCACTGCTCGTAGGTGCTATTATTATCATCACTAACATTACCCTTTCTAACTTCACCTATTATCACCAAATATCGCTACCATCCTACCTATCATTACCACCACAAGTACCATATAGCTGTAGGTAGCGCCAACCAACTTGACAGTAATCTGGACCCCTTAATTTCTTATAACTCAAAATTAATAAAAGTAATCGGGCTGACATTTCTATCATTTGGGAAGAGTCCACCAGGAAATAGGTGTGGATATTTACAACCAGTTTGCTCTAGCCCTTTTGATTTATGAGAAGTTAAGATTATTGTCAAGTTCGTTGGCACTACCTATAGTATTGTCTCTTATAACATCAGTACTATATAGCATTCTATAGTATTGTCTCTTATAACATCAGTACTATATAGCATTCTATAGTATTGTCTCTTATAACATCAGTACTATATAGCATTCTATAGTATTGTCTCTTATAACATCAGTACTATATAGCATTCTATAGTATTGTCTCTTATAACATCAGTACTATATAGCATTCTATAGTATTGTCTCTTATAACATCAGTACTATATAGCATTCTATAGTATTGTCTCTTATAACATCAGTACTATATAGCATTCTATAGTATTGTCTCTTATAACATCAGTACTATATAGCATTCTATAGTATTGTCTCTTATAACATCAGTACTATATAGCATTCTATAGTATTGTCTCTTATAACATCAGTACTATATAGCATTCTATAGTATTGTCTCTTATAACATCAGTACTATATAGCATTCTATAGTATTGTCTCTTATAACATCAGTACTATATAGCATTCTATAGTATTGTCTCTTATAACATCAGTACTATATAGCATTCTATAGTATTGTCTCTTATAACATCAGTACTATATAGCATTCTTATCACTATTGCTACCATCGTTCCACAAGTACCATAGACCTACCATAACTACCATAACATCTACCATACAGAACCCCACACACCCCTTACAATCTATGATCTTTAACATCCTCCTCCACCACCACCACCACCACCACCATTGCTATGTATACAGTATATATCTACCATCTTCACAGCTTGTAGCTGCTATTAATATCATCTCCAACATTGTCTCTTATTATCGGTACCAACATCTATATATCTTCCACTACCATAATCACTACCATCCTACCTACCAAGACCAATAGTATTGGTCTTGCTTCCTACCACTACCACCACAAGTACCATAGACCTACCAAAGCTACCATACCAACTACCATAAAGTGCCACACACAACCCTTTCACACTATGATCTTTAACATCCACCACCATCACCACCACCACCACCACCACCAGACTCACAGCTCGCTATTCTACCATCACATCAATTTCCACCTGAATGGGGTGGAACGTCTTACAATGGTCAAAGTATAGGAATAAAAATTCTTAAATTCGCGGAACTAATAGAGCGAAAGAAGGGGGGGGGGGTGCAATACAGACTACCCTTATTTTAGATACAATTAACTTAAGTTATTTCCCATTCCCTGTGTAGGCTACTTGGTTTATGAGGCTGCATGACCTTCAAAAGACAGAGTTAAGAGGCTTTTATCAGGATGTAAATAAACGCTGAACATAATATTTTAGTGATATTAGAAGCTGCAACACTTGTGATATTGATAGATCCTTCAAGCACAGAAGACTTGTGATGGTGGTGGTGTTAAAGAGTAATGTGTGTGTGTATGTTTGTGACTGTGTGTGTGTGTGTGTGTGTGTGTGTGTGTGTGTGTGTGTGTGTGTGTGTGTGTGTCGGCCTAGCAGTATCAGGCAACCAGAGAGGGAGTAGTTGGAAGATAGACAAAAACACAAAAATACTACCAACTCAGCCATCTACCTATAGAAGGGTGAGAAGGAGTCTTGAAGGAGGTTACATAATCTACCTCTCTCTCTCTCCCCCCCCCCCCCCCTCTCTCTCTCTCTCTCTCTCTCTAGTCTTGTTGCATCACTCTCTCTCTCTCTCTCTCTCTCTCTCTATCCTGTATTGTTTATCTTATGTTACTCTATATATCTATCTATACACTCTGTCACATCCCCCCCCCCCACCCACACACAGAGTCCTGATCCCCTCGCTAGAATCGCAATTTGTATGTGGTCAGCGTATCTGTGTAAACCCACGTAAATTAATATATTTCACTAACAAACCCGTCGCTTCCCCGGTAGTTTCCCTATTTTTGTTTTTTGTGTGTGTTTTTTTTTAGTGGAGAATTTGTTTTCGCCATATTCCAGTCTGTAGATATCCCCTCAGACCCATTGTGTAACATAATATCTGGGGCCAATTATAAATACGCGCCATAAAGGCTTTTCCTGGTAACCCTATTTGATCCGAGAAGAGGTGTGTGTGTGTGTGTGTGTGTGTGTGTGTGTGTGTGTGTGTTGGAGTGGGGGGGGGGGGATTTTAAAATGTTTCACCTCATTAGTTTGGCGCCATTCTGATTGTTTGGCGCCATTCTGATTTCGATTTTTCTGGGCAAGTGATAGCAAGCCTTTAACTTAAGAAAAAATCGGCCTATCGAAAAATGAACCATCGAAAAATGTACAAATTTACCTTGAAGAGGGTCTGGATGGTCAGTTTGTAGTTTGAAGTAAGTCTGGGTAGGCGTATGTGATAGTTTAGGAGACACACTAAAATATATTCCTTGAAAATAGACTGCACTTGGTAACCCTTTAACTGTATGAGGACGTATGTTTAATTAATTATGGCAAACATTAGGCGATTATATTTAGTTGCGGGAAGGCCACTAGCAATCAAAGAGTTTAGGTAGATCTCAATTAACCCTCTGACTTACGTATTGTGGTTCTTAACCCCTTCTGTATCAGTGACGTCTCTTTAATTTCATTCTTGCTACCATTAGACTATTTTATTCAGTTTAAATAGGGTCTCCAGCAATTAACAGGCTTCAAAGTAATTCACTTAGCTTTTATACTACCACAGCTCCTTCTTAAGCTGCACAAAATCGTCTAAATATAGCTAGACAAAATTACGCAGACGTCGCCGGTACAGCAGAGGTTAACCCCTTGAAACTCTGAAGCGTTTTAGCAGTTTATTTTGGCTATCATTAGACGATTTTATGCAGCTTAGGAAGTATCTGTGGGTATTAAAAGAGTAAATACTATCTCAATCAACCCTCTGACTTCCATATACCGTTACTAATCTGAATAAAATCGTCTAATAGTAGCCATAAACAGAACAGAAACGCGTATTGGAGCTTGAAAGGGTTAACATACTATCGTGTAAATATGTGTGACCGATTATTAACACTCGTCAAATGGGCTTTCCCTCGTTATATTACCTACTAAAGATAACAGTAAGCCAAGAGATGCACTCAATTCCTGGTAGCAGCCTCCACAAACCAAGACCACCCACTAAACTACATGGCAACACACCCACAGACACCAAGAAATATCAAAACAACACCCAGCACACGGTATCACACACAATTATTGTCCTCTCTCCCTCCCTGCCCACCCCGAACCAACTTCCAGAAGCACATCCATACTCATATCTCTCACCGATCCATCCACTCACTCACAGACAACACGCAGCTGCATGCACGACCTCCCGAAATCCATCCTTCCGAAGCCTTCCTTCCTCGCGAGGACAGAGTCCACCTGGCCAGGCTGAGATGCGGACACCATCCAGCTCTCCTGAGCTATCAGAAGAGACTGGATGACTCCGTTGTCGACGCCTGCCCGGGATGTAACACAGCACCCCATACCATTAAACACATCATAGAAGACTGCATTTCACACAACCACTTACGCCAACAACACAATCTACACTCAATGAGAGCTCTGTGGGAAAGCCCGATCGTGGCCATGGCCTTTCTCAGGGACTCGGGGCTGTTCGGCCAGGCAGCTTAGGGAACAACAACAATAACAACAACAGTAAGCCACTATACTGGATATTGAGGTGTATTGAGGTTATCAGTTTAGTTCAATGGGTTATTCGTACAGTTGGTGGGAACGAGTAACAAAATGATATCCCTTCTCTACTGGGGTTTGTTCTGGCTATATTTAGACGATTTTGTGCAGCTTAAGAAGGATCTGTGGTAGTCAAAATGGTTAAGTGAGAGAGTTCGAAGCTTGTTAATTGTTGGAGGCCCATCTTAAACTGAATAAAATCGTCTCATAGTAGCCAGAGTAAAGTTAAATATATATATATATATATAAAAGGGTTTGATACAAAAAACAATGAAAACATACATATTTATATATACACACACACACACACACACACTGGGTACGATCGAGTAATCCTGTTATTATGGTTAACACAGTAACCTACTTTGTTTGAGTCAGAGCTGAGGTAATATTCCTACTGATAATAGAAGTAACCCTTAACCCTACCTTTAGTGAATCACAGGTACAATATTATGACTAGTGTTATGACGACTAGCTAAATATTATAGGTATCTCGGATCTTTATATGTTATGAATCGGAATCATTGTGAATCTCTATATGTCATGAATGGGAATTATTGTGATGAAGCTGTTCTCATAGGTAACCCATATCCCTATTTGTCATGACTAAGAAGTATTATCTCCCTCCGCTATAGTACTCACTTCCCTATTTACACGGATGGCTCCCACACCTCCTCCCCCCTGTCCTCTACTGCCGCCATTTATGTTGAGCACCTTTCCCTTTGTCGAGCTTGGCGGCTGTCCGGTTTCCACTCAGTTCTTGCTTCAGAATTGTATGCCATCCTTCAAGCTTTACTTTTCATTCGTGATTTCCTCCCCCCACAGTCATTAGTTGTTTTCTCAGATTCACTATCCTCCCTTGCCCTCCTCAGCTCCCAGCACCCGGTGTCTCATCGCTACCTTGTCTTTCAGGCCCATTCTCTCCTTTGCTCCCTGTGGCAGTCCGGTTTTTCCCTCCATTTTCAGAGTTTCCCTCCCATGTTGGTATCCGGGGTAACGTCATTGTTGATGCTGCGGCTTCCCTTGCCCACTCCTCCCCTGCCCTTGAACCCCTCCCTCTCCCTCCCTACTCAGTTGTCAGGCTAGCTTTTGCCCAATGCCGGACGCTCTGGGATGCCTCCCTCAGAGGCGAGCTCTCCCTCACCGCCCTTGGTCAGTACAGGCTAGATTCTTCGCCTCACCCGTGGTCCCGATCCCCCCTCCGCCCCCTTGACACTGCCCTGGTCCGTCTCCGCATAGGCCATGTTGGACTGGCCTCTCACCTATTCCGTCTGCGACTGGTGCCTGACCCTTTCTGCCCGTGGTGCCGGACGGTGGATGAAACGGTAGAGCACTTCCTGCTTCACTGCCCTCGCTTCTATTCCCATAGGACCCTCCTCCGCTGCAGTCTCCGCTCCCTGGGGGTCTCCACCTTTACCCTCCCCGTCCTGTTGGGGGGCAGTGGACTGGACCCGGCCCTCCGTGTCCAGGTGCTCCAGCACACCAAAGTCTTCCTGCGGCGTTCGGGTCGTCTCGGCCGCCTGTGATTGCGTACCTGTGATGGTCTCCGGCAGGGTTAATTGGGCCTGCCCACACAGCCCTATAATCAACAAACAAGAACAAATAAGAAGTATTATGAGTAAACCGTTCTTATGGCTGACTCAGAACCCTACTTATGAGTCAGATACAATATTATGACAAGTTTGATCTTATTGTTAACCCAGATGTATATATGTCCTGACTCAGAATTAAGATGACTAAACTGTTCTTATAGATAAATCCGATTATGACTTTCTTTATCAGTGGACATTATCATATAGGTAACCAAGAACAATATACACACACACACACACACACACACACGACACCATGAACAACAATAAAAGAAGACATAAAGTAATTTAGGTTAGGAGCAATCGAGAGAGAGAGAGAGAGAGAGAGAGAAAAAGAGAAATTTACATAGATACACTGACCACACAGACCTTATGATCCCAGCGAGATGGTCAGGACTTAATTGTAGTAGAGAGAGAGAGAGAGAGAGAGAGCGAGCTATGCATCTGTTTGTATAATATTATGTGTGTTCGTATGTACCTAGAGCCACCACTGCGGCACCATAATATTACGTAACCCCAACCTTAACATACAAACAACAACAGATCCGCAGTATACAGTGGTGTTTGTGTATATGTATCTCTCTTTCTCTCTCTCTCTCTCTCTCTCTCTCTCTCTCTCTCTCTCTCTCTCTCTCTCGAACCCAGCTGCACGGAACATCTGCTCAAGCGGCTCGCTTGGTGTAGTGACTAGCGTCTCGGACTTCCACCCAGAAGGCCCGGGTTCGCGCCCACGCTCGGCGCATTAAAGATTTTTCACAAGCACTGAGTCGTTACCATCCCTCATGAGCAAAGGGATGGGGTAGTAGTACAGGACCCCAATGGAAATACGCCTAATCGGCCTTATTGAGCTATCCTTAGCTAGCTTAGCATGCGCTAGCTTTAAGAACTATTATTATTATTATTATTATTATCCATAACAATAATACTAATATATGTTCACCTGGATTACATTACAAGCTTTCAATAACATGCATTTATTTGGGTCACTCCTCACAATATTCCAAAATCAACTCACACACACACACACACACACACACACACACACACACACACACACACACACACACACACACACACACATATCTCATAGGCTTAATCTCCACCTTCCTAGACATCACATGTGGAGTCCCACAGGGCACAAAGATGGGGCCTCTATTGTTCCTCATCTTGATTAATGATGCCCTAAAGGACACTCCATTCCACTGGTGGTACGTGGACGACTCGACAGTCGGCATTACTGTCGATAACACCTCCCCTAACTATGACCCCCTACAACTTACAAGACATCCTCGACCGTCTTCAAGCCTGGATCACAGTCAATCATGTGACCATCAATCATGACAAGACAGTGGTCATGCACATCAACACCTCCGTTACCGACCTTCCTCCACCCACTGTCACAATTGGTCTTCATCCCCTTCAGCTTGTTGAGTCCACCAAACTCCTCGGAATTACTGTGGACAACAAACTGAACTGGAAGAAACATGTGTCTACCACAGTCAGGACCGCCACATACAAGTTGTTTATGCTAAGCCGGCTGAGATCCCTGGGGGCGCCGGAGAATGAGCTGAAGAGTATATATAACATCTTCATACTCCCTAAGCTCACCTACGCCTCTCCCGCCTGGTCCTCCTCTCTAACCCTGACACAACAACGTCAATTGGAGAGAGTGCAGAAGAGGGCATGCAGGATCATCCTGGGTGGCACATACCCAGGGTACGAGGAAGCTCTCACCACCCTTAGCATACCTGCACTTTCAACCCACCACTACAACACACTCAAGCAGTTTGCATCTAAGCTACTTGTTCACCCACGACACAGAAACTTACTTCCACCAGACGCCCCTAGACCAACACGTGCAGCTCGACACTTCAACACACTCCAACCAATAAGGGCAAGAACTGACAGATACAAAAATAGTCCTATCCCAACCATTGTAAATATTATTAATAATGTGTAATGCCGGCCTGTCACACCATATATACGCGCCCTCCTTTAATAATGTATGCATAAGTGTGTGTGTGTGTGTGTATTAGAATATATGTATGTATTTGCTTGAGTTTGTTTATTAGTGTGTGTGTATATGTGCATTTATGTATGTACAGTATATGTGTATGTATGTGTGCGTATATGTGTATGTATGTATGCGTTAATTATCTATATATGTGTGTCTATAGTGTATACTGTTTGTGGTTCGAGGCTCGAGCCCGGCTGAGAGTATTCTATCACACACACACACACACACACACACTGAAGAATGTCCCAAATACTATAATTCCCCCAAGCTGTCTCTCCTTATTTTATATTCTTCTTTTGTTCTCTACCGAGGATTACCTCCCATTGTAGTAGGCTTTACCTGACCCTACCTGTACGGACCCTAGGCCATTTTGCCTTAACCCTTTTCAAACTCCTCATTTGATCTCTTCCGACGTTTGACATTCCATTCTAATTGGCTTTACCTGACCTACAGTCCGTTGCCCCATTAACCCTTTTCCAATTCCCTCATTTAATCTCTCCCAAGGATTTAACTCCCATTATTAGCCTCACCTGACCCTACCAGAACAGTTTTTGTATGTATGTATGTTTGTTTGCATACGTGAGCGTTTATGTATACGGGCATGTGCACACTTACTGCATGTTCTTATGTTCATATATGTATGTATATATATATATGCGTATTTATGTGTGTACGTATGCGTATATATGTATGTTCTGTATATATATGAGTAAAATAAATGTGTACTGTATATGCACTGTAAATCACTTACTCTCATGGTTAATTTATGATAATATGTATTTTGCACTAGCATAATTATTGTATTAATTTCTTGTTTTAATGTAAAGTATATTATACTCACCCATTGTAAACTGAGCTTACCATTTTCATATCTGTACATCTCATGTTCATCCACTAATTGTAAAATGTGTATTTTCAGCTCATGAGGCTGCCATTCTTTAATAAACCGTTTATTATTATTATTATTATTATTAGTATTATTATTATACACACACACACACACACACACACACACACACACACACACACACACACATATATATCCATTTTACCCCAAAGTTCAGAGCAATACTGATCTTTTGACCTAATTTGCAATTTGCGATTTGACCTAATGTGCGATGCATGAGGTGTTGATTTTCGGTGTGAGCATCCTGGGTTCGAATCCACGGACTGCCACATGTGTTTGTAAATTTCATTAATCGATTTTAGGAGTATAGTTGGTTGTTGGAAGGAACATAATAATTAGCATACCATTACTTCTGTTGCTATCTAGCTATTTGTGCATTTATCGATGTATATAATTATCTATCTAATGTGTGTATTTGTCTATTGATATACCTACCCATATGTCTATCTGTATGTATATGCATCTATCTTTTTTTTTTTTTTTTTTTTTTTTTTTCTATATTCCAACTTACTTCCTCTCGGGCATAGGCTGAGAGCCTTAACATTCACCGCTTTACAATGAACAGTGAAGCCCGTGAGGTCTTGTTCCAGTCTAGGGAGTGAGACATGTGAAGCACGTAGAGTACAACGAGCACCTGCCATCTTGCCTTCACATGAGGCACGGTGCTCACTCATGGTCCGAAACGACCCCATCTCTATAGCCACCTCGTTCCCGTGCTTCACTGTCTCACCCCCTACACTCGGACTCTCACACTTACACACACACAACGCCACCTGTTGAGCAGATAACTCTATCTATTTTCCTATTAACCAAGCTCTCAATCTGTCTGTTATCTATTTGTCTAGCTGTGTATCTATCTCGCATAGTTCAAGATAGGTACTCGAGAACAGGTGCACAGAACATCTGCTCAATATCTATACAAATACTATGTTTTCATCTCTGGTTACCTAACAAACTGTCAAGAGCATTCACTGCTGACGTCTCTCCTCAAAACAATGTGTACCGGTATTCCATTGTTCCCTCAGAGACTCAAGAATAACACGAAATTATGATGACCTAATTCAAAGGAGTATTCTAATGATGATGCGCATCCAAGGAGAGTGCAGTCACTTATAAAAAATCATGGATCCCCTTCGTTTTGTTTTGATGGTTTGTGTGGCCAGTGTATCTATGTAAATCTATATATCTAGCTATCTTATCTATCTACTGTTCCATCTATCTATCGATCTCAAATTATTGTTCTCCTCCCCACCAGACCTTGAACAGGTGACCAAGGCATCAACTCACCAGGAAGACGCAGGTGAGTAACTGGATGACGTCATTGGTAGTAGTTAGGGCAAAACCAATTATGTACGGTACTGACGTCATGGGTATTGCGACAATCTTATAACTTCTTAATGTACATTCACACACACACACACACACACACACACACACACACACACACACACACACACACACACACACACACACACACACAGTCGACTCTCTCTCTCTCATACTTATTCATATGGATACTCACTTCCTCACATACTCACACTGACACAAACTTAAAACACACGTACTCGTCAGAGAGAGAGAGAGAGAGAGAGTGAGAGTGAGTGAGTGAGTGTTGCATTGTGGTGGTACGGGTGCATGGCCAGTATATACGCACATACACACGGTCATACGCACATACATAGATACATACGCATTTACTTTATCACACACACACACACACACACACACACACACACACACACACACACACACACACACACACACACATACATACATACACAGTAGCCTTTCCACACATTCCTATACAAACAATCACTTCCTAACACACACACACACACACACACACACACACACAGATCAGAGAGAGAGAGAGAGAGAGACTAACGCACTTCATAGATCACTAGTTAAGATAAACAAAATAAATGTACGGTACTGACGTCATGCGTGTTACGACAATATTCAGTTGCTTCCTACATCGGTGTGAGCGTATAATAGTTGGTGTGGTATGCGTCACTGGGGCACATATACATACTACATACACATACACAGTCACACACACGCGCACACACACTCACATACTCGCTCGCTCTTGGTCTCTCTCTCACTCTCACTCTCTCTCTCTCTCTCTCTCTCTCTCTCTCTCTCTCTCTCTCTCTCTCTCTCTCTCTCTCTCTCTCTCTCTCTCTCTCTCACAATATGACCTTACAAAAGTCGTAGGTTCTTCACAATGTCACCAGGATTAGTTATTATTTAATATTCAGGTTTTAATACCGGTAGTAGTATTGTCTTATGTAAGGAGAGAGTGTGTGTGTGTGTGTGCGTGTGGTAGAGAGATAGAGAGAGTATATGTATTTGTGTATATACGTATGTGTATGTATGTGTGTGTGTGTGTGTGTGGTAGAGAGATAGAGAGAGTATATGTATTTTTGTATATACGTATGTGTGTGTGTGTGTGTGTGTGGTAGAGAGATAGAGAGTATATGTATTTTTGTATATACGTATGTGTGTGTGTGTGTGTGTGTGTGTGGTAGAGAGATAGAGAGAGTATATGTATTTTTGTATATACGTATGTGTGTCTGCGTATATATATGTGTGTGTGTGGTAGAGAGATAGAGAGAGTATATGTATTTTTGTATATACGTATGTGTGTGTGTGTGTGTGTGTGTGTGTGTGTGGTAGAGAGATAGAGAGAGTATATGTATTTTTGTATATACGTATGTGTGTATACGTATGTGTCTATGTAATAATAATAATATAATAATAATAATAAACGGTTTATTAAAAAATGGCAGCCTCATGAGCTGAAAATACACATTTTACAATTTAGTGGATGAACATGAGATGTACAGATATGAAGATGATATGATGTGTGTATGTATGTGTGTGTGGTAGAGAGAGATAGAGAGAATATATGTGTTTGTGTATATATGTATGTGTGTATACGTGTATGTGTGTAGCGTGTGTGTATATATATGCATGTGTGTGAGTGTATAGGCCTATGTATGCATGTGCATTTACGTGTGAGAGAGAGAGAGAGTGTGTGTGTGTGAGAGTTCCATCGACCACACTATTAACAAGATTGACACCATAAGAATAATACCAATGTAGGTCAGCCTTTGTTAACATAATACCAATGTAGGTCAGCCTTTGTTAACATATACAGTATACCGGTATACTACACTATGTCACGTACCGTACATCCTTACTTACGTACATACCATTATACATACACACACACACACACACACACACACATACACACACACACACATACACACATCAAATAAGCAGACCCACAGACACACACACACACATGACACACTCACACGACACACACAACTATGACACACACACACACACACATGAGAACGGAATAACGTAGATGAAATAGCGGGTGTGATTCCGTGTAAACAACGATACATTTAAAGATATTCCTTTGATGCAAAATCTCTTAAAACTATATATTTACAGTGTGTGATATATTAATTTGTGTTTGTCATATCAGAATTGCCCCCTCTCCTCCTCCAAAGTAATATATAAATTAAAAACAATAATATATATATATATATATAATAACGCAGAGACAATTGCGTAAAGTACTGTATAAAATAGATAACTAAAAAAGTGCCGACATTGGTTTTGGCGCCGAAATGTGTCAAAACAAAGCAGTAGTCCTCGGTCCAGATGTTTCACTCATGGACGTTTTGTTTGTTTGTTTTTGTAGATGTTTAGGTGACAATCACCACGGTCGATCTGGGGATCCGCCGCTGATGAGCTCGTCCTGGAATCTTAACGACTCTGAATCTTACGATTCTGTACAGGACTGAACATGCCATTTTTATCGGCAATAGCTCAGAGAAGAGTGTTGAGAGGGGAGAATGGGTGTTCGAGAGAGAGGAAGGTGTTGGAGTGGCTTTGTTCACTTTTATTATGCAGTATAGAGGCTGTTTATGTTTGGGATCCCCTTGTTTTGTCTCTTTATTTTAGTATTTATCATAAGATGTTTCGCCTCATTATTTTGGCAATTATAAGATGTTTTCCCCCATTCAGGTGTCTATGTTTTCTACCGAAAAATGTACACATTTCAGTTGAAGGTAGGTCTTTCGGATAATATATGTTTGTTGTTCATTTATTTAGTTTTATATATATATTTGTTTGTTATTGTGTGTGAAAGGAGATAATTATAGAGGGGGAAAGAAATAGCATTCCCACCACCAAATCTGTCCAACCCTAACCAGTAGGCCTCGGTCCAGATGTTTTAGCCATGTAATGGCTGTGTTAACTTTTCCTTCTCTACTTCTACTGTATATAGGACATGGACGAACGGCACGTATGACTGTGTGTGTGTGGGGGGGGGGGGGGGGGGTTATATACGTGTGTGTATGTGTGTGTTTGTGTGTATGTGTGTTAACTTTTCCTTCACTACTTCTACTGTATATAGGACATGGACGAACGGCACGTATGACTGTGTGTGTGTGTGGGTGGGGGGGGGGGGGGGGGTTATATACGTGTGTGTATGTGTGTGTTTGTGTGTATGTGTGTTAACATTTCCTTCACTACTTCTACTGTATATAGGACATGGACGAACGGCACGTATGACTGTGTGTGTGTGTGGGTGGGTGGGGGAGGGGGGGGTTATATACGTGTGTGTGTGTGTGTGTGTGTGTATGTGTGTTAACTTTCCCTTCTCTACTACTATATACGACATGGATAGACAGAGAGATTGACATACACAGATTGACATACACAGATTGACATACACAGATTGACATACACAGATTTTGTGTGCTCAAGTGTTTGTGTGTGTGTGTTTTTATTCTCTTCACATACGCGCGCGCGTATGTGAGGAGAAAGAGCGAGAGAGAGTGACATACATGTAGTTATTTTGACATCATCCTGAATATTTTATCCCCAATCAAAGGGCAGCGTGCGAGAGATTCTGCTTGCTATACTTAAATATATATGTAGCCTACACGTCCGTTATATGTATTGTATATGTGTATGAGAGTGTGTGTGTGTGTGTTTGTTGGTGTGTGTATGTATGCGAGTACGAGAGATATGTTCGTTCGTTTATGTATATGTGTGTATGTGTGCAAGTAAGAGATATGTGCTTGTTCATATGTGTGTGTTTGTTTTCCACTGTTACCATTATAATGTGGGACGGGGACAAAATGGCATTTCGACACTAATGGGGCTAAAGATAAGGGAGAAGGGAGTCCAGACAAAAATACTTTAAAGTGTGTGTATGTTTGTAGGACGGGGCCGAATAATTGCAAGCAGGGTCGTAATTTTTTTATTCTTGAGCTAACGATTTGCTCTGTTTGTATTGGTGAGCGGTCAATGTCGTGTGTGGGTGTCTGGTGAAGAAGGTGAGAGAGAGCAAGAGTGTGTGTGTGTGTGTGTGGGGTGAGAGAGTTTGTGTGTGTTCGTTTGTATGAGTGTACGAGTGTGTGTGTGTGTGTGTGTGTGTGTGGTGAATAGGGTGAGAGAGTTTGTGTGTGTGTTCGTTTGTATGAGTGTACGAGTGTGTATGTGTGTGTGTGTGTGTGTGTGGTGAAGAGGGTGAGAGAGTTTGTGTGTGTTCGTTTGTATATATGTTTACGATTTTGTATGTGCGTGTGTGTGTATGTGTTTTTAGAATGTGTGAGTGATTGTGTGTGTTTGTATTATGTTTGTGTGAGTGTGTGTGTGTGTGTTTGTTTGTATTATATATGTTTGTGTGAGTATTTTTTTCTAGAATGAAGTTCGCATTTGAAAATTACTAGTAAAAGCATGTTTTGTAGCCTATTCTTTAAAGTGTACAAATATGTTAGTGAAAGTTGAATTATTATTGGTGTTAATAGTGTCTTTGTGTTTCCATGGTCAGCTAGAAAGTGCATGTTGTTATTGACATAGATGAAAGGAGGACAGCTAGCGAAAGTTGACCCCAAGATGACCTTGTTCTTAACATTCAAGTTGTTGTTGTTGTTGTTGTTGTTGTTCCCCAAGCTGCCTGGCCGAACAGCCCCAAGGCCCCGAGCAAAGCCAAGGCCATAACCGAGCGCCCCCACAGAACCCTCCCCGCCGACCACAATAAAGCCTGGGTGACCGAAGCCACTCCATGGCGGGGAGCTGAGGAGGGCGCGGAAACGCCCGGGAAACCAAAGCCCCACCCAGGGCCCTGTGCCCCTCAGCAATTATGAAGAGAAAGTTGAGGGGCAAAGGAAAAATGTGACGCTTTGACTTCCAATCTTGGTAAATTGGGAGGTCAATCCACGGAAGAGACGCCGTCACTTGAGATCTAGAAAATATATAAGTAAAAGGAACATTCAGAGTAAGCTATAGGTATGGCAGAGATCGCTCAGTTCTCACTCTGATAGACCAGCCCATCACCACTTAACATACAAGTAGTGTTAATGATCAAATGGAACGTATGTGTGAATCTCGTATTAACTCTTTCAGTACCGGTGCCGTCCTTTTAACTTTATTCTGGCTACTGTAATACGATTTTATTCAGTTTACATAGGGTCTCCAGCAATTAACAGGCTTCTAACTATCTCGCCTAACTCTTTTTACTACCACAGATCCTACTTAAACTGCACAAAAACGTCTTCATATAGGTAGAATAAAATTAAAAAGATGTCGCCCCTATAGAAGGGGTTAAATTAATGATGGTGTGAATATAAGATAAAGTGATTTGCGTTGTCATGGTCAGAGAGAAGTGGTAGTTGTTGAATTGGCAAGGATAGGGAGGGAGGGAGGGGGTAAGGGGGGACTGGGTAGTAGTGACGTCACGATGTAAACAAACATGGCGGACCACTGACGCATGAGGGACAATGGTGGAGGCCAACCATAATATACACACACATAGGCCTACACACATACATACTTATATACTTAGGCTACGTACACACGCTTATATACATACATACATATATATTTAGTATATATATTTATATATATTTATATTATACATACCTACACAGCCATGAAGGGTGATGATACGCCAGCGATGATGTCATGTATGAAGACCATCGATAATATACATACATACATACATACATATATACATACATATATACATACATACATACATATATACATACATACATACAAATATACATACATATATATACATACATATATACATACATACATATATACATACATATATACATACATACATACATATATACATACATATATACATGCTTACTTACAAATATCCACATTTAGACACATACGGAACAGATTACTGGCGCATGAGAGTAAGAGATACTGTGTATCAATAATATATTTAAATAATTTCACTTGAAAGTATACTTTTACATATTGTATTACTTTGAGCATAATGTGTGTGATAATTATTATGTTATGTGTATTAATACCTTGTTCGTAATTAGCCTCTGAAAAGCGTTATTTATTATAGTACCGTATCTTTTACGGCAATGCTGGAAATTATTATAATATTTTCATATATTCATATTTAATGACATTAATGTGTATCTATCTATCTATCTATTTCCCTACGCCGTGATCCCCGAAGGGGTGGCCACGAACGAACCGCCCCCATGCACCTCTGTCCCCAGTCAGTCGACGCACCTCCCCCCAACCAGCACCGCCTTCGTTCATATACTTCTTGTAAATTTTATATTAATTTGTAATGTAATTGTTAATGTAATCTGATGGCTATTAATTCATTAGGTCAACAGTTTTGCATACATGATTTATATGGGTACAAACTACACACACACATACACACACATACACACACACACACACACACACACACACACACACATATATATACACACACACACTTTTTCTCTCTCCATTCCCACACGCTACCTTACATTCCTGTCTCTCACCTTGATTTCCTACCTTGTCATTCCCACATAATATACTTGGTTCGTTACTGTCTGTCTGTCTGGCTGTCTGTCTCTCTGTCTGGCTGTCTCTCTCTCTGTCTGTCTGTGTATCCAGCTATATCTTACTGTCGACAAATACACAAGCACACTTTATTTTCTCCGTTGATAATCGTACATAGAGCTTTTCAACATATCCTTAGTAACCTCGTAAGGGTCATTCATATGTTGTACGGTAGCTTGTCTTTGTTCATACTACTTAATGCGTCTCTCTCTCTCTCTCTCTCTCTCTCTCTCTCTCTCTCTCTCTCTCTCTCTCTCTCTCTCTCTTTTATCCCAACCCCCTGCGGCCCACGAGGACAAATTATATATAGAGAATCACCCCCTCTACGCCCCCCACACATAAGCGCAGTTTTAACACCCAAATTGAAGGTCTGGGAAACGTAGTTACTTATATAAATAGATAAATGGATGGATAGATAGATAAATAGATGGATATATAGATAGATAGAGAGAGAGAGTGAGTGAGTGAGTGAGTGAGTGAGTGAGGATGAGAGAAAATATCTAGGAATTGGTAACTAGAATTATACGAGAATCTATGACGACTTAGTTTAAACGAGAGAGAGAGAGAGAGAGAGAGAGAGAGCATGAGAATGAGAGTGAGAATATCTAGGAAATGGTAACCAGGGGTGGCAACTATTTATCAAGAATTGCAAGAGAATCTATGACGACGTAGTTTGAACGAAAGAGAGAGAGAGAGAGAGATGTAGATATAGTGTCGACACAGACTACGATCCAAGTGAGGTGGTATTAAAGAACATAATTCAACGGGAAATAGCAGAAGTCCTTACTAGAGAAATGTGATTGTTTTTAGATAAGCACACACACACACACACACACACACTCACTCTCTCTCTCACACACACACACACACTCTCTCTTTTTCACACACAAACACACACTCTCTCTCTCTCTCTTTCACACACACACACACACACACACTCTCTCTCACAAACACACACACACACTCTCTCTCTCTCTTTCACACACAAACACACTCTCTCTCTCTTTCACACACAAACACACTCTCTCTCTCTTTCCACACAAACACACTCTCTCTCTCTTTCACACACACCCCAGTTTTCCCAGCTATAATAATAAAGGCGTAACAAACAAACAAACACACGTCTCTCTCTCTCTCTCTCTCTCTTTCCCCCTCTTGTGCAAGGTGCTGTCCGCGTGACGGAGATAACACGTGTTGATGGTCTTGTATTGTTGGTAGATTTGGTGGAAATATGGAGAAATTGTACTGTGTTTTTAGGATTTTTGTTTATTTGTTTATGTTTAGGAAATATAGTGACGTTATACTCGGTTTGTGTACAGGTGGCCACGTAAGTTCACACCTACTCCTTGATATTAGGCTATGATATGGAAGTAAAAAAAAAAAAAAAAAAAAAAAAAAAAATGTATAAATGACTTACAAGAAGAAAACAAAACACACACACACACACCCTTAGACACGGCTCCCCTCCTCTTGTGTAAGGTGTTGGCCGCGTGACGGGGAGAACACGTGTTGATGGTCTTCTATAGTTGTTGGATTGTGGTGAAAATATAGAGGAATTATGCTTTTTCGGATTTTGTTTAATTTGTATGATTTAACCTATTCTTTACCTTCTGTTCATTTGTATGATTTGTAGTCTACGATTTAACCTATTCTTTACCTTCTGTCCATTTGCACTAACAATGTATACCCCCAGCCTGCGAATAATAGGAATTATTATATTTTTTCCACCAACCAACTTCACTTCTAAACTCAATTAATGAAATCAACAAATACATGTGGCACTCCAAGGACTCGAACCCAGGACACTCACACCGAAATTCCTCGCACTTACGCATTACGCTATCAAGAATGTGAGAGACGGCTGTGTCACGTAGTTATATTGTTCTTGTGAACTACAATAGTATATCTCAACATGACCGCTACTGGGGAGGGCTTAGTGCGAGGGTACTTTGTTATCTTGTGTTTGTCTGTGTGTGTGTGTGTGTGTTGTTGTTGTTGTTGTTGTTGCTGTTGTTGTTTCGGTGCTCTTATGTGACTGAGGGACTTTTAGTTTGCATGCTAATTGGGTTAATACGTAGAATAATGGTATAAAAAAGGTAGCGCCTGTGAACTTGGCAATATTCTTGACCCCTTAACTTCTAATAACTCAAAATTAATTAAATCAATCGGGCTGACGTTTCTATCATTTGGGAAGAGTCCACCAGGAAATGGGTGTGGATATTTACAGCCAGTTTGCTCTAGGCCCTTTTGAGTTACAGAGAGGTCAGGGATCAAGATTATAGTCAAGTTCGTTGGCGCTACCTATAGTGATTTTAGTTATTGTTGTTGTTTGGTTTATTAGGGACTCGTTGGGTTTATTGACTGCAGGAATTAGAGCTGACGTGATAATTATGTTAGTGGTAGATAATGTGTTGTTATTCTTGTTGTTTGGTTTATTAGGGACTCGTTGGGTTTATTGACTGCAGGAATTAGAGCTTGCATGATAATCGACGTGATAATTATGTTAGTGGTAGATAATGTGTTGTTATTCTTGTTGTTGTTATTGTAATTATTATTGTTGTTGTTATTGTAATTATTGTTGTTGTTATTGTAATTATTATTGTTGTTGGTTCGTTATATTATGGACTTGATGCGATTTTTGACTGAGTGAATTACAGTTGGCATGATAATTGGGATGATGATTGTAATTGGGGTGAGTGAATTACAGTTGGCATGATAATTGAGGTCGTTATTTGGTGTTGTCGTTATCGTTATTGCTGCTGTGTTTGTCTTGTATAATGTGAACTTGGTATTCTGATTGCCTGAGTGAATTAGAACTTGTATGATAATGAAGATGATGATGATGATTGTAGTAACAGCGAGATTGTTTTAAGTCCTGTTGTCTATATATTGTGTCGTCCCTGTTTTGATTGGTTTATTTTGCAAGTTTTACATTATAATTTAATTGGTGATAATGTTCTTTTGTTTTCCTTTTGTTAATGTTGCTCTTGTTGTTGTTCTTGTTGTTGGCAGCTGGAATAATGTTTGCGTTGTCTACAGTATGTTTGTAAAGCAAGCCTCGTCACTCAGACTCTCAGAGACAGACAGGTGCTGCTTATAACGCCAAGCAGGAAGAGGGAAGATATATTTAGGAACTGGCAAGCAGAAGGAATGCAAACAAAACGAAAAATATCGGTATAGAGGCTAGATACACGCATATATACCGTAGACAAAAATAGATGAACATGTTGTATACAGGGACAAGAAGGTTAAAATACAGGAAGATATACGATATTTTAGGATCTGGCAAGCAGAAGGAATGCAAACAAGACGAAATATATCGGTATAGAGGCTAGATACACACATATAAACCGTAGACAAAAATAGATAATGTTATATGCTGAGAAAATAAGGTTACGATGGTGACCGGTCAACTCAACCAGTAGCTCTCAACCAGTACCAAATCAACCAATACGGTTAGGTTAGGTAAAGGTTAGGTTAGGTTAGGTTAGTACAATATTTTGGCACTGGTTTGGTTGGTCTGGGTTAATTTGGCACTAGTTGAAATGGTCTACTGGTTGAGATGACATGGACCCGGTTACTATACAGGAAGATTGACGATATTTCAAGATCTGGCAAGTTGAAGGAATGCAAGCAAGACAGAAAAGATAGGTAAAGTACATACAAACATATTAATAGTAGGAAGATATTTAGGCAGACTAGATACAGAAATATAAACAATAGAACAGATATTATATAGGTGGAATAGATGCAGAAATATAAACAATAGAACAGATATTATATAGGTGGAATAGATGCAGAAATATAAACAATAGAACAGATATTATATAGGTGGAATAGATGTAGAAATATAAACAATAGAACAGATATTATATAGGTGGAATAGATGTAGAAATATAAACAATAGAACAGATATTATATAGGTGGAATAGATGTAGAAATATAAACAATAGAACAGATATTATATAGGTGGAATAGATGCAGAAATATAAACAATAGAACAGATATTATATAGGTGGAATAGATGTAGAAATATAAACAATAGAACAGATATTATATAGGTGGAATAGATGCAGAAATATAAACAATAGAACAGATATTATATAGGTGGAATAGATGTAGAAATATAAACAATAGAACAGATATTATATAGGTGGAATAGATGCAGAAATATAAACAATAGAACAGATATTATATAGGTGGAATAGATGTAGAAATATAAACAATAGAACAGATATTATATAGGTGGAATAGATGCAGAAATATAAACAATAGAACAGATATTATAGGTGGAATAGATGCAGAAATATAAACAATAGAACAGATATTATATAGGTGGAATAGATGCAGAAATATAAAACAATAGAACAGATATTATATAGGTGGAATAGATGCAGAAATATAAACAATAGAACAGATATTATATAGGTGGAATAGATGCAGAAATATAAACAATAGAACAGATATTATATAGGTGGAATAGATGTAGAAATATAAACAATAGAACAGATATTATATAGGTGGAATAGATGCAGAAATATAAACAATAGAACAGATATTATATAGGTGGAATAGATGCAGAAATATAAACAATAGAACAGATATTATATAGGTGGAATAGATGCAGAAATACTGACAGTAAAACAGTTATATTAAATAGGTAAGGAAATACATAGAGCAAAACAGACAAACAAACTGCTAGACACAGAAATTCAGCCAGCAGATTACCGATTATTACTTCAGCCAACGAAGTTTGACGGAGGTTATGTTTTTGCCTCCGTTTGTTTGTCTGTATGTTGGTTTATCTGTAAACAATATGTCTTCACAAAGCTATGCACCGATTTTCACGAATTTTGGTGGACAGATAGGATATGTGTTAAGGAAGAAGTGATTAATTTTAAGAGGCGATCCGGATCATCTGTCACCCTGGTGTCATTGCTGTACATTTATGTTTATTTCGTCTTGTTATTTCTGTCTGATGACAAAGCCAGAAGAGGCAGAGGTATGCGCTCTACCGAATGCCCGTTTAGTTGTTAGTGTTGTTATTGCTGATATTAGTGTTATTTGGTCCTTGTTTATTTATTGTTTTTAATGTCTGGACTAATTTCTCCTTTGTCTAAAATTGGTTCCTAAAGGCAGGATCAGACTAGAGCTGCTTATAACCCCAAGCAGGAGGAGAACGTATATTTAGGAGCTGCCAGAACAACCACTGGCAACCCCACGGAATATAAACACGAGATAATAGCTGGCAGAAAGTATAGGTACTAAGATGTGGTTAGGAGATTACACAGTATATATAGCTAGACAGAGTATTATATATTAAGTAACACCCCGTTCTTAACATCAATCATCAATTACAAACCCCAATGCACTTGAATAAACGAATGAAAGCATATGGTCTAGGTTTCTTCTTATGTCTGCTTCTGCTTATGCTTCTTCTTCTTCTACTACTTGTTCTGCTTCTGCTCCTCCTCCTCCTCGTTATAGACTGCATCACCGTTGATTCTTTTAAACTCCGCCTAGACAAATATCTCGCATCAAACCCGCGACTGACTGCGTTTGTAAATGAATAACTTTATTTTATCCCCCCCTCAGTTACTAACCCATCTGTCCTCTACTAACTTCCTAATCCTGCCACGGACATTAGTTCCAGGGCAGTAATTCCCTTTCCAATGTTCCCTTACCCACTCTAAACCACTGTTTGGACACTTGATCCTCAGTGCTTTGGAGGACAAGCAACCTAGAAGGGTCACTAGATCTGTTGTTGCTTGATTTCCTTTGTACTCCTTCTGCATTACTATAATTGTCTTTACCTAATAGTTAGTCGCTTAGCAATGTAGATATCCAAACTTCCCTGTAAGAAACAATAGGTCATTTGCAGTTTGTAAGTCCTTTGTATTCCTTTGTGTTATTCTTCTTCCTCCTCTTCCTCCTCCTCCTCTTTTTGCTTGTCTAGTCGCGATGTTCCTTAGTTTGATTGCAAAATCTGGGTAGAAACAGCGCTGGCAGGAACTGGGAGGAAATGCCATGGATACCGGTCAAGCAAGGAGACTAGCAGGCAGTGTGGTAGCAAGCACGTAGGCTGGTGGTGTAAGGTGTTGGGTAGGTATATGTAGGTAGGTAGGTTGGTTGGTTGATGGGTAGGTAGGTTGGTTTGATGGTAGGTAGGTTGGTTTGATGGTAGATAGGTAGGTTCGTTGGTAGGTAGGTTAGTAGGTTGGTTGGTTGGTTGGTGGGTAGGTTGGTTGGTTGGTTGGTGGGTAGGTTGGTTGGTTTGATGGTAGGTAGGTTGGTTTGATGGTAGATAGGTAGGTTGGTTGGTAGGTAGGTTAGTAGGTTGGTAGGTAGATTGGTTCTACCATTTAGGAGAAGTAAGCCAGAAAATAAGTGTGGAAACTTACAACCCATTTTCTCTAGCCATTATTGAGTTACAGAAGTAGGGGTCAGGTTTTCTGGCCTTCCTATAATAAATGGAGTATAGTCAAATTGGTAGCATACGTAGACCAGTAACCAATCTATGCTAACATCATACCTAACCTACTTAAGGGAAGAGGGTTTGTTTTTCTGGTCCCCCTTCTTCCTCGTGTTTAGTTTTCAGATTATAAGACGTTCGGCCCATCAGTTTGGCGATTTTAAGATCTTGCGCCCCATTTCTTTGTCTATATTTATACTTTTCGTGTCATTTAGGTGTCGATTTTACCTGGCGAGCGATACCGAGCCTGTAATTTAAAAGGAACCTGCCTTCGGCCGGAAATGTTTTCTATCGAAAAATATACAAATTTATCTTCAAGGAGGGTCTTGAGGGGATGTTTTTTTAAGCTTGATGGAGGTCTAGGGAGGAAACTAAACACATACTGAGATACATACATGAGCAAGAAATACGCCCATTCTCCCTTAATATGATATGTAGGTTGGGTAGAGTGGTAGGTCTGATAGGTTAGTTGAACAGGATAGGTCTGTGGGAGATAGGGAGAGGTAGGGAAGTGTAGGGGTAGGTCGTATAAGCATTCTTTAAGCATAATGACAGTCAGGCCTCTCTACTAGATAATATTATAGTATTACACACACACACACACACACACACACACACACACACACACACACACACACACACACACACACACACACACACACACATAAACACTGCATACCCAAGCCAGGGAAGTAGTTCAATGTCAAGGCGGCGTTGTTATTGATTATATATGGTACGTAGTGTGTTGGTGGTGATGTGCGTAGCGGAGAGAGAAAGAGAGAGAGAGAGAGAGAGAGAGAGAGGATATACCCATTACTTAATTCCCCTTTTAGAGTTCTTTATGCTATATTCAAGGTTGTGATGTGTGGAAAGAGAGAGAGAGAGAGAGAGAGAGCATACCCAATAATGTACTCCCCTTTGAGAATTCTGTATACTATATTCAAGGTTGTTGTTGTTGTTGTTGTTCCCTAAGCTGCCTGGCCGAACAGCCCCGAGTCCCTGAGGAAGGCCATGGCCACGATCGGGCTTTCCCACAGAGCTCTCATTGAGTGTAGATTGTGTTGTTGGCATAAGTGGTTGTGTGAAATGCAGTCTTCTATGATGTGTTTAATGGTATGGGGTGCTGTGTTACATCCCGGGCAGGCGTCGACAACGGAGTCATCCAGTCTCTTCTGATAGCTCGAGAGCTGGATGGTGTCCGCATCTCAGCCTGGCCAGGTGGACTCTGTCCTTGCGAGGAAGGGAGGATTCGGAAGGATGGATTTCGGGAGGTCGTGCATGCAGCTGCGTGTTGTCTGTGAGTGAGTGGATGGATCGGTGAGAGATATGAGTATGGATGTGCTTCTGGAAGTTGGTTCGGGGTGGGCAGGAAGGGAGAGAGGACAATAATTGTGTGTGATACCGTGTGCTGGGTGTTGTTTTGATATTTCTTGGTGTCTGTGGGTGTGTTGCCATGTAGTTTAGTGGGTGGTCTTGGTTCGTGGAGGCTGCTGCCAGGAATTGAGTGCCTCTCATGTCCAGATGGTCTTTGACTTTGAGGATTTTGGTTTCTTGATGTAGGTGATCTGTGGGTGCAGTAGCTGTGCAGCCTGTAATGATCTTCAGGGCTTTGTTTTGAATAGTCTGTAAGGTCTTATGATGTGTTTCAGCTAGGTTAGAAGCCCAGGCTGGGCTTGCGTATTCCATCACTGATCTTATGTATTGTTTATATACTGTGGTGGTAGTTTCTTTGTTGTGTCCAAATTTTGTGTGAGCAAGTGACCTGAGGGCGTTAAGTCTGGGTGTCAGTTTCTTTTTAATGTTTGTGGTGTGCTGTTTGAATGTCATATGAGTATCATATGTTACTCCTAGGATTTTGGGTGTGTGTGTATGTGTTAGGGGTGTGTTGTTTATGGTGAGTTAAGGGATGTATTTGTGTTCTGTCCAGCTTGTGAGCAGGGTTGCGGTGGATTTGGCTGGGGCTAGATTAAGTCTGTTTGTAGTACACCAGCCATGTAGTGTATTGAAATAGGCTTGAAGGAGATCTGTTGCTCTTTTTGGGTCATGGTGTGTGCATGTGAGTGTTATGTCATCTGCATTGGAGGCTAAGTTTATTTGGGGCGTATTGGGTGTAGTTATATCGTGCATGTACAGATTGAAGAGTGCGGGCGATAGGACGGATCCTTGTGGGACTCTGTTTGGAAAGTTTCTGATTTTAGATGACTGACCGGCAAAAGATACGGGTGCAAATCTGCCTGCTAGGAAGTTGGCCAGCCACCTTTTTGTGTTGTTGTGCATGTTTGTGTTGTAGATTTTGTTTGTTAGGTTGTGGCGGGGGATGGCATCGAAGGCTTTACTAGTGTCGAGTGTGGCTAATAGTGATCTGTGTGGTGGTCTAGCTGAGTTGATGCCGTCAAAAGCTCTTTGTGTAAGGTATGTGAGAAGAGTGTTTGTGGAGTGCAGTGGCCTAAAGCCATGTTGTGTTGGAGCTAGGGGTAGGTCAGGTGTAATTGTAATACTAGGCGTTCCATGACTTTGGAGGGGGAGCAAAGGAGTGTGATGGGGCGGTGCGAGGAGGGTAGCGTGGGGTCTTTGTTGGTTTTGGGGAATGTGATGATGATACCATGTTTCCAAATGTCTGGTATTGTGTTGTGTGAATAGCTGTAGTTTGATATGTTAGTGAGTGCTTGTATGCCTTGTGGTCCCAGGTGTCTGAGGTGTATGTTGCTTATGTTGTCTAGGCCACAGGTGGTGAGTGCTTGAGATTGTTGATGATATGCTTTGTCTGGTGATTGGTGAAGGGTGTATAGTCAGGGTCTGTGGGGAATTGTCTCTTACGTCGGATGACACGTCGGTCGTCTTTGTGAGGTTTTAGGTGGCTGACATGTGAGAAGTGATTGATGAGTGTTTGCTTGTTGTTTACATGAAGGAGTAGAGTCTGTTGTTGTGATTGCAGCATGTGATTGTGTTTGTGTTGCTGTTGGAAAGTGTGATGCTGTTTAGTGTTTTTTGTAGAGTTTTTTGGGGTTTGTTTTGTGATCAAGTGTTTGTAGGAAGTTATTCCAATTTAGTTTTTGTTGTTCTTGTATTTTGTTGTTAGTTTGGGTGTTGAGTGCTTGAATTTGTTGTGTGATGTCTTGTGTGTGGGGTGCTGGGGAGTGTTTCAGTATGTTGCGTTGTCTGATGAGGTTTTGAATTTCTGGTGTGAAGTTGGGGTTGTGTCTTTTTCTGTTACCTCTTGGAATGTGTTTCTTGTCAGCGTTTTGGATAGTTTTATTGAGTATGTGTACAGCATTGTTGATGTTAGTGATGGGTGTACTGTTTAGAGTTGTGAAGTGTTGTTCTGTCTCATTTGTGAATGCTTCCCAGTTAGCTCTTTTATAATTGGTGTATGTGTGTTTGTGGCTAGCTGGGGTGAGTCTGGTTTTGGTGGTGATAATGATCGGGAGGTGGTCAGAGCCTAAGGTTCTGACCACCCTCCAGGATGTTGTGGGGGCGAGTTCTGGGGAGCAAAAGGTGATGTCTGGAGATGATGGGTTATAGAGGGCTTGGTGAGGTATATGGGTATGTGAGGTGATGTAGTGATGATGATGATAATGGTAACGATGTTGATGTTGATGATGGTGGTGAGAATGGTGGTGATAATATTATAGTCCGTTCATTCTAGGTTGGGCAGAAATCCTAACCTCTAACCTCTGTAACTCAAAAAAGGCTGGAGCAAATGAGCTGTCAATTTATACACTTATTCCCTAGCCAAGTCTTCCTATTTGGTAGAAATATTAGCTCGATTACTCTAGTCCTTTTTTAGTTATGAGAGGTTAGGGGTTACGATTTCTGCCCCACCTAGAATGAACAGACTATAGTGGTGATGATATCGATAAATGAAGGTGATGGTCATATTCGTAATTATATTAATATTGAATATGATGATGATGATGATTTATTATTATTTAATGGTGATATGTTGATTTAATAACCCGTTTCATATCGACAGTATTTTATCAGTCACTTATCTGACTGTGTGTTTTATCGCCTATTGCATTATCAGCTTAATGGGTTTATCTCTGGATTTTCCACCATGGCATCAAGGTTATCGGTAAATATCAGAATATGAGTGTACAGGCAAATTCAACAATTCTCAAATAACCTTGGCCTGTGTATCCCTTGAAATTACGAAGGTTGGGTATAACTTTTGTCCGTGGTTGTACAGTATTGATATTTATTTGGCATCGTAATGGAGTGGCAAAGTATTATATGTCTCCCTATGCTTTGCACTGCACCCTGTTCCAAATATATAAACCAAAAACTCTTAAACATTAACATCTATAACTCACAAACGACTTGAGTAATCGAGCTATTATTTGTACCTCTTGGGAAGGGTCAGCCAGGGAATAAGTGTGGAAATGTACAGCCCATTTGCTCTAGCCCTTTATGAGTTACAGGGATTGAGGGTCAGGATTTCTGGCCTACGTATTTGGAACGGTATAGTTGTTGTTGTTGGTGTGTCAGGGCCACTATTAGTAATGTCAATACCACTAGTGGAAGGCGGTAATAATGTTTCCAGTTTATACCATTATTAATCAAGGTTGTGTGGAAATATGTAAATGAGGGAGTATGTACCTTGAAGCAGAGTATGGGGTACATGATGGAAGGACAATCTAATATTATTTTTAACATGGGGCAGTGCATATATCGACATAATCATAATAACTTTTATATAATTAATCTGAATTTATCTATACGTAAATTCGCCTGCACTAATAGCTGGCACACTGTACAATTATCAATCTTAAAAAGGGAATATTAATTGTGGAAAAACGTCGAATCGAAATTTATGATTGAAGGTTATGCTTAAAACTATTATATCGTTGTGTGAGAATTGTTCAGTAAATTTAATATCACTTATCACTTCCGGCGATTGTAGGCTACAGCTACTGACAAATGTTCGAGAGCTCTTGCTTTTTTATGAAAATATACAGCTGAGCTGATTTACTCTGAATAGCAATCTAAGTGGATTTAATATAGAAAATCGCCAGAGCTGACGAACATCTGTGAGTAACTGTACCTTGAGTGATAATAACGGTACACAAAGGAAAGTTAATCTAACATTCCACCTTGCCTTCCCCCACCGAGTGACCTAGTTGTGGCCTTAACCAGACTGGGATATTATGTATTACACCCACATGGGGACAATACACGAAGGAGTAGCAAGGAAAACAAGAATCAGCAGATTTACTAAGGATTATAATGCTGTTCGTAAACAAATCTAACTAATCTCATTTGGCTCGAACGTCCCTTGATTTTGGCCCTGTCACTCTTTCAACTATGGGGGAGGCACTCGCTACAGGCAGTTCTGCCATTAACTGCATCAAAGCCACCTCTGACAGACTCTTACAAGGACCCTCTCACACGTCAGTCACGCTAGCCATTGGACCCCCAAGGCTACAACTCTACCATACTTACTCTGAATTACTCTTAACCATCCATATAAATATACCGTGTTTATAGGACACACACACACACACACACACACACACACACACACACACACACACACACACACACACACACACACAGACAGCGAGAGAGAGAGAGAATAACAAAAAACCCGTGTAACTAACGCCCCCAACAGGGTAGGAACCATAATATGAGTGTGTGTGAGTGAGAGAGACAGACAGACAGACAGACAGACAGACACACACACACACACACACACACACAGACAGGCAGAGAGAGAGAGAGAGAGAGAGAGAGAGAGAGAGAGAGAGAGAGAGAGTGAGAGTGAGTGTGTGTGAGTGTGAGAGTGAATAAAATAAACCCCATATACCTAACGTCCCCAACAGGGTAGGAACCATAACATGTGTGTGTGTGGAACCCAAACAAGGTCATTCAATACCTGGGTGACCTACATTATTATTATGCTGGGCTCGGGACTACAGTATTTGTGGGAGAGATTTATCATACATATAGGGACAAACAAAACATTTCTTCAGTAATGTGTTGAAAGTATTCCATTTTAGGCCGTTCATTATTCCATTTTAAGTAAATCATTATTCCAGTCTAAGCCAGTACTGTTAATTTAGGATTGACTTAGAATTTGTTCAACGTTTTGAAAGCATAATTCCTTAGATTATATGTAATATACAGAATTGTATACAATTGGTATTGAAACGTCTTTTATACAAAACGGTTTAGGACATTTTATATGAAATGCCTATACTCGGTTTCATATCATCTGACACCAAATTACAACATCCTTACTTCAATTACAACATCCTTACTTCAATTACAACATCCTTACTTCAATTACAACATCCTTACTTCAATTACAACATCCTTACTTCAATTACAACATCCTTACTTCATTACAACATCCTTACTTCAATTACAACATCCTTACTTCAATTACAACATCCTTACTTCAATTACAACATCCTTACTTCAATTACAACATCCTTACTTCAATTACAACATCCTTACTTCAATTACAACATCCTTACTTCAATTACAACATCCTTACTTCAATTACAACATCCTTACTTCAATTACAACATCCTTACTTCAATTACAACATCCTTACTTCAATTACAACATCCTTACTTCAATTACAACATCTTTACTTCAATTACAACATCCTTACTTCAATTACAACATCCTTACTTCAATTACAACATCCTTACTTCAATTACATCCTTACTTCAATTACAACATCCTTATTTCAATTACAACATCCTTACTTCAATTACAACATCCTTACTTCAATTACAACATCCTTACTTCAATTACATCCTTACTTCAATTACAACATCCTTATTTCAATTACAACATCCTTACTTCAATTACAACATCCTTACTTCAATTACAACATCCTTACTTCAATTACAACATCCTTACTTCAATTACAACATCCTTACTTCAAT
This sequence comes from Paralithodes platypus, assembly GCA_032716605.1. Lineage (NCBI taxonomy): Eukaryota > Metazoa > Arthropoda > Malacostraca > Decapoda > Lithodidae > Paralithodes > Paralithodes platypus. Next base: position 37,478,278 of record CM064545.1, on the reverse strand, counting down.
TACTCCTCTATTATGAACATTTTGAAATGAAGTGTGTTGTTAATTAATAAAACTCGGTAATTTGATATTGCTGAGACATAATACATTCTTATTATTCCATAAAGTATAAACAAATGAAGTGTGGTAAGGGATTCCATTTGGTGTCAGATGAAATGGAACCGACTATAGGTGGTTATGAAATGGAACCGACTATAGGTGGTTATGAACCGACTATAGGTGGTTATGAAATGGAACCGACTATAGGTGGTTATGAAATGGAACCGACTATAGGTGGTTATGAAATGGAACCGACTATAGGTTTGAAATGAACACTATAGGTTATGAAATGGAACCGACTATAGGTGGTTATGAAATGGAACCGACTATAGGTGGTTATGAAATGGAACCGACTATAGGTGGTTATGAAATGGAACCGACTATAGGTGGTTATGAAATGGAACCGACTATAGGTGGTTATGAAATGGAACCGACTATAGGTGGTTATGAAATGGAACCGACTATAGGTGGTTATGAAATGGAACCGACTATAGGTGGTTATGAAATGGAACCGACTATAGGTGGTTATGAAATGGAACCGACTATAGGTGGTTATGAAATGGAACCGACTATAGGTGGTTATGAAATGGAACCGACTATAGGTGGTTATGCCGCTATTATCCGAAAGTGTACAGTATTATCTTTGGTAAGAAAACGTCTTGGATAGAAAGCGGTTTAGGGAGTGAAACGTTTGGGGTTCAGATAAAGTACAGCTTATCTCTGTTATGACCTCATCCTGGACTCAAACGTTCTTGGTATCAACTATAATAGGGCACTTTATGTCTGTTTGTTCACGAACTACTCCCTCAGTTTTCAAGATGGAGAGCCCATACTTGCCATGCATGCTAAGGGGGTGCCAGAATTTATTTATTCAGAGGGGAAGCCGCCCCCCCACCCCCCAACTCCCTAATTTGCAAGATGGAGAGCCCATACGAAAGTGGTTTTAAGCAAAACAAATTAGCCCTCCTCCCCCCCCCCCCCCCACAGTTATTACAATAACTTCTTGAAAGGTAAAAGCGTATCATATTAGGAAGAACACAGAAAAGAAATGCGTAATTGTATCATTTGGAAACTAGCTGATAACAAGATCTCAATAATATTATGTCGACATTCATTTCCTATAAGTCTTTATTTAAATAAGGGATAGGAAATGCTCTTCACAGATGTTGAAAAATATACAGTATGACAATAAATGTATTCCCATATGATTTAATGGAGCTCGGCACGATCGCAGTGAATTCGTACCATCAAGCAATATTTTACGTAAATAGAAGATACATATGGAAGTAAAGATTGCTAAAATGAAGTGATATGGTGTAAAAAGTGAAGTAAATTGTTTACGAATAATGTGACAGGAAGTATGATATATAATTGGGAAGAAAAATAGTGAGAATATATTACTTGACATAAAAACAAAAGTTAAAATGAAGTGATTTGTCGATAACGGACGCTTGACCGATCGTTCATGAGAACACGTAGCTGATACGTCAGAGGGGGAGGGTGTGACGTCACGATTTGCGCGCGAGAGTAGGAAAATGGTCGCCTACACTTATAAAACCAACCCACAAATAATGTTCCCCCTCAGACGCACAAATAATGTTCCCCAAAATAATGTTCCCCTTCAGACGCACAAATTGATCGAGTTTGCCTTGGATTTATTGCCTTGTTTACGTGCGTACATATCTCGAATGTTATACAACTTTTGGGGTTGCTTAACCCACTGAGCCCCAGCGACGCAGGGTTTGTGTCCACAATGTATGTAACGCTAAACCCCAGCGACGCAAACCATGCGTCCTGGCCGGTCCGGTCCCAATTACTCCGGTCCTATGGCACCTAGAGGGCTCAGATTTGTATGGGAACTGTGTAAGTATCCCACGCAACCATGCCGATGGTTGAAAATGCTCAAAGTCCAACCACGTGCGCGTGAGCATGCAAAAACCGGTATTTTGGGTGTTATTGCCTTCAATTTTTTACTTTTGTAAAATCGACTTTCGGGGGCTCCGTAGGACCAATTTTTGACCTTTTTGATTGTTTTTTTGTGGTTTTCCTTCATTCCTAACCTATTCACTATTGTTTCTGGAAAAAATAAAATCAGAAACAGCCGGTTCCTGGTGGTACATTTATTATAAACTAGCTGGGGCTCAGTGGGTTAATTCACATATGTATTTTTTTGTCTATGTGAGGGAGGGAAACAAAGGGCAGAACTACCTGTAGCGAGTGCCTCTCCCATAGTTGAAAGAGTGACAGGGGGTAGTGGATATTTGTGGGTCTATATGTATATTAATTTATATATTATTGAGTTTCCTCGCTAGACCTCCATTAAGCTTAAACAAACACTAGACCCCCCTTCAAAATAAATTTGTACATTTTTCGGTAAAAACAATGTCCTGGCCGAAGGCCAGTTCCACCTAAAATTACAGGCTCGCTATCGCTTGCCAGGAAAAATCGAAACCTAAATGGTACGAAAGGTCTTAAAAATATTGACAATTAAATAGGGCGAAAAGTCTTAAAATCGCTAAATTAATGGGCCTAACGTCTTAAAACGTGAAAACTAGTGGGGCTAAACATCAGGGGGAAGGGGGCCCAGAAATAACAACCACCATCTTCCCTTACGAAATTTACTGGGAAAGGAAAAGAGTGTTTGAACGCCGGAGAAATTGTTATAATGTAAAACTGTCAAAATTAACAAACAAAAACAGGAACGTCCAAAGAGAGAGAGAGAGAGAGTGTGTGAGAGGTGGGTAGACCAAAGGAAGGATGCATTTTAATTATATGCAAAACATTTCATTGCATTCTCGTCTTGTACAGTACGTCTGCAACTCACTCGCACTCTCTCTCTCTCTCTCTTTCTCTCTCACTTACAAACAATCTTAAGAACACTCAAACTCTCTCTCTCACACACACACAAACACAGTCATTATCTGTCTCATACACCCACACTTTCAACCACACGCACACAAACACACACACACACTCTCTCTCTCTCTCTGATAATCTTGAACGTTCACGTTACGTCAACAAAGTCTAGCCACGATAAATGTTGACCCTGTTCCCGTTTGAGGATAGTTATGAGGATATTTGGGAGTATATGTAGCCTGGTTTTTATTTTTTCAGCTGAAGGTAAATTGAATCCCTAAGCTACTGATTTATCAATAGTTGATGGAACTGAATGCCACTACTTTGTCTCTACATCATATAAATACCACGTTTTTTTACACATAACAGTTTATTTCGCTACAAAATATCCGTAAATGCTAAGTAATTATGGTGAGGACGACGCAGTTTACCATCAGCTGAAAATAAATCAACTGTAGTGTGGTGTGCCTTAGGGTTTGTTATAGGCCAAATTTTGTTTTATTAACTTTTTTGTGGCCCCAGATATGTGGAGCTTGAGGTATTCTTTTCACTCTCTCTCTCTCTCTCTCTCTCTCTCTCTCTCTCTCTCTCTCTCTCTCTCTCTCTCTCTCTCTCTCTCTCCCCTTGACCAGATTAAAGAGAGCAGATAAGAAAATTAACAGTGTTTGCGAAGCGTGATTTTCCCGCCTTATCCAGGGCCGCACCAGTCGATGCTCGTTTGTTTTGGTGGTGGTGTTGTTGAAAAATGGGCGACTTCGGCTTCGGGTCTTGCAGGAGAGAGAGTGAGAGTGAGGGTGAGGGTGAGAGAGAGAGATGGGGGGGGGGAAGGGATTGACACATTGTATACATATAATTACGATCCTACTGATGTGGTGGTGTCGAAATGGCAAAACCCCAAATATAGGAAAGTTAAACAAAGGGGTAGCTAAGCAGGAGAGAGAGAGAGAGAGAGAGAGAGAGAGAGAGAGAGAGAGAGAGAGAGAGAGAGAGAGAGAGAGAGAGAGAGAGAGAGAGAGAGAACAGGAAAACAATGAAGGAAATATTTCTCATAACGTTTTGTGTAAGAGAAGATAATGGAGGAACTTTATCAAGGCTTGCATAACAAGGGGGCTTCTGGGAATTAACTATTTTATATCCTCTCTCTCTCTCTCTCTCTCGGTGGTTTGCTCATTTTGGCTATTAATTGTAGATTATATTTGAGATTAGCGTGCACACACATACACACTCACATGCACGCTCCACACATGCTCACCTTCACACACACACACACCAGTACCTTACACCTCCTTCACCACCATACCCCACCTCACCTCCTCCACTACCACATTAATAACCTCCTACCACCACTTCACTACCACACCTACCATTACCACCACTTCACTACCTCCAACCCCCTTCTGCTTTACATTAGGCTATTACCACCACTTCACTACCTCCAACCCCCTTCTGCTTTACATTACCACCACTTCACCACCTCCAACCCCCTTCTGCTTTACATTAGGCTATTACCACCACTTCACTACCTCCAACCCCCTTCTGCTTTACATTAGGCTATTACCACCACTTCACCACCTCCAACCCCCTTCTGCTTTACATTAGGCTATTACCACCACTTCACCACCTCCAACCCCCTTCTGCTTTACATTAGGCTATTCAGTGTGCAGTTGGGTCTGACTAGCCTACATGATTAGATTGATATCCAGCATTCGACAAATGGATATCAAATCGTAGTCATGTACTTAACTTTTAACTGTCTTGAAGGTGTAATGTTTAGAGTGTTTTAGATCTGTGTGTGGTGACCCAGGTTCGAGTCCCGGGAATATCACATGCTTTCATTTATTTTATTGGGAGGTGTTTGGTGTTGGGAGTGCAATTAATATATTAGAGTATTGCTATCCTTTTCTTTGCCTAGTAGTTAGTAGCTTAACAGTGTAGATAATCCAAACTGCCCCAAAAGGACCAATATGTCTGTTGCTGTTTTTAAATCCTTTGTATTCCTTTGCATAACCTCAACTCTACTACCTCCACCACTACCACACCATTACCACAACTACCCCCACCCCTCCTACCACACCTACAACCACATTCTCACCACTACCTCAACTACCTTTTTTTTTTAAATAAAAAAAAAAAAAAAAAAAAAAAGAAGGTCCCACCCCTCAACTACCAGTATCCCCACCCCACACCACCTCCACTACCACAATTATCACCACCAACCCCAACCCTCCTACCACACCACCACACCACAACCACAACTACCACCACCACCCCCACCTCCAACCCCACCCCTCCTATCACCCCTACCACCACTACTACAACTACCCCCTCCCCACCCCACACCACCTCCACTAGCACAATTATCACCACCAACCCCAACCCTCCTACCACCCCCACCACACCACAACCACAACTACCACCCCCACCCCCACCCCTCCTATCACCCTACCACCACTACTACAACTACCCCCCCCCCCCACCCACCTCCAACCCATCCCCACACCTACCATTACCCCAACTACCCCCTTACCTCAACACCCCCCCCAACCACCACCACCACCTCAACTACCAACACCAACCATTACCCAAGCGGGGAGTCCCCTGTCTAGCTCAGAGATCACAACAAAAATGTAGAAGCTGAATAAAAAAGGGTAACAAAAGGTGTCTGTGAGAGGGTATTCCCCCTCATGGTACACTCGCTTATAAAAATTCGTGTACGGTGGCGCTAATAAGTCATGGCCCAGGTGTCATTACGTTTGGCTTGCTCTGTGCTGTAGTAATGTCTGTCAGATGTTGAATAGGGTGGGTGAGTGTAGAAATATGTTGGTATATCTCACTCAAAAAGAATAAATCCCGTGTAAATATTGTTGATACCAATTATTGATCAAAACATAATTGGTGCCGAGCCATCACTTATTAGGCCGACTGTACACTCGCTTATAAAAATTCGTGTACCCCTTGTGTTAGTCTTTATGCTATTAACTGTCTTGATGGTGTAATGGTTTGAGTGTTTAAGATATGTATGTAGCAACCCAGGTTCGAATCCCGGGTGGAGTACATGCTTTCATTAATTTCAAAGGGAGGTGCTTGGTGTTGGGAGTGAAATAAACAAACTTAGATTATTATAACTATCTAGATTGATTTTTTTTGGATGGCAATTACTTCTCAAAAATAGTATAGATATTTTTGCAGTTCATGTATAGAGTATTATATTTATTAATCTGATTCCTGAGATATACTTCCATGATTAGAAGGAACAATATAGGAACAATATAGGAACAATATAGGAACAATATAGGAACAATATAGGAACAATATAGGAACAATATAGGAACAATATAGGAACAATATAGGAACAATATAGGAAACAATATAGGAAAACAATATAGGAAAACAATATAGGAAAACAATATAGGAAAACAATATAGGAAACAATATAGGAAAACAATATAGGAAACAATATAGGAAAACAATATAGGAAAACAATATAGGAAACAATATAGGAAACAATATAGGAAAACAATATAGGAAACAATATAGGACAATATAGGAACAAGAAGGAACAATATAGGAACAATATAGGAACAATATAGGAACAATATAGGAACAATATAGGAACAATATAGGAACAATATAGGAACAATATAGGAACAAATAGGAACAATATAGGAACAATATAGGAACAATATAGGAACAATATAGGAACAATATAGGAACAATATAGGAACAATATAGGAACAATATAGGAACAATATAGGAACAATATAGGAACAATATAGGAACAATATAGGAACAATATAGGAAAAGTGAGGATCGGGCCTGAGTATATAGATAAATAGATAGATAGATAGATAGATAGAAATAGATGAGATCCACGTATTTTTATGAGTGCCTGTACCTGTGACAGAACTACCAACATTACTACAATAAAATCCACTACTATCAACATTATCGCAACTACCAACATTATCACAATAACTACCACAACTACCAACATTACCACAGTATTAACCCAAGTACCTGTAACAGAACTACCAACATTACCACAACTACCAACATTACCACAACTGTCGACATTACTACAATAACAACCACAACTACCAACATTACCACAGTATTAACCCAAGTACCTGTAACAGAACTACCAACATTACCACAACTACCAACATTACCACAACTGTCGACATTACTACAATAACAACCACAACTACCAACATTACCACAGTATTAACACAAGTACCTGTAACAGAACTACCAACATTACCACAATTATCGACATTACTACAATAACAACCACAACTACCAACATTACCACAGTATTAACACAAGTACCTGTAACAGAACTACCAACATTACCACAACTGTCGACATTACTACAATAACAACCACAACTACCAACATTACCACGGTATTAACACAAGTACCTGTAACAGAACTACCAACATTACCACAACTACCAACATTACCACAACTATCGACATTACTACAATAACAACCACAACTACCAACATTACCACGGTATTAACACAAGTACCTGTAACAAACTACCAACATTACCACAACTACCAACATTACCACAACTGTCGACATTACTACAATAACAACCACAACTACCAACATTACCACGGTATAACACAAGTACCTGTAACAGAACTACCAACATTACCACAACTACCAACATTACCACAACTGTCGACATTACTACAATAACAACCACAACTACCAACATTACCACGGTATTAACACAAGTACCTGTAACAGAACTACCAACATTACCACAACTACCAACATTACCACAACTGTCGACATTACTACAATAACAACCACAACTACCAACATTACCACGGTATTAACACAAGTACCTGTAACAGAACTACCAACATTACCACAACTACCAACATAACTATCAACTACACATATTGTCACTACTACCAACATTAAACAATAACACACACCATAACTACTAAAATTATTCATACATTTTTTCTAAACCCCCCCCCCCCCCCTCCACACACACTTTTTATTGTCCAGTGTGTTAGAAAGGGTTAAGTTGGCCTATATCTGGTAACCTTTTTATTGGTCGTATTATTCCTGTTCTGTGATGACTTGGTGGGTATTGGGGAAAGTGGTATGTGTGTGTGTGTCTGTGTAAGAGAGAGAGAGAGAGTGTGTGTGTGTGAGTGAGTTTGATCTTATAACTTTTTCGTAACTCGTAACTTTCCCATTTTGTGTTGAATAGATGGGTATTGGGGACAGTGGTGTGTATGTGTGTGTGTGTGTGTGTGTGTGTGTGAGGGAGAGAGAGTGTGTGAGAGAGAAAGAGTGTGTTTGTGTCTGTGTGTGATAATAAGAGTTACAAGGAATTATTATTTTCTCTATGATCTTGATACGTAACATAGATAGATTATTAGAGAGAGAAACAGAGTGAGAGCGAGAAAGAGAAAGATAAATTTAAAGACTGGAGGCAGAGAGGTTGGGGGCGAGGGAGAGATTTGCTTTAATTAGCGAGAGTATATTTAGAGTGAGTAAAGATAGGTGTGACCCGCTATAAGAGAGAGGTGGAGGTGTAAGATAACCTAAGAAATGAGAGAGAGAGAGAGAGAGAGAGAGAGAGAGAGAGAGAGAGAGAGAGAGAGAGAGAGAGAGCTGGGGTTGAAGTTGCATGATTAGAGATTTACATATTTACATAGATACACTGGCCACACAGATCTTACGGTCCCTGCGGGGTGGCCACGGCTTAATCCTAGTAGAGATAGCAACCCTAAGAGAAAATGGAAGGAAAGGATAGCAAAGATGAAGGCTCTCTCTCCCCACCCTTCGCTCCCTCCGGCAATTTGCCGTACATGAAAACAGTTAAAAGTTAATAACCTTGCAGGACTTGGAAATCGCCTGAAGGAATGTATAGTATAGTTAGAAATGGAAAGGAAATGGCATGCACACCTTCACTTTTTTCCTGCTCTCTTCAACTGAAAACGTTAATTTCTGCCAGGTTCTCTTGTCAGTGATCAGCTTCTACTGCAGATCACAACTTCTCTGTGATATGAGTCTAACCTTTGTTTAAATGTGTTTATTGAGTCACTGTCAATAACTTCATTAGGGAGCTTATTCCACTCACTAATAATACTGTAGGTGAATATACATTTTTAATTATGTCTAGGTTCGCTTTCCTGCCTGTTAGTTTTAATTTGTGTCCTCTTGTGGAACCTTCTTTGGCTATCTTAAATATATTATTATAATTTACGTTACTAAATTATTTTAGTATCTTAAAACACTCTGTCAGCTGTCCCTTTATTCTCCGTTTCTTAAGCGGAAACAGATCGAGTTCTCTTAATCTCTCATTGTATGGTTTATTTCTAAGGGAAGGGATCAACTTTGTTGCTCTACGCTAAACAGATTCGAGTTTCTCTATGTCTTATATTAAGTAGGGAGAGAGAGAGAGAGAGAGAAAGAGAGAGAGAGGGAGAGGGGGGGGGACAAAATGAAAAACGTGACCTGAAAAATGATAGTGTGTGACAAAGGTGTGTAACATCCTTGTGATGGAGGTAGGTGGTCTTTGGTGTGTGTGTGTGTGTGTGTGTGTTTTTCTGTGTGTGTGTGTGTGTGTGTGTGTGTTTTTTTTCTGTGTGTGTGTGTGTGTGTGGACGAGCGGTTGTGTGTTTATTGGTACAAATCTCTGGATATTTGTAGGTTTACAGGTACATGAGGTTTGGGGCGACAGTTAATCGGTACACACCTCTTTAAAATACGTTGAAATGGAGTGTTTTCGGTTAGGTTAGGTTAGGTTAGGTTAGGTTTAAAAATCGAAAAATGTACTCGTAAGCATGCACCAAATTGATATGTACCGATAAACGCCAACCGCTCGGGTGTGTGTGTGTGTGTTTCTGTGTGTGTGTGTGTGTGTGTGTGTGTGTGTGTGTGTGTGTGTGTGTGAGAGAGTGTGTGTGAGCGTAAGTGTGAATGAGAGAAAAACAAGAGTGAGAGAGAGTATTCATAACAGAAAAGACCTCCCCAATCATTGTAATTTGGCATCCACGTAAAACATTCGAGTTCAGATTTGTGACCATACTAGCCTATTGACATCAGATATCTTGTCATCTAAAATAGTTAAAATATACGTCGCCGGTACAGAAGGGGTTAAGAAGCGGTTATGCTTGCTATTTTATTTGTATTTATTTAACTCTTTTCACAGAAATATTGTGTACTATTCTTTGCTGGGATGGCCATGAAAGTTCCCCATTTCGTAAAATATAAACAAAACCTCTGATCTATTGTCAATTAGGATCACCCTTGTGCAACCCGGAAGATCGTAAATAGCTCCCGGTTGTGTAACACAGAGTTAATGCCAGTCACTGATAGGGGGATGGAGGGTTAAGGAGAACGAGGGGGGGGGGGGGTGATTAATGGATATATACTGAAAAATGAGTGAAACAGAACGTGAGATAATGGGACACACACACACACACACACACACACACACACACACACACACACACACACACACACACACACACACACACATTCGTTTCCGATGTCGCCAATTGGCTAAAATACAGACTACACACACATCCACAGCCATTCCAACAGTACATAAAACACTTAACATGCATTTCACGCAATACATTCCCAGTTAAGGAGGCGCGATAATAATGAGCTTAGCTCGCATTGCGTGGATTCCCCTTGACGAACAAGTAACTGAGTAACACACACACACACATACACGTGAGTTAATAAATGTTTAAAAGCTTGGACACTCGATCTGAATGTCGGAGGTTCGATCCTGGCTGGGAGTATTTAAACATATACAGTGTATATATATATATATATATATATATATATATATATATATATATATATATATATATATATATATATATATATATATATATATATATATATATATATATATATATATATATATATATATATATATATATATATATATATAATATATATATATATATATACTGTATATACTGTATAGATTATACAGTATGTACTAGATAGTATGAATTATGTAATTGAAATAAAAAATCATCTATATATAAATTAAAGGACAGTAACATTCTATATACAGTATATGTACATGAAAGAGCAGTAAAATTATATACGGAAACTAAATATTTAAATCAATTATTCTACATATAAATTATAGAATTAGATCTAAAAATAGAGTTCTAAATGTTGTGTTGGGAAGGACAAGGCCTTTGGTGCCTTACATCCTGGGAAGGTTTTCAAGGCTCTGTGTGTGTGTGGGGGGGTGTGCTTGTTTGTGGGTGTGCTGTGTGTGTGTGTGTGTGTGTGTGTGCTTGTTTGTGGGTGTGCTGTGTGTGTGTGTTACTGTGTGTGTGTGTGTGGGTGTGCTTGTTTGTGGGTGTGCTGTGTGTGTGTGTGTGGGTGTGCTTGTTTGTGGGTGTGCTGTGTGTGTGTGTGTGTGCTTGTTTGTGTGTGTGCTGTGTGTGTGTTACTGTGTGTGTGTGTGTGCTTGTTTGTGTGTGTGCTGTGTTTGTGTGTGTGTGTGCTTGTTTGTGGGTGTGCTGTGTTTGTGTGTGTTACTGTGTGTGTGTGTGTGTGCTTGTTTGTGGGTGTGCTGTGTGTGTGTGTGTGACTGTGTGTGTGTGTGTATGTGCTGTGTGTGTGTGTGTGTGTGTGTGTGTGTGTGTGTGTGTGTGTGTGTGTACTTACTCTAGTGTTGTATTGCGGGAGTGAGCATGCTCGTTATTTCCCGCCTCCTATATGTGTAGGTGTTATATGTATCGTTGGAATGGCTGGGCTGTGGATGTGTGTGTAGTCTGTATTTTTAGCCAATTGGCGACATCGGAAACGAAGGCTTAGGGTGGATCTGTATGGTACCATTCTCACTATAGACGGTACCGTCTCGCCCGAAGGCTTAGGTAGCCATCAGCTTAGGTGAACCATATGATACCCATCTCGCCTTGTACCATTTTTGCCAACCCCAGATGGGACGTCACAACGTCGTCCACTTATTCCACTTATTCCACTTATTCCACACACACCCAGGTGTGTGTGTGTGCTTGTTTGTGGGTGTGCTGTGTTTGTGTGTGTGACTGTGTGTGTGTGTGTGTGTGTGCTTGTTTGTGGGTGTGCTGTGTGTGTGTGTGTGTGTGCTGTGTGTGTGTGTGATACTCTGTGTGTGTGTGTGTGTGTGTGTGTGTGTGTGTGTGTGTGTGTGTGTGTGTGTGTGTGTGTGTGTGTGTGTGTGTGCTTGTTTGTGGGTGTGCTGTGTGTGTGTGTGTGACTGTGTGTGTGTCGAGTCGGCCACCCCCAGGTATGGGGTATACGTTCCTGAGTATATATATATATATATATATATATACTGTATATTGCAAGAAGCAATATCAAATACCATCGTTAATAATGGCCCAAGTTCCCAACACTTGGTACAGCTGTGGATATAATGTGATATTGGTAAATCTTTTAACTCACACGAATCTAAGAATTTCTTCTTCAATCGAGTTGTCAACTTGTGGAATGGGCTTCCCCGAGACGTTATAGACTGCAGCACCGTTGATTCATTTAAACTCCGCCTAGACAAATATCTCGCATCAAACCCGCGACTGACTGCGTTTGTAAATGAATAACTTTATTTTATCCTCCCCTCAGTTACTAACCCATCTGTCCCCTACTAACTTCCTAATCCTGCCACGGACATTAGTTCCCTTTCCAATGTTCCCTTACCCACTCTAAACCACTGTTTGGACACTTGATCCTCAGTGTTTTGGAGGACAAGCAGCCTAGAAGGGTCACTAGATCTGTTGTTGCTTGATTTCCTTTGTACTCGTATGTACAAGGCCAGGGGTGATACAGTGCCGCATATATGACTCATGATAATATACTATGATTATACAGCAGCTGCAGTCATCACTGGTATTACAAGGACACAACGGTAACGGCAATAATATCAAAACACTTGTATAACACAACAACAACAACAACAACAACAACAATATTTCCACTACCACCCTTACAACTACAATATCACAACACCAAGAACAACAACAACAACTTCACCTCAACAACAACAACAATAAAAACTAGTCCTACATAATCACTACTAACAAACTACACATATATACAGCAGCTACAGTCATTACTTTTATTTCAAGGTCAGAACGGTAACATCAATAATACCAGCACTTGTATAATGACGACAACAATAACCACAACAACTACAACAACAACAACACTCCTACATAATCACTACTAACAAACTACACATATATACAGCAGCTACAGTCATTACATTACAAGGACAGAACGGTAACATCAATAATACCAAAGTGCTTGTATAATAACAACAACAACAACCACAACAACTACAACAACAACAACAACAACAACAACAACAACAATAACAACAACAACAACAACTACAGTCCTACATAATCACTACTGACAAATTACAAATATATACAGCAGCTACAGTCATTACATTACAAGGACAGAACGGTGACATCAATAACATCAAAGCACTTGTATAATAATAATGACTAGAGCAAGTAATTATGGAACACCCCGTTCTTAACATTAATCCTCCATGACAAACCCCAATGCACTTGAATACATTAATTAAAGCATATGATCCTCCCGGTATTCGAACTCGGGACACCAGAACATAAGCATCTAAACCATTACACCACCAACAAATATTACCATCAAAACATTAATATTAATTAGAAGGGTTATCATCATTATCATCAATATCATCATCATTATCGTAGCCATCACCACCATCACCATCACCCTCATCATCGTAAACAACAACAACAACTGTGGGGGCGCTCGGTTATGGCCTTGGCCTTGCTCGGGGCCTTGGGGCTGTTCGGCCAGGCAGCTTGGGGAACAACAACAACAACAACAACAACAACAACAACAACAACCACCACCACCCCAGACTCAGCCAAAGAAAGACCCATCATCACAAGACAACTAATTAACTCTAACAAAACCCCCCCATTAATTACCATACGACAAATTACTCCAAACAAAATAACAGTTAAAAGACTAATGACAAGCCTTCAGTAGAGATCCTGGTGTGAGAGAGAGTGGCCATCTCTTTGTTTGGACGCCATTTTGGGGTCTAAATTATCAAAGCACGAGATTTTTTTTGTATTATTATTATTATTATTATTATTTTTTTTTTTTTTTTTGCATGAGTAGCCTAATGTAGACTATATCCTAAGACCAAACTATATAATTATTATGTACCAGTAATCCCGAATGTTTATTATGGGTAGGGAGATATTTGGGTACATAAAGAGTGGAAATTATCACCAGTGGGTCCAATATGGCGGAGGTTGGCCGATCTCTGTTGCTATAGGGTCTCTAGCTATTGGGCTAGACTTATAAACAACAACAACAATACATTTTACTGCATGTCATTCTTACTGTCGCCTCACTAAGTAACTGTAATGAAATCTGACGAGTAGGTGACAGAGAGAGAGACTGTGTGTGTGTGTGTGTGTGTGTGTGTGTGTGTGAATTAATGAGTGTATACGGTATATGTGAGTGAATGTGCGTAAGTGAGAGATAATTAATAAGTGTTTATATATGTGAATGTGTGTGTTTAACAGAATGATCGTATGTATGTGTGTGTTTAACAGAATGAGCGTATGTATGTGTGTGTGTGTTGTTTGATTGTCACACACATACACACACACACACACACGCACATACACACACACACACACACACACGCACACTGAGTTGACAAGGATGTTTGAAATGTTTCTTGCTTTAGGTTGCAACACAACTGACCATCACCTATTAGCACACTAGCAACACACACACACACACACACACATACACACACACGCACACACACACACACTGAGTTGACAAGGACGTTTGAAATGTTTCTTGCTTTAGGTTGCAACACAACTGACCATCACCTATTAGCACACTAGGAACACACACACATATACACACACACACACACATACACACACACACACACACACACACACACACACACACTTATAGGCCTACACACGCAGACATACACTCTATTCTTCTCATATACAACTCTCTCTCTCTCTCTCTCTCTCTCTCATCCGTCTTAAAGGTAGAGGGTAAATTCAACAGTATATAGATGTTGGATGGCAATATTTTATGTGGATTAATTATTAGTCTTCTGTGTCTTAGTATGTGTGTGTGTGTGTGTGTGTGAGAGAGAGGGGGGGGGGGGGCAGATCATGAGTGTGTTTGGGTACGTGAATGGGTGTGTTTACGTGAAATCCAGTAAAAGTGAGAGAGAGAGAGAGAGAGAGAGAGGGGCAGATCATGAGTGTGTTTGGGTACGTGAATGGGTGTGTTTACGTGAAATACAGTAAAAGTGAGAGAGAGAGAGAGAGAGAGAGAGAGGGGGGGGGGATGAGAGATTGAGTGTTAGTGTGTGTGAGTCATTGTGTACGTGTATGAATGTGTCTAACAATGTGAAATCCAGTGTGTGTGTATTTATGTATGTATGTGTGTGTGTATTTGTATGTGTGTT
Organism: Paralithodes platypus; assembly: GCA_032716605.1. NCBI lineage: Eukaryota > Metazoa > Arthropoda > Malacostraca > Decapoda > Lithodidae > Paralithodes > Paralithodes platypus. The sequence continues at coordinate 37,462,878 of CM064545.1, read as the reverse complement.
TGTATGTATATCTGAGTAGTTTTGTTGATGTATTGCATGCTATTATGAAAGTACGATTTATTATGTGCATAAGTCATGGAACATATGTGCGAATGATTTAGTGGGTATGTTTCTGTGTGAATCACCTTTTATGTGAGTCATAGCCTTTGTGTAGGATTCAGTGTGTGTGAGAGATTTACATATATTTATATAGATACTCTGGCCACACCGATCTTACATAAGAAAAGAACATAAGAAAATGGGAGTCTGCAGAAAGCCGATTGGCCCAAGCAAGGCAGATCCCTGTCCCACACTACCCCAATTACAAAGTCCAATTATAGGCTCAACACTCTAATACCCTGAGGATCATCTTACCAAAACGGTTAGAGATTAACGCAGGATTACGGGGGTCTGCAGAGCGCTGATTGGCCCAACCCGGCTGATCCCCCTTCACACCCAACCCTTCTCGTCCATATGCTTATCCAATTTTATCTTAAAGCTCCCTACCGTTTTTAATCCCACTATAGCACTTGGTATATCGATCGATCGATATATTGGTATAGCACGATCCCTGCGAGGTGACCATGAGAGAGAGAGAGTGTGTGTGTCTGTGTCATAGTCTGTGTAGGATTCATTAATATGTGCGTTTGATTAAATGTGAGTATGTGTGTGTGTGTGTGTGTGTGTGTATTTGCATGATTCAATATGGGTATTATATTGCGTGTGTTTGGCGTATGAGACGTGTACACGAATAGTCTAGTGTATTCATTTAAGTGCCTGGTGGACCTAGCATACCTTTGTGTACATAGTTCATACGTTCATGTGTGTGTTAATGTGTATGTATAGCCTATTCAGATTTGTCAAAGGAGCATATCCCACATTCTTCCTTGACGGTTCTGAATGACGCAATGTTTTGAAATCTGCGGCGGGGTTTAGTGGGTCGTTGAGCTACATCAGCCTCAACTCAAGGGCCAGAAATATTTTGAAATGTTTACATTTATTGTTCTTTAGTCCCTCATGTTCCAATAATATTTATAAATGTTTACATACCGTAACACTATTTAAGCAATACCGGTACCTATAATTAAGACTTAGTAATGGTATATTTACGTCGATTTAGTCATTAGTTTAAGTTTAAGTAATGTGTTGAAATCTTTGTTTGCATCGATTTACTCATTATTTATCCCCTTCAGTATCGGTGTTGTCCTGGCTACTATTATACGACTTTATTCAGTTTAAAAAGGGCCTCCAGCAATTGACAGGCTGCGAACTATCTGACTTTACCCTTTTTTACTACTACAGATCCCTTTTAAACTGCATCGATCAACTCTCCCTACTCCATGACCAAGTAGTATTTGGAAATGCTTGTTTTCATCGATTTGCTTACAACGATTTAGTCTCTCAGCTCAAGGCCAGGACTGGTAATGGCTTGAAATATTTAGTTGCATCGATTTACACTGTCCCTTAAGAATAGTTTATGTTTTGAAACGTGTGTGTGTGTGTTTGTGATTCAATATGTGTGTCTCATTGTGTGTAGCGTTACTCTCTCTCTCGCTCTCTCTCTCTCTCTCTCTCTCTCTCTCTCTCTCTCTCTCTCTCTCTCTCTTGTATTTATTTTCCTCAGATTACCCTATAGTCTCAAGTGAAATCCAACTTATTTGACTTGTATACTTGCATAGATATACAATTATACATACACTCCTTCAAGATCAAGTAATATTATACAATCTTGACATACATTGCTTTAAATAGACCAAGCAATATTTCGAAACGTGTAATTTTCCCAACTCAAGACAAATATATTCTATCAGGATAATATTAGTTGTCATGGGGATATATAAGTCGGTTATTAGGGTAGTAGGTAACATTTATGCTGTCTTCCATGGAGTAAAATAAAATAACAAAACAGTGGTGGAACTGCCATCCGGGTGAGGGACTGCTCTGGGTCTGATCTTTCAGTGATAATGATCTTAATCCACTTAGTGCTAATGGCACTGTGTAGTGGGTCAGTGAAGCCTGAGGGAGGCAGTTCATGTCATGGCCATCCCCTTTGGAGTGTTTCCTCTGGAAGCAAGTCATCCAAATAATGATGATGTAAGAGCTAACTCTGGTAGTTTTAAGCCCTAGACCCGTGTTGTGCAAACTGAAAATTGTGTAATGTTATCCTGGAAAAACCCTCCAAATCCACCTTCACTCCGTAATGGTTGTTATACTATATGGTCGGCATGATGGAGCTATTTTGGTGGTGTGGCCTTGGGGTGGTTGGTAATGAGTGTGTGTGCTTGTGAAGAGAGAGTGTGTGTGAGAGAGAGAGAGAGAGAGAGAAGATAGCTAGATAGGTAGATAATACAGTATAGGCATAAATTTGAGATCATTTAAAGATTGAGACAGATACATATACTGAGAGAGAGAGAGAGAGAGAGAGAGAGAGAGAGAGAGAGAGAGAGAATTTAAATGGTGTTAGTAGTAGTAGTAGTATTAATAATGTTTCAATATATTTGTTTTGTTATTATTATTATTATTGTTGTTATTATTACAATTATATTAGTAATATGGTTGTTATTGTTTTTACAGGTGATAACAATAGGAAATATTAACTTCCCACCACAACACATAATGACGCGATAGTATTGTATCTGGCACTGCTATACTGTGCTAGGAAACTCTCTCTAGGAAAATACTGCTTGGCTTTGAAAACGATTATATACTGGTGACCTATTCATCTGATAATTGGGCTCTGTTATTTAAGGGGAGATATCGACTTGAGTGATTTTTTTCTGGACCCCTTTCTCCCACATGTTTAGCCCCATTGCTTTTGAGATTTTAAGACGGTCGCCCCTTTAGTTTGGCGATTTTAAGAACATTCGCCCCATTTCTGTCAATTTTAAGACCTTTCCTGCCATTCAGGTGTCGATTTTTTCCTGGCGAGCGATAGCGAACCTGTAATTTAAGAGGAACCGGCCTTCGGCCTAGACATTTTTCTACCGAAAAATTTACAAATTTATCTTGAAAGTGGGTCTAGGGAGTGTAATTTTAAGCTTGATGGAAGTCTAGGGACGAAACTAAACACCTCCCCTTAAGGGGGGGTATTGCTTGTTTTGGGGCCTGTATATTTAATTATTAATTTAGTTTTGTAGTTTCCTCGCTAGACCTCCGTCAAGCTTAAAATTACACCCCCTTGACCCCTTTTCAAAATAAATGTGTACATTTTTCGGTTGTTGTTCCCCAAGCTGCCTGGCCGAACAGCCCCGAGCAAGGCCAAGGCCATAACCGAGCGCCCCCACAGAACCCTCCCTGCCGACCACAATAAAGCCTGGGTGACCGAAGCCACTCCATGGCGGGGAGCTGAGGAGGGTGCGGAAACGCCCTGGAAACCAAAGCCTCATCCAGGACCCTGTGCCCCTCAGCAATTATGAAGAGAAAGTTGAGGGGCAAAGGAAAAATGTGACGCTTTGGCTTCCAATCTTGGTAGATTGGGAGGTCAATCCACGGAAAAGACACCGTCACTTGAGATCTAGAAAACATATAGGTAAAAGGAACAGTCAGAATAAGCTATGGGTATGGCAGAGATCGCTCAGTTCTCACTTGATAGACCAGCCCATCACCATATGACTAGAACCCAATCCTCTTAGCATCAGCTAGGAAAGGCCCTAGAAAGCCGCCTTTGGCGGGGGGATAGCTCCCCTATTTCAACCCCTTTCGGGGTTGGGCACCTGCCTCGGTAGAAAAATGTACCGGTTCCTCTCAAATTACATTCTAGCTATCGCCCGCCTGGAAAAAAAATCGACACCAAAATGGCACGAAAGGTCTTAAAATTGACCAAATGGGGCGAAAGGTCTTAAAATCGCCAAACTAATGGGGCGAACGTCTTAAAACTTCACAACTAATGGGGCTAAATATGAGGGAGAAAGGGGGCCATAAAATGGAACCACATCTCCCTTATATTATGATACCTAGGTGGGTGCTACTTGGTTCATCTCTTACTAGGAAAGTATCTCCAGGAAAATATTGCTTGGGTTTGAAAGTTAAATTGGTATCGGTGACTTTTGGTCTGATAATTTGGAATTAGGTGTTTAAGGGGAGATTACCACCTGGAGGATTTTTTTCTCAACCTGTTTGTCCCTCATGTTTAACCCCATTGCTTGTGAGATTAAAGACGCTTGCCCCATTAGTTTGGCGATTTTAAGAACCGTCGCCCCATTTCTGTCAATTTTAAGACCATTCGTGCCATTTAGGTGTCGATTTTTTCCTGGCGAGCGATAGCGAGCCTGTAATTTAAGAGGAACCGGCCTTTGGCCGGGAAATTTTTCTACCGGAAAATGTACAAATTTATCTTGAAAGGGGGTCAAGGGGGTGACATTTTGAGATTCCTGGAGGAGGAGGAAACAAACTAAAAACCTCCCCTTAAAACCACCCCACAACCCCTCTTTGAGATACATTTGTACAACCACTTGAATCAGGTCTCTCTTTCATAAGAACTTTACTTGCTGTTTTAGTAAGACAATTCGTTGACGCAATCGCTCTCCGGCTATTCCTTATTTCAACCAACACAAACTCCAAGACAACGGATTTGAGCCCCTCGGTAAAGCGCGGTGTATCGTATGAGCCACCCGTCTTTTTATTTGAGCCCCTCGGTAAAGCGCGGTGTATCGTATGAGCCACCCGTCTTTTATTTGAGCCCCTCGGTAAAGCGCGGTGTATCGTATGAGCCACCCGTCTTTTTATTTGAGCCCCTCGGTAAAGCGCGGTGTATCGTATGAGCCACCCGTCTTTTTATTTGAGCCCCTCGGTAAAGCGCGGTGTATCGTATGAGCCACCCGTCTTTTTATTTGAGCCCCTCGGTAAAGCGCGGTGTATCGTATGAGCCACCCGTCTTTTTATTTGAGCCCCTCGGTAAAGCGCGGTGTATCGTATGAGCCACCCGTCTTTTTATTTGAGCCCCTCGGTAAAGCGCGGTGTATCGTATGAGCCACCCGTCTTTTTATTTTTTTATGGAGATTTTGTATGAGGTGTTTTATTAAGAATGTTAAGTTTACGATCTCATTATTGGTTGGTCAAAGAGAGAGAGAGAGAGAGAGTGAGTGAGTGAGTGTATATATGTGTGTGTGTGTGCTGTAGGCCTAGCTACCTACCTCGTCACCTACATACCAGCCTACCTTGTGTGTGTGTGTGTGGGTGTCTGTGTGTGTGTGTGGGGGTGTGTGTGTGTACCCATATAGACCTACATACCACCCTATGCCAAGGTTATTTCAGTAACTAACCCCATTCTAGGTCTACATGCCTATCACTCAAATATACAGTCGGCCTAATAAGTCATGTTTCAGCTGTCATTACGCTTGGCTTACTCTGTGCTGTATTAATGTTTGTCAGATGTTGAATAGGTTGGGTAAGTGTCGGAATATGCTTGTATATCTCAATCAAAAAGAAGAAATCGTGTGTAAATATTGCTGATGCCAATTATTGATCAAAACATAATTACTTATAAGACCGATTGTACGGTAGCGCTAATAAGTCATGTCTCGGCACCCATTATGTTTTGATCAATAATTGGTATCAGCAATATTTACACATGATCTCTTCTTTTTGAGTGAGTGCCTACATTTATGCCTACATTTAGACCATTGTATTCAGCTTAGGAAGGTCGTCTACCAATTAAAAGGCTACATGCACACTATCTCGATTTATCCTTTTAGCTACCACCTATCCTTCCTAAGCTTCATAAAATTGTGTGAAAGTAGCAGCAATTGTGTGAAAGTAGCAGAAATTGTCTAAAAGTAGCAGAAATTGTGTGAAAGTAGCAGAAATTGTCTAAAAGTAGCAGAAATTGTGTGAAAGTAGCAGAAATTGTGTGAAAGTAGCAGAAATTGTGTGAAAGTAGCAGAAATCAAATAAACACTACGTGTTGTTGTTGTTGTTGTTCCCTAAGCTGCCTGGCCGAACAGCCCCGAGTCCCTGAGGAAGGCCATGGCCACGATCGGGCTTTCCCACAGAGCTCTCATTGAGTGTAGATTGTGTTGTTGGCGTAAGTGGTTGTGTGAAATGCAGTCTTCTATGATGTGTTTAATGGTATGGGGTGCTGTGTGTTACATCCCGGGCTGGCGTCGACAACGGAGTCATCCTACACTACGTGTAGAATGAGTTAATAGGATATATATTTAGTTTTGTAGTTGATGTATAGAGAATTATATTCATCAATTGGTTTCCAGAGATATACTTCCATGATTGGTAATAGGTCAAGTCCAGGAATATTTATGAGTGGGTTAGAGACTATGGCATAAGAGTGTACTTGCTTGCCTTGCTGTCACTGTGGTATAATATAGCTATCTTATTTTGTCTATCTGTCTAACTATCTGTATTTGTATCTATCTAGCTATCTAACTGCATAACTATCTATCTGTCTAACTATCTGTATTTGTATCTATCTAGCTATCTAACTGCATAACTATCTATCTGTCTAACTATCTGTATTTGTATCTATCTAGCTATCTAACTGCATAACATCTATCTGTCTAACTATCTGTATTTGTATCTATCTAGCTATCTACCTGCATAACTATCTATCTGTCTAACTATCTGTATTTGTATCTATCTAGCTATCTAACTGCATAACTATCTATCTGTCTAACTATCTGTATTTGTATCTATCTAGCTATCTAACTGCATAACTATCTATCTGTCTAACTATCTGTATTTGTATCTATCTAGCTATCTAACTGCATAACTATCTATCTGCCTATCTATCTGTATTTGTATCTATCTAGCTATCTAACTGCATAACTATCTATCTGTCTAACTATCTGTATTTGTATCTATCTAGCTATCTAACTGCATAACTATCTATCTGTCTTTGTATCTATCTAGCTATCTAACTGCATAACTATCTATCTGCCTATCTATCTGTCTAACTATCTGTATTTGTATCTATCTAGCTATCTAACTGCATAACTATCTATCTGCCTATCTATCTGTCTAACTATCTGTATTTGTATTTATCTAGCTATCTAATTGCCTATCCTTGTATCTATCTATCTGTGTATCTTTATCTGTCTATCTATCTTTATCTGTCTCTATCTATTTTTATCTGTCTCTATCTTTTTTTATCTATATCTTAATCTGTCTATCCATCTATTTATCTGTATATGTCTGTCTATCTATATATCTATCTATCTATTTCCCAATCTCAATCCTTTCCCCTCTCTTTCCACAGGCCCCCCCCCCCCAACCCTCATTTCTAGCTCCCCCCCACCCCCTCCTTACCTCACCCCCCCCTGACCCAGAAATACACTGACATTCTCTCTCTCTCTCTCTATATATATATATATATATATATATATATATATATATCTTCGGCACATGGACCTTTTTGTTTTATCTGTGTTTTTCCTGCCTCCGTTCATTGTCTCTTTAAAAAAAAAAAAAAAATCTATCTATCTATCTATCTATCTAGAAAAGGGGTCTAGGAGGTGTTTGTTACAGCTTGATGGAGGAGGTCTAGGAAGGAAACTCAAAACATAATATAAAGATGAAACAATACGCAAATAAATACGCCCATCTCCCCTTTAAAAATACGTCACCGGTACAGAAAGGGTGATGTAATTCTAACTTGTCCCTATTTGTATATATTATAAAGTTCGAAGCCTGTTAATTGCTGGAGGTCCTTTTTAATCTTATTCTAACCGTCTCATAGTAACCAGAATCAAGTTAAAAATACGTTGCCGGTACAGAAGGGGTTATGTAATTTTTTTTTTTTTTTTTTTTTTTTTTTTTTTTTTTTTTTTTTAGACCATCTGCCGGCTTTGTTACCCTTAGCAACCGGTGTTCAGTTTATAGACCTTGTGTAAACTGTATGTAATGGGTGTAAACTACCCAGAGAGAGAGAGAGAGAGACACAGAGAGAGAGTGAGAGTGTGAGTGAGTGAGAGGGGGGCTGAGTGAGTGAGTGAGTGTGAGAGAGACAGAGAGAGAGTGAGAGAGAGGGGGGGCTGTGTGAGTGAGTGAGTGAGTGTGAGAGTGTGTGTGAGAGAGAGAGAGAGGGGTGAGTGAGTGAGTGAAAGAGAGAGAGAGAGAGGGGGGGGAGTGAGTGAGTGAGAGAACATTTGTGTTTCAGTAGCGAATGTATGTAAATGTTTGTGTGTGAGTGAGTGAGTGTGTGAATTCGAGAGAGAGAGAGAGAGAGAGAGGCCCTAATTAGCACCTATTAAGGAACATAATTACCAAAAGCTTAGACAGACAGACAGACAGACAGAGGAAGGGTTAACTATGACATACTTCATCACTATATTTGTACCGAGTCATCCCCTATGTCATCGATATAGTGTGAATCTCTGTATTACACACACACACACACACTCATTCTCTCTCTCTCTCTCTCTTACACACACACACACACACTCTCTCACACACACTCTCTCTCACTCTCACACACACTTACTCACTCTCGCTCTCTCTCTCTCTCTCTCTCTCACACATACACTCACTCACACACACTCACTCTTACTCTCTCACTCACACTCTCTCTAACTTTCACTCACCCGTACTGTCACTGGGTCACTTTCTCTTTCTTGCCCTACTTCCCATTATCTCTCTTTCTTTATTTGCTCACTTTTTTTCTCTCTCTCTGTCTGTATACTCGTTCGTACCCTGTGTATTTGTTTAGTGTTTTTACGCATATAACTCAAACGTGTATATTGTAGTTACATACATACATTGATGCATTTGTTTGATATATATTATTTATTGTTGAATCCTAGCACACATATATTGCAAATGCTGTACATCCGTCCATCCTTACATAAATAAATACATACATATACACATACATTCATTCAGTCTTTCCCTCTTCCTATGATGTAAATTGCTTCAAACTCCGTGTGTCCAGGCATTTTGGCTCGAACATCCCTTGATTTTGGCCCTGTCACTCTTTCAACTATGGGGGAGGCACTCGCTATAGGCAGTTCTGCCTTGCCTCTCTCAATCACATAGAAAACAAAATACTATCTACAAAATGTATATATACTGTACATGTAAACAACATATTAACCCTCTCCGACATATAACGCGATTTCGAGCCTATTAGGGATACTTTAAAGCCTTTGTATACTTTAAAGCCTTTGTTACCATCAGGGGTATTTAGAAACCTTTAGTTTAGTTACTTCAACCTCTGCAGTTGTCTTTGAGTTAGCTGTGGGTAGAAAACAAATTTTGGAGAGGTAATTATAAGAGTGAGAGAACTCTATTTCTTATTGCTAATCTGGCAACCTCTGCGTCATATGTGCGTGAAAGGGTTAAACAGATTATAATGCTATGGCTTACTACGTCTTAGTTTGCTTGGTTCTGGTGTTGATATAAAACTAGGTTATTGTTTTAGCATTGTTGTTAGCCATGTTTTGGTATCTTAGTATCTATTGTTAACCCTTTCAGTACCATGGTGTCCTATTTTCAATTTTCCTGTTAACACTAGATGATTGTATGCACCCTATGATGGTGGTATAGCAATATAAGTCGTTAATTGTATTCCATTTAATCTTTTGACACTCACTCACCCATGCTACTCTTAATAAAATAGGTAAATATTAGCCAGGTAATAGTATATAATGTGTCAAGATTTACTACTATGTCTCAGTTTCCTAAAAATCACCAAGTTTAAATAATTGACAATATTATATATATACAGTATATATTATATATACAGTATATACCTCGCATTGTTATATTAACTGTTTGTCTTCACATGTCCTTCCTTCCCGTTATTCTTCTTAGCTTCATTTATTTCGCCTTTGATTGATTTTCCTGGTAATTTATCTCTTTCCTTATCTATTGTATATAATTATACAGTATATATATTTATTTATTTATTTATATATTTTTTGTATTTCATTACTTTGTTTTAATTTTGTTTTGCGTTGTCTGTATGTTCGAATTGTCTCTGGCTGCTCACTTTTCCTATTTTGTCCTGTTGTCATTTCTTATTTTCGTATTTTTTCCTCGTCACTTGTGTTTAGTTTACTTCATTCCTGACACCTGTGTTCCACCCCTTCTCGCTCTCGCTCTCTCTCTCTCTCTCTCTCTCTCTCTCTCTCTCTCTCTCTCTCTCTCTCTCTCTTTAATTACTTCCTTGTTTATCTCCCATGTATGCATACCCATATTCCCTCTACATCCATCCCTCTCCCCTTCTCTCTTCCTCTACTTTTCCCTCCCCCCTCACTGTTTATTTCACTCTCCTTCCTTCCTTCCTTCCTTCCTTCCTTCCTTCATTCCTTCCTTCCTTCCTTCCTTCCTTCCTTCCTTCCTTTCCTCCCCCCTTCTCTCTTCCCCTTCCCTCCTCCCTATTTAACTCCCTTCCATCCTACTTTCCCACCCACTCTACTCCCTCCGTCCTTATCTCCCTCTCCACCCCCTTGCCTACCGTTGTTTTGTTATGCTCCCTCTTTTGTCTCCAATTTCCACCTGTTTCCTTCCTTCCTCCCTTCTCCCCCACCTACCACCCTCCCTTCCTAACTCCCCTTCCTTCCTCCCTTCTCCCCCACCTACCACCCTCCCTCCCTAACTCCCCTTCCTTCCTCCCTTCTCCCCCATCTTCCATCCCTCCCTCCCCTTCCTTCCTCCCTTCTCGCCCACCTACCACCCTCCCTCCCTAAATCCCCCTCCCTTCTCTCTCATCTCCCCTCCCATCCCTACCATTTGTATTCACCTCCTTCCCCCTTCCTCCCTCAATCCCCCTCCCCTTCCATCCTACGTCTCCCCCTCCCCCCTTCCCCCCCACCCCCACACGTGTTAGGGCCGACCAGATCACGTGTTCAGACCAACTGTTCTACTACGTGGGATACCAAACAATACTAATTATATTCCTGGAAGACACATAGAACCTTGAGATCATTATTATAGTTGATCTGTGTTTTAACAACTTTGTTATTGTCACATATCTCGTTTATTACGAAGATTGGGCAATACTATAGTGTAGAGACATTGTTAACCTCTTTACACACACACACACACACACACACACACACACACACACACACACACACACACACACACACACATTAATATATTTCTGAAAAACATCGAGCCTTGATAATTATTGGAGTTTAGCTGTCTGTTTTAGCCTTCGTATTCACACACACACACACACACACACACACACACACACATTAATATATTTCTGAAAAACATCGAGCCTTGATAATTATTGGAGTTTAGCTGTCTGTTTTAGTCTTCGTATTCACACACACACACACACACACACACATACACATTAATATATTTCTGAAAAACATCGAGCCTTGATAATTATTGGAGTTTAGCTGTCTGTTTTAGCCTTCGTATTCACACACACACACACACACACACACACACACACACACACACACACACACACACACACAAACTTATACATATAGACTTGCTCCAGTTACCAGGGCATAATCTACAGTAATGTACCCCAAAACACAGAAAGTAATGAGGTAATTACTGCAGATCCCCAGCTGTGTCCTAAAACTGACTATCTAGGTCCACGATACAGTATGTTTAACTTCGCACTTAAGGGGAGATTTCCACTGAAGGGATTTTTTTCTTTACCCCCTTCTCCCTCATGCTTAGCCCCATTGCTTTTGAGATTTTAAGACGTTCGCCCCATTACTTTGTCGATTTTAAGAACTTTCACCCCATTTATGTAACTTTTAAGACCTTTCGTCCCATTTAGGTGTCGATTTTTTCCTGGCGAGCGATAGCGAGCCTGTAATGTAAGAGCAACCGGCCTCCGGCCGGGAAATTTTTCTGCCGAAAAATGTACAAATTTATCTTGAAAGGGGGTTTAGGGGGTGTAATTTTAAGCTTGATGAAAAAGTAGGGAACAAACTAAATACCTCCACTTAACAACAATAACCCTCAAATTAAGTTAATGAGAGCATGTGATTCTCCCAAGACTCGAACCCAGATAGCCCGAGACCCCACACTACAATACCATAATACCACAATGTTATAACCTTTTAACACCAACAACAACAATAACAACAACAACAACAACAACTACTACTACAATAATAGTAATGATAACACTAACAACAATAATTATAATGGCATGATCAACAACAATAAGAAGAAGAAGAACAACAACAACAACAACAACAACAACAACAACAACAACAACAATTATAACCACAACAGGAAATACTAACTAATAACGAAAAGAACAACACATAATAGCCAAAATACCCCAAGTCCCACCATACTATTCCAAATTATACAATCCCTCAAAAACAACAACACTATTACAGCAGCAAGAACAACACATAATAGCCAAAATACCCCAAGTCCCACCATACTATTCCAAATTATACAATCCCTCAAAAACAACAACACTATTACAGCAGCAAGAACAACACATAATAGCCAAAATACCCCAAGTCCCACCATACTATTCCAAATTATACAATCCCTCAAAATCAACAACACTATTACAGCAGCAAGAACAACAAACACACATTTAGAATTATACCAACAACAACAACGACAACATGTAATTATAATAAGACAAACAAGAATATAAACACATGATTACAAAAATACCTCTAGGCCTCACGCCACTATAATAATACATCAAATGATATAATCCCTCTGGAAAATCCTGTGTGGGTAATCAATATTGGTGCCACGTGTGTGTGTGGGTGTTTGTGTGTGTGTGTGTGTAGGTGTTTGTGTGTGTGTGTATGCATGCAGTGTGGCGAGATAGAAAGTATGAATGCGTGTATATTATGTGAGGTGTGAAGATGCGTGTTAGCTTGCATCTTTGAAAGTGAGAAGTAGAAAATCTGTGACTATGTATATAATGGGTGTGTGTGTGTAGGTGTTTGTGTGTGTGTGTATGCATGCAGTGTGGCGAGATAGAAAGTATGAATGAGTGTATATTATGTGAGGTGTGAAGATGCGTGTTAGCTTGCATCTTTGAAAGTGAGAAGTAGAAAATCTGTGACTATGTATATAATGGGTGTGTGTGTGTGTGTGTGTGTGTGTGTGTGTGTGTGTGTGTGTGTGTGTGGTGACCTCATGTAAGTAAGGTCTAGTGGTCAAATGTATTTTTGTCTTGGTATATATGTGTGTGTGGCTGTGTATGTAGGTATTTGTGTTTGTATGGCTATGTGTGTGTGTGTGTGTGTGTGTGTGTGTGTGTAATGTGTGTGTGTGTATGTATGTATGTATGTATATGTAAATGTACCTATACAAACAAGTGGTTAAGGGGTTGACCTCTGCACACATAACCCCAAGGTCCAAGGGTTCAAGGGATCCTCGGGGAATTTACCGCGAATTTAGCACTTGCAGGGGGGTATAGAGGGGGGTAGGTGGTGGTTGGGGGGGAGGGATGATACTAGGCATTGGTTAAATGTTGCAATCGTGGGGGGCAGGGGGGGATATGAGAAGGTGTCCTCTTGGTGTGATGGAGATAACACCTTGTTATGCCTTAGCTGGCATTACGTTTGGCTTGCTCTGTGCTGTATTAATGTCTGCCAGATGTTGAATAGGGTGGGCAAGTGTAGGAACATGTTTGTATATCTCATTCAAAGTGAAGAAATCAAGCTTAGATATTGCTGATACTAATTAACTATACCAAGCAAAATATACTTGGTGCCGAGACATCAGATATTTATGATGCCATAGCATCTAGTCCTCTCATAAATTTTCTTGGAATTCACCGATTTCTAATCATGGAAGTAATATATCTGGAAACGAATTTATTAATATATTTAAATATAAATATGCTGTAAAACTATATATACTATTTATTGAAAAGCAAATTCTACCAACAAATATATCCAGATTGTTATAATTTGCATGAAGAAAACATAAGAGTCCACACATTGTTTATGATTGGGCTAGAGACTATGGCATCCGAGTGTACCTACAATGACTGATAGAAGCATGTGCCAGACAGACAGGTGTGTAAAATGATATATACTGTATAGCTTTCATCTACAGTACATAGTATAGTCAGAAGATTGTAATATATTGTAATATTGGTGGGGCAAGACATACATATTTATATATACATACCCATACATACTGAGAGAGAGAGAGAGAGAGAGAGAGAGAGAGAGAGAGAGAGAGAGAGAGAGAGAGAGAGAGAGAGAGAGAGAGAGAGAGAGAGAGAGAGAGAGAGAGATATGTATAAATAGACAAGCTAACCAGAATATACCACATCGATCTAGAATAAGGGAAGGGTGTGTGTGTGTGTGTGTGTGTGTGAGTGGGTGGTGGAGGGAAGGGGGGGCTAGATTGAAGGGAGATATGAATGACACTAGTTATGGGGGAGGGGGATTTGACACGTTGGAGGGGGTGATGGGAGGAAGGGATAGTAGGGTTTTTGAGGGGGTGGGATGGCTATGTGTGAAGGGAGGGAGGGAGGGGTGATTATAGAGGGTTGTAGGGGATTATTGTAGGGTTGTAGGGGTGAGATGGCTGCGTGTAAGGGGAGGGAGGGAGGGGTGATTGTAGGTGGTTGGAGGGGGTTGGGAAGGTGGGATAGGTAGGTGTGATGGGAGGGAGGGGGTTGGGAAGTTGGGATGGGAGGGAGGGAGGGTGATTGTAGGGGTTGGATGGCTAGGTGTGATGGGAAGGAGGGAGGGGTGATATCAGGGGGTTGGAGGGATGGGTTGGCTGTGTGTGATGGGATGGGTGATTGGAGGGGGTTGGGAAGTTGGGATGGGAGGGAGGGGTGATTGTAGGGGGTTGGATGGCTAGGTGTGATGGGAAGGAGGGAGGGGTGATATTAGGGGGTTGGAGGGATGGGTTGGCTGTGTGTGATGGGATGGGTGATTGTAGGGGGTTGTAAGGGGGTGATGATTGGTAGGGGGTGATGGAGGAAGTTGGATGGCTATACCCTGTTACAAATAAGTAAGCCAGGAATCTTGACCAGTAACCTCTATAACCCATAAACGATGGGAGTAATCGAACTAATATTATCACCATTTAGGAAGGGCCAGCCAGGGGATTGGTGTGGACAGTTACAGCCCATTTGCTCTAGCCCCTTTGCAAGTTACAAAGGTTAATGGTTACTATTTCTGGCCTACTTACAATGAATAGACTATAGGTGTGTGGGGGGGGGGGGGGGGGGGGGGGGGGGGGGGGAGGGGGATAGTAGGGGGGAGAGAGGGTAGCAACATGTAGTCTTGCAACACGATGGCCAAGTCGGTTAAGGTAAGATTATATTATATATATATATATATATTCACGTCATATTCACGTCGGTTAACTCTTCACCTTCAGGCTGGAGCCATCAAAGACCACTATCTCACCCCTAACCACCCCCACCTCACACGCAACGAGTTACAGAAACACACCACCATACTCGATAAAGAAAGTGACCCAAGGAGATTACCTATACTCGAAGCGATATATATATATATAACAAAAACGTGCGACACGGCACTTTCTTTTGTTACTGTCCATCCTTCCCGATGTGTTCTGCCCCCCTCCCCCTCCCTGTCCTTTTCCTTAGATGTTCTATGCCCCCCCCTCCCCCCCCTTCTTCATCCCCCTGTCCCTTTACCGTTGCGTTCTGTTCTTCCCCTCTGTTTCTCGTCCTTGTCCACCCCCCCCCCCCCCCCCCACAACGGTTCCAGCTAACCTTCATCACTCAAGGCTGGGAGGGAACGTGACACTTGGGGGAGGTAAGGGGGAGGGGGTAGGTGAGGTGAGGGAGATTTAGGGGGGGGGGGGGATTATCGGTGGCACTTGGGTTGGAGTGGGGATGGGGGTGAAAGTGGAGATTTAAGGGGATGGGGAGGTACATCGGTGGGCACTAAGGGGGGGGGGGGGGGGGGGGGGGGGGGGAGAGATTAAGAGGGGGGGTCGGTGGTGCTAAAGGTGGGGTCGGGGGAGGTGAAGTTAAGAAATTTTAGGTGGGGAGGATTATCGGTGGCACTAGGGATGGGGATGCAGGTGGAAATTTAGAGAGGGGGGATTATTGGTGGCACTAGGGGGTGGGTTGATGGTGCAGATTTAAGGGGATGAGGGGGGTGTGAAGGTGGAAATTTAGGGAGGGTGGATTATTGGTGGCACTAGGGGGTGGGATGATGGTGGAGATTTAAGGGGATGAGGGGGGTGTGAAGGTGGAAATTTAGGGAGGGTGGATTATTGGTGGCACTAGGGGGTGGGATGATGGTGGAGATTTAAGGGGATGAGGGGATTATCGGTGGCACTAATGGGTTGGGAGGGTGCGGGTGGAAATTTAGGGAGGGTGGGATTATCAATGGTACTAGGTATGGGGAAGGATTAATCACTATGGACAGATTGACAGGTGATTGATAAACATATAGGTACAGGTGATTGATAAACATATAGGTACAGGTGATTGATAAACATATAGGTACAGGTGATTGATAAACATATAGGTACAGGTGATTGATAAACATATAGGTACAGGTGATTGATAAACATATAGGTACAGGTGATTGATAAACATATAGGTACAGGTGATTGATAAATTTATAAACAAAATCTTGCTATTTTGTGAAATGGTATATATCTGCCTTTGTAGTAGTTAGTGTGTGCATGTATATATATATGTATGCTTGTATGTGAATTAATTCGGATTGTTTGTGTGTGTGTGTGTGTGTGTGTGTGTCTGTGTGTGTGTGTGTTTATTCGTACCTTAGTAATTGATTGCAAGTGTGGGTGTGTGTACGTGTGTATGGCTGTAGATACCGTGTGGTGTGTGTGTGTGTGGGTGTGTGTGTGTGTGTGTGTGTGTGTGTGTGTGTGTGTGTGTGTGTGTACCATGAAGGACATCAGGTAACATTACACAAAAAAAGACAACATTAAACTCTACCATTATGTGCTATCAAACGGTATATACACTAAATTATTACTGTATAGTATATACCTGTATATACTGAATACAACACACACACACACACACACACACACACACACACACACACACACACATGAGTAAATGTTTGCGGTGTGACAGCCGCGAGACTTGTCGATTTTTGTGGAGCCTACGAAAGTGTCATAGTACTTAGGAGGCGGGAATTAACGAGCATGCTCACTCCCGCAAATACAACTAGTGTAAGTACAACTAGTGTAAGTACATAAAACCTACATATAGACATACATACACACATACATACATACATATATACTTACACAGGCTATAAGTGTTATGTCCGGAGGTTAAGGTGTAACAAACAAATCAATAAATGGATGCAGTACGTACTAAATTGTATTGAATAGACCGAATAATCACATACATTTAACTTTAATATATAGTTTAAAAGTTAATAGTTTTAAGTTAATATATACATATGATATGACATTAAGTTGTACTGTATTATTCACTACCAAGCAGTGTACACCAAATTGTTACCTAAAGTTGATATAGACTGGATTCATAAAAATTGTATATAATTAATTTGGCTTAGTTTTTTTTTTGTTGGCTAGGCAAGGTCAGTCAACTCCCAGTAAGTCAGATAGGGCTGTACCCGTTAACTGAGGGGGTTGTTGTTGTTGTTGTTGTTGTTGTTGTTGTTGTTGTTGTTGTTTTGTATTACTGTTTGTGGTATTGATGATAGTAATATTATTTTTAACTTAGTTGTGTTGATATTTTCTTTTAATTAATTTTATTCGAAGAGGCTATACACGAGGAAATGTTTCAATAAAATACTCCTATGCAGTATATTGATATGCCTTCTTGAGAGAGTGTGTGTGTGAGAGAGAGAGAGAGAGAGAGAGAGAGAAAAAAAAGTGTGTGTGTGTGTGTGTGTGAGAGAGAGAGAGAGAGTGTGTGTGAGTGAGAGAGAGGGAATTGTTTGCAAATTAATACATTATATTGCATGTTTATAATGTGTGAATGGATGTAAATGATCGAGAGATCGAATATGAAAGATAGTGACTGAGAGAGAGAGTGTGAGATGGTAACTGAGTGTGAGTGTGTCTGTGTGTGCGTGTGTGTGAGAGAGAGATAGAGAGAGAGAGAGAGTGTGTGAGTGAGTAAGAGAGTAAGAGAGAGGGGGGGCGGGTACTGAAATGTGAGATAGCAACTGAGAGAGAGAGATTGAGTGTGAGATAGCAACTGAGTGTGTGTGAGAGAGAGAGAGAGAGAGATATCAACTGAGAAAGAGAGAGAGAGTGTGTGAGTGTCAGATAGCAACTGAGAGAGAGAGAGAGAGAGTGTGTGAGATAGCAACAGAGTGAGTCAGTGAGTGAGAGAGACAGTTACGTCGTTTTAGGTCAGTGACATTAGGAAACACGCAGTGGCATACACACACGTTCTCTCTCTCTCTCTCTCTCTCTCTCTCTCTCTCTCTCTCTCTCTCTCTCTCTATCTCTATCTCTCATGGACACACTCTCACTCACTCACTCTCACTCTCTCTCTGTCACTCACACAAAGATATATATACAAGGACCCCAATGGAAATACACCTAACGGCCTTATTGGGCTATCCTTAGTTGGAATTATGCAAGGCTGGTACATGTCATATTTGTAACAAACTATGTGGTACCAACTCTGTAAATTGCTAACTGAATAAATATTATTATTATTATTATTATTATTATTATTATTATTATTACTGTACACAAAGCAAGAAGCAAGACACACACACAAACGTTCTGGTACGTACAAACACAAACCGTATGTACGCAGCACGCGCGCAAACACACACACACACACACACACACACACACACACACACACACACACACACACACACAGTGACTAGGGTAAATGATGGAGCAAGAATAATGTAAGCAAGCCTTGCACACAATGAAAACCTCCGCCATCCACCCCACTCAAACTACCCTGGCCAAACATGATACTTATTAATTTGTCTCCGTCTGTCTGCACACAAGTCGGACCAGCCCCTTCTTGTTCTCCTGGCGAAAAGTTTAGTCCCATAGCAACTATTTTCTTGATAGTTAATCATTTTGTGGGGCAGGAGTGCTTGTGAGATAGTACAGGCGGCCAAATAAGTGATGGCTCGTCACCAAGTATATAATGAATTTATGATTGATAATTATTGGTATCAGTAATATATAAGCATAATTTATGATTGATAATTATTGGTATCAGTAATATATAAGCTTAATTTATGATTGATAATTATTGGTATCAGTAATATATAAGCTTAATTTATGATCGATAATTGGTATCAGTAATATATAAGCATAATTTATGATCGATAATTATTGGTATCAGTAATATATAAGCATAATTTATGATCGATAATTGGTATCAGTAATATATAAGCATAATTTATGATCGATAATTATTGGTATCAGTAATATATAAGCTTAATTTATGATCGATAATTATTGGTATCAGTAATATGTAAGCTTAATTTATGATCGATAATTGGTATCAGTAATATATAAGCATAATTTATGATCGATAATTATTGGTATCAGTAATATATAAGCTTAATTTATGATCGATAATTATTGGTATCAGTAATATATAAGCTTAATTTATGATCGATAATTATTGGTATCAGTAATATGGAAGCTTAATTTATGATCGATAATTGGTATCAGTAATATATAAGCATAATTTATGATCGATAATTGGTATCAGTAATATATAAGCATAATTTCTTCATTTCGAGTGGGATATACAAACATTTGCCTACACTTTCCCCTCCTATTCAACATCTGACAGACATTAATAATTAAGTACAGAGCGAATTAACAACATACTCGTATATGGCTATAAAATCATTGTTATAGCTTCACAATTAATATGGGGAAAAAGGTACTTCCCCACTAGCTGCTAAAAAACCGAGTCTCCCTATAGAGTACTAGAATCATGCCAACTATGCTGACAGACCGGTTATGCTGCTATGCCACACCTAAACTGTGTATGCTACTTATGCTACTTATGCTACTTATATTGTATGCCTATAAACCCCTTCAGACCGGCGACGTCTTTTCAAATGCCTTCTAACTATATTTAGACGATTTTGAGCAGTTTAAGAAAGATCTGTGGTAGTAAAATGGGTTAAGTGGGATAGTTCGAAGCCTGTTAATTACTGGAGGCCGTTTTTAACTGAATAATATTGTCTAATAATACCCAGAATAAAATTATAAAGACGTCATCGGTACGGAAGGGGTTAACCCCTTCAGTACGATATGGCAGTTTTTTTGCCTATTATTCTGGCTAAAGTTAGACGATTTTATGCAGTTTAAGAAGGTCGTGTGTTAGGCAGAGAGTGTATTGAGATCATATTTACCCCTTTGAGCCCTGGAGGTAGGTTATAAGCTAAAGAAAATCGTCTAATGGTGCCGAGTCTCCCTATAGAGCAGCATACCATATGTCGGTAGAGCCATGCCAAGTATGGTTATGTTGATAATATAAGGGGAGATTAATATTCAGTTATTTATTTATTATTATATATTATATTTTATGACATAGCCTCGTAACAAGCTTATAAATTACCCCAAGATCCCTTTCAAGATTTTTTTTTTTTTTTTTTTTTTGCATTTTAGGTAGAAAAATGCCCCGAATGCCTAGACCGGTTCAGCCTAAATTGCAAGCTCGCTAGCACTCGCCAGGAAAATATTGACATCTGAAGGGCACAAATGGCCTTAAAATCGCTAAACCAATGGGGCGAATGTCTTAAAATCTCAAAACTAACGCGGCTAAGCATAAGAGAGATGGGGGGGGGGGGTCTTGCACCCCCCCCCCCCCTTTTAACGAATAATATTTATGGTATGCCACTAATGTTGTAAACTTATTGACACGTATATGTATAGGTTATATGTATAGGTTATAGGTTATAGGTTAAAGGTTATAGGTTATAGGTTAAAGGTTATAGGTTATATGTTATAGGTTATATGTTATAGGTTATAGGTTATATGTTATAGGTTATAGGTTATAGGTTAAAGGTTATATGTATAGGTTATAGGTTATATGTATAGGTTATAGGTTATAGGTTATAGGTTATATGTATAGGTTATAGGTTATATGTATAGGTTATAGGTTATAGGTTATATGTATAGGTTATAGGTTATATGTATATGTTATAGGTTATATGTATAGGTTATAGGTTATATGTATAGGTTATAGGTTATATGTATAGGTTATAGGTTATAGGTTATATGTATAGGTTATAGGTTATATGTATAGGTTATAGGTTATATGTATAGGTTATAGGTTATATGTATATGTTATAGGTTATATGTATAGGTTATAGGTTATATGTATAGGTTATAGGTTATATGTATAGGTTATAGGTTATATGTATAGGTTATAGGTTATATGTATAGGTTATAGGTTATATGTATAGGTTATAGGTTAAAGGTTATATGTATAGGTTATAGGTTATATGTATAGGTTATATGTATAGGTTATATGTATAGGTTATATGTATAGGTTATAGGTTATATGTATAGGTTATAGGTTATATGTATAGGTTATATGTATAGGTTATATGTATAGGTTATATGTATAGGTTATATGTATAGGTTATAGGTTATATGTATAGGTTATAGGTTATATGTATAGGTTATATGTATAGGTTATATGTATAGGTTATATGTATAGGTTATATGTATAGGTTATAGGTTATATGTATAGGTTATATGTTATAAGTTATATGTTATATGTATAGGTTATATATCAGCCTACAACAATAGTGATACACCTTCCCTTCTTAACCTACCCCAACTTCCAATCATCTTTGTCCCCTAATCCATAAAAACAGTACCACCACTAAGAAGAAGAAGGGTGCGTCAAGCGTACCGTACATTAACCTCTCCCAGTACCACAGACGGTGATAATAGAGACCCCACACCTTTGTCTCAGATATTACGCATTTCTAGTTCTGAATCTCCGAGGAATGCTATGCTGTTTCTATCTATCTATCATATCTCTATATATATATATCTATCCCTACCTACCCCAACACCTAAATATCTTTGTCCCCTAATCCAGACAAAACAGTGCCAAGAACAATGAGAAGATGAGTGCATAAAGCGTACACTAACCTGTCTCAGTATCACAGACGGTAATAAAGACAGCTCTCCTTTGTCTCAGATATGTACGCATTTATATTTTTGAAACTCCAAGGAATCCGATTACAATTTATTTATATATTTATTTGGGGAGAGTCAACCAGTAAATAGATATAGAAATTTACAGCCCGTTACGCATATTTCATTATCTTTATTATTATAGCTATACATGTTTTCTGCACGGTTTTATATCTTAATAATCAATATCTCAAATCTTATATTTAAAGATTGTAAGTTTTTCTATTAATGTATAATTAGCAGTGAAATGGTAAAGCTGCCTGTCACGAGTGTCTGTATGTGTGTGTGTGTGTGTGTGTGTGTGTGTGTGAAAGAGTGATACCCAAATTTAACCCTTGTCTAGCGGGGTGTTTTGGGCTCATTTGGGCATATTCAGGCCCTCCTGCATGATAAATCAAACATCTGCATGAAAAAAAAATATATATTTAGCAAAAAAACTACGCACTAAAAGCTTCAAAATGAGACCAGAACGAGCTACGTAGCACTCGTGGTTCTCTTGCAGTGATGCCACGAAGATGGGAGTTTACCATATATCAGTATATTTTTCTCAGCTATGCTCACTACTGGCTACACTGCCGGCCTCTCGAGAACACAGGGAACATGAGTTAATGGGCGGTGGTAAGCCCTGGGAGTCGGCTGTCTGGCCTGCTGCGCTCCCGGCCATTTGCACTCGATTTTAACCCTTTAAAAGCCTTAATAATGCTCCTAACTTGCTGCAAATTGGTGCACGACTTAAGTCGAGCGCCACCAATAAGGGGTTAAGGACTTATACTTTTCGATTATTTAAGGACTTATACTTTTCGATTATTTGTACAGTTGTAGAAATAATTGCTTAAGCATTCCTAAATATTATACAGTACGATAATTACTATTAATGGCTTACACATGAAGTAAGATTTTCAGAAGCCTGCCTCCTCGTGTCGAAATCTTGGAGGCGTTCAGGGAATATTGAAGGTGACTTTAGGTGGTGCCACACAAGCGCATTTTCCCGGCAATTTTTGATGAACAAGTTTTTTCATATACTATTTTGAGGCTCATTCGCACTGGAATCGGAAACTAGATCGAAGGTAGATTATGTTTGGTAGTTTAATTAATCGAGAACTTATATTTGGAGCTACTAGACAACAATTGATGGAAAAATCGCTCGTGTGATACCAGCTTAAGTTACAAAGTTCACTCACGTGTTTGGGGATAT
>CM064545.1:37429681-37432181 GCA_032716605.1 Paralithodes platypus | reverse complement strand
TTCCAACTTTCCTTGTAGCCTAGCTGGAAACTCGAAAAGGTCAATTTTTGGAGGTCCCTGTATATCCGTTATACTACATGAACACAAGGGTTTATTTTATCTCCCGTGACGTCATATTTACGTTGAACCAGTGGGAGGCTGGGGTTTTGAGAAGTCTGACGTCATTGATGGGGTCACCCAATCGGAGGTCAGCTATTTTATCTCCCTGTGACGTCATGCATTCTGGGACCAATTGGAGGCTGGGTTTGGGAATTCTGACGTCGGCCAATCAAATGGCTGTTGTCTTATCCCCCTGTGACGTCATATGTGGAGTCAGCCAATCATAGGCCTCCTATTTTAGCTCCCCGTGATGTCATAGTTAAGGAGGATCAATCGGAGGCCGAGTTTGGGAGTCTGTCGTAACAGGGGCAGGGGTTAGCCAATCGGGTGGCGGTTATTTTGACACGCTGAAGTCGGAATGAAAAATTGACGAGAGAGGAGAGAGGAGGATATTGTCTGTGTGTGTGTGTGTGTGTGTGTGTGTGTGAGACAGACAGACACACAGGAATACAATATGCACATGCGGATGAGAGAGGGGATGCTGTGTGTGTGAATGTGTGTGTGTTAGACAGGCTGGCAGACACACATACGTGCAGTATGCACACGCGGATGTTGCAGAGAGAGAAAGAGAAAATACAACTTGTCAGAATACTCAGAAAGTGAGAGAAAAGAGAGAGGGGGAGAGAGAGAGCAAAGAAAATATGTGGAGGACAATTATTATTCATCAAGACAGAAAAAGAAAAAAAATAATCAGAAATTACATACAGAGAGAGAGAGAGAGAGAGATAATCATCTATTTATATTATAGTAGAGATAACTATACTTCCGTGATCTGAGATATACTCTAGTTTTAAAAATATCTGTTACTATCATCAGTTATATTATTGTAGATATGAACATGGATATATCACTAATACCTCTCTCTCTCTCTCTCTCTCTCTCTCTCTCTCTCTCTCTCTCTCTCCCTCTCTCTCTCTCTCTCTCTCTCTTATTAGCATGCTAGAACGGGTATTAATTGAACATAATATTTTTATAGGTTAACAGATGTATATTATATTTGATCTTACATATTTAATTTTTACATATTTATTTATCTATTCATTTACATATTTTCAGGATAAAGTTGCCACTGGAAAATTGCCGGAAGCAGCGTCTGTGTGATACCTTCTTCAGTACAGGTATGTTCAGAAATTATTATGGTGTCCCGAGTTCGAATCCCGGGAGGACCATATGCTTTCATTAGTTTATTCAAGTGCATTGGGGTTTGTAATTGATGAGAGTAATGTTAAGAACGGGGTGTTACTTAATTATATTATATTATTGCACGGATAACGAAATTGATGTTATTATTTAGTTTTGGGTTATAAGGATGTTTCACCCTATAGTCACTGATGTTTGGCTTCCATGCTTTGTAAAATTAGATTATTGTACACCTTTCTCTCTCGCTCTCGCTCTCGCTCTCGCTCTCTCTCTCTCTCTCTCTCTCTCTCTCTCTCTCTCTCTCTCTCTCTCTCTCTCTCTCTCTCTCTCTAAAATGACTACCCTCTCTCTCTCTCTCTCTCTCTCTAAAATGACTACCTATAAGAAATAATACCTGGCTACGAATTTAATTGTGAAATTACTGAAAACTAGAAGTATATTGAAGAAATGCCCTCTAGATGACTTCCATCCCCCTCCTCTCCTCTTCCCACCCCCAGGATTTCGTCATAGGATTGCAAACCCATAAACAAAACAAAACAGTGCGCATCGCAAGGCGTATTCTCCCTGGGATTTTTTTTTTTTTTATATATATATATGTTTTTTTTTTTGGGATGTTTATGGCTACTGGGGACTCTCCCTCTTTCTCGCTCTCGCTCTCATTCTCGCTCTCTCTCTCTCTCTCTCTTCCATCTTTCAATACGCGCGCGCACACACACACACACACACACACACTCACTCTCTCAAGGTTCATACATGGCGTGGTAAGTTAATTGTTAGTGATAAGAGTTAAAACATCTTGACTTTGATGTGTGTGTGTTTGTGTCTGTGTGCTTTCTGCGTGTGTGTGTGTGTGTGTGTGTGTGTGTATACAGTATATATATGTTCGTGTCTGTGTGTGCATGAGAGAGAGAGAAAAACTGTGTGTATGTGTGTATTTTTTTGCGTGGGCAATGTGTGTGTGTGCGTGTGTGTTATATGTGTGTGTCTGTATATTTTATTGTGTGTGCGTGTGTGTGTGTATGTTTCTGAGAGAGAAACAGTGAACAAAAGAGAGAAAAGGAGTGCTGCGTGGAAATGAGACCCTTACTAGGATTTACAAGGAATAGTTAAAGTGTCTTAAAGATCTTGCACTCTATTCCAAGAAGCCACGAAGATGTTCAAATAGAAACACAGGGAGAGAGAGAGAGTGAGTGTGAGTGTGGCTATCGGGGAACCCCCTTGTGTGTGTAATTCTAGCTATGGCCAAGGGTGGAGCCAAGTT
>CM064545.1:37413579-37429581 GCA_032716605.1 Paralithodes platypus | reverse complement strand
TGTGATAGCAGGGTATTGTCTCGTGTGGCTAATTTACACGTTTTCCGGTAAATGAAGAAAATCCTTACACTTCCGGAATATAATGTTTATGACCGAGATTGTGAGGGAAATTCCTCCACCAATACATGCATCAATAACAAAATATATTAACACGCACATCATTCTTCGGAAATTTAAGTTTATGGCCAATATTTTGATGGTAAAGCGTTGAACAATTTGAGAGGAAATTGACCACGTCTCATCCTGATTACTCGGCTATTACGAATATTCTGTGGCGAAATACGTTGATAATTATTAATACTAACCAAGAGACATAGAGACATAGTTGTTTCACATTGTTGAGATAACTTGGAAAAGTTGACAGCCTGAATATAAACACCACACGAGGAGGAACACTTTATTGACGTTTCGCAGATAGCTTCTTCAGGTCACTGCCAGTGGCCTGAAGAAGCTATCTGCGAAACGTTGTCAATAAAGTGCTCCTGCTCATGTGGTGTTTATATTCATTGTTTCATCTTGTTCCATTAATTATCGAAAAATCAGTTGCTAAAGGATTCAACCGACCGTCAGCTGTATAAAACCGACTATAGTCACTCTGGTAAATTGAGACGAGAACGCCTAAATAGTCATATACACTTAATATAGTCTAGTGAACGTAAGAAGCTACCACCTCTCCAGAAATGTGCATGCCGCGTCCAATATTGTGATGGGAAAGCCTAAGAATGACCATAAACTGACAATAATGGTGGTAAATTACCGAGGGATACAAGGGGGTAGTCAAAATCAACGTTAAATGTCTTCAGTATTTGATGGCGTGTTTTCTACCTAATATTTTGGCTATAAGTTTTTTTGTTTTTGTTTTTTTTCTATATTCCAACTACTCCCTCTCGGGCATAGGCTGAGAGCCTGCACACTCTACCGTTAAACACGGTGAGGCCTGTGAGGTCTTGTTCCATTCTAGAGAGTGAGACATGCGAAGCACCTATTCACGGCTCGAACCCAACTCCATCTCTGAAGCTGCTTCGCCTCTGCGCTTCACCGTCTCACTCCCCAGACTAGGACCCTCACTCTCAGAGCGCCACCTATTGAGAAATTAACTCACTAGGCATTGCCCCCCTGTTGCATATTTTGAATATAGGAATATTCATAATCAGGGAACAATTATTTTTTTTTTTGTGGGGGGGGGGGGGGAGGCATTTCGGTGTGCTGTGGTAATGCACTGAAACTAGGTACAGCACAAATTCCATCCCAATAATATCTTCCCTTTGACATATTGGGATTCGAACCCGGGTCCATTGGATTACCAGTCCAGTGGCAAGACCACTCTGCCACACCTAGTTTAGGAAGGCATTGCTAAAGTCAGAGGGTTGATCGAGATCCACTTTACCTCTGTCAATCCCAGAGGGCCTTCCAAAGTTGAATAAAATCGTCTAATGATAGCCTGAATAAAGGGGAAAAAAGGCGTCCTATTACTGAAGGGTTTAATTTAAAAGGCGTCCTATTACTGAAGGGTTTAATTTAAAAGGCGTCCTATTACTGAAGGGTTTAATTTAAAAGGCGTCCTATTACTGAAGGGTTTAATTTAAAAGGCGTCCTATTACTGAAGGATTTAATTTAAAAGGCGTCCTATTACTGAAGGGTTTAATTTACTATAGTATCTTAATTAAAAAAGGACATGCTGTGGATAATAATTTTAATATCCAAGACTGAGGGGCAACCTAACTATCAACATTATAACTATTGATGGCATAATATTGCTGCCCATGTCCCAAATTGAGACATAATGAAGACAGGAAAACCTAAGCATTATTATATATTATATACAATATTTTTAAAAGTTAGAAGCTACTAAGATTTTGTAAATAAGTATGAACGTCAGATATTGTGAGGGGAAACCCTACGAATTACCATAAACTGACAATAATGAGGGAAAATTACCAAAGGGATACAAGTGGCTGACTCAAAAATAATACATATATTATATTGAAAAACTTATTAAAATTATAAGCTAGTGACCCTATGGAAATTATTGTGCACGTCAGATATTGTGAGAGGAAAGCCTAAGAATTATTGTGCACGTCAGATATTGTGAGAGGAAAGCCTTAAGAATTATTGTGCACGTCAGATATTGTGAGAGGAAAGCCTAAGAATGATTACCATAAACTGACAATAATGATGGCAAATTACCAAAGGAATGCAACAGGCTGTCAAAAATAATAAAAATGTCAAGATATTATACTGGAAACCTTTATTTATTTAGCTTTCTATTGTTTTTTTGTTTTTAGTTTCCTCCCTAGACCTCCATGGACCCTCCCGGACCCTCCTTCATGGTAAATTTGTACATTTTTCGATAGAAAAATGTACCGGCCGAAGGCCGGTGCCTCTTAAATTACAGGCTAGCTATCGCTCGCAATGAAAACAATCGACACCTAATAGACATGAAAAGTCTTAATATTGACAAAGAAATGGCGTGAAAGGTCTTAAAATCGCCAAACTAAAGGGTCGAACGTCTTAAAATGTCATAACTAATGGGGCTAAGCATGAGGGAGAAGGTGGACCAGAAAAACGAACCATCACCCCTTAAAATGTATGGGAAAGCCTAGGAATTATTACCACAAACTGACAATAATGATGGCAAATTACCAAAGGAATGCAAGAAGGGAACTAAACACAATAAATATATACATAAATAAATAAATAAAATTGGAAAGATATTTTAATGGGAACCTTATTAAAATTACAAACTACTGAGTTTAGGAAATTATTGTTCACGTCAGATATTGTGATGGGAAAACCTAAGTATTACCATAAACTGACATTAATGATGGCAAATTACCAAAGGGCTGCAAGAGGCTGACTAAACAAAAAAAAAATAAAAAAAATAAAGGAAAGATAGAATGAGAAACTTAATAAACTTAGAAGCTACTCCCTCTTGGAAAATACTGTTCAAGTAAAATATTGAGATGGGAAAAGTCTTAGAGTTGCCATTAAACTACAGTAAAAAAAAACGCTTTACAAATTGAAGGTTATTCGAAAAGAATGTTGATGGCAAAGAGCGACGGGATAGCGGATAGCCTAAACATCATAATCCACCATGTAATACAATCTCTTCAAAGTTCCAATATTGTGATGGGAAAGCCTAAGAAATTACCATAAACTGACAATAATGAAGGTAAATTACCAAGAAGGGTACATGAGGCTCAACGGCTAGCAACATAAGGAAAGACTCGTGTGTTGATCACAACGCCACACCAGCCATTTTACCAACAATTTCAGTAATTCTGGACAAGCAGCTACCAATTTAAAGTTGTATTGGGATTAAATTTACTAATACTATCTGTAAAAAGTAGATATCGATACAAATGCAAAATAGCTAAAAATAATACTGGCAATAATACAAATATAACCAATTATAAATACAAAACTACGAAAAAAATAGCAAATTTTGTCTAATATCTTCCAATTTAAAGTTCTATAAATAATATCTATAATGAGTCTACTTATTGATATTACTGCAAAAGATATTCACAACACTGGCAAAACAAAAGTTAGGAAAAACACTCAAGGGCCTCGGCTTTTGGAGAGAGGTCAAGAATCTGGAAGTAAATCATTCTTCAGAAAATAATGCTTGGGGCAACATTTTTAGAAGTACATTATTCTTCGGAAATTCTTACTTGCGCCAGTGTTTAAAGTGGGAAGCATAACTAATTTGAAAACCTGATTCAAGTCCCCCCCCCCCCCCCTTCCCCCCTATCAATCGCTGTAGGCTATATCCAGACCATTGGATTTCATAATTACAGTAATATTGCAAAACTATCATATATAGTAATTTTTGAGTTGATATACAGTATATAGCAAATGGCGACATTAAATACAATAGCGACTTTGGTGTTGTTGTTCCGATGCTTTAAGTATATACATAATTCTCCGAAAATTAATGTTTGCGTCAAAGTTTGGTAGAGGGATGTATTTGTGTTTTCTGTATTATTGTTTTCCCAATAATAGCAAAAATACAAAAGCCATAGCCCTACATCCACTGGCAGAAACATTACACCTTGCCTGTTACATTTAAAACACAGAATTATCCCAGAATCCAGCCTATCACAGAACCTTGCTTACAGCGAATCAGCAAACTCCCAGATCCCTATCTATCACGAATCAACCCTGATTTTGTAGCAATCTCAATATCCTCCCTATCACAAGTCATGTTCACCACATGTCACCTTAATGCAGCTATCAGAGAACCCCACCTATCACGAGTCCAAAATACATACTTGTACAATTGTACCTAATCTTATACCTTACTCAGAACCCTTGATGAGTCCAAAATACATACCGGTACCTAATCTTATACCAAACTCAGAACCCTTGAAACTAAATTACGTATGCTGGCAAAAGGCCAATGGCTCTCCTTGCTGGAAGGACACAGTAGTTCGAAGTAAGCCAACGCCCTCAAATTTAAAAACCCTTTATGTTGCGGCGAAAATTACACGGGGCATCCACTCATCCATTCAAGGTTATCTTAGGTTGTAGGCTCGGGGGCTAGGCGGGGTCCTTAAAAGTGATGGGAGCGAGGGCGGGGGCGATGCTGGGAACGAGTCTACCCTGCGTGCCAAAATCCTGGTTCACAAAGGCGCGAGGTCAGTGTGGCCAAGTTGATTACCTTACAGGTACATCTAGAGCAGTTTATTATGATCTAGCAACAATCACAGACATCCAGTGACACGGGAATCCTATCTATAGTAGATATTCAAGCCATTTATAAGTGATATTATAAAGTTTATGCGATTTTCTACTATTTAGCTACATTCTAGTAACCTTTGAAGGACTACTTTGGCGGGGTTTTTTTTTTTTTTTTTACACTGCCCCGACGCGCCAAAATCCGTTGCGCTAAAGATGCGAGGTGAGTCCGCCAGGTCAGTGCCCTCGTGGTGCCCGAAGGTGAGCCATCTCGTATATCTCTTTCCGCCTCTTCCACACGCCAGGCCAACACGAATACCGACTTGTAACGGGGCACCGATGCAAGTCGTTAGTTCTCATAGGTCCAAATTGCAGTCGCTTCTTCAGGGGCCAAGACAATATGCTTTATGACAAAAGATGGAGCCATTTATTCCTTTTTTATTCTTTTGTGTACGTGTACGCTGAAATATCTGTTTATACGGTATATATATATAATTTAAGCAATCATTAACTCATTATAGTCAACAATAGACGATTTTACTAAGTTTAGGAAGGACCTCGTGCAACCTAAGAGGTGACTCATTCTCAATGAACCCTTTGTCTACCCCCAAACATAAATATGTATAATAATAAAACACATTATGATATAATGTAAGGGTTAAACAGCATAAAACAGCAGGAGCCATCTATCCCTCGAAAATATTTAATTGAACTTATATTGAAAACGTTGATTATATATTTCGGCGACAGATAGAATATAATTTATTGCCTATAAGAATTACATGGCCATCACTCATGTGGGGAAGTTGGGAACCCCCGCATCACCAATCCTGCGCTACCTGATGAGCAGAGGATGAGGGAGAAAGAGTAGGAAGGAATTGATTAACCCTTTCACGCATTTATGACGCAGAGGTTGCCAGATTAACAATAAGAAATAGAGTTCTCTCACTCTAACAATTACCTCTCCAAAATTAGTTTTCTGCCCACAGTTAACTCAAAGACAACTGCAGAGGTTGAAGTAACTAAACTAATGGTTTCTAAATACCCCTGATGGTAACAAAGGCTTTAAAGTATCCCCAATAGGTTCAAAATTGCGTCTTATGTCGGAGAGGGTTAAGTTGATTGTTGTAATACTGAATAATACGTTAACTAATATTACTGGTGTTTAGCTAACTTAACCCCTTCTGTACCGGCGACGTACTTTACATTTTATTTTAGCTCTATTTAGACGATTTTACTCAGCTTAGGAAGGACGTCTAGCAATTAAAAGGCTACAATGCTACAATCGCCCTATTAATTACCATATCTTCATCCTAAGCAATCGTCTAAATGTAGCTGGAATTAAATAGAAAACACCTCGCCGCTACAGAAAGGGTCACGTGGAGGTCCCAATCAGTTTGGAGACCTTTCGCCTCATTTCTTTGCGAACACCCTTTTGTGCAATTTTGGTGTCGATTTTTCTCCTGGCGGCGAGCGATAGTAAACCTTAAATTTGCGAGAAACCGCTCATAATCCCGGACATATTTCTACAGAAAAATGTACAAATTTATCTCGAAAGGGGTATTATTATTATTATTAGTATTATTTTCTCTCTCTCTCTCTCTCTCTCTCTCTCTCTCTCTCTCTCTCTCCTTAGAACCCTGGCCATGGTACGAAGAGCCGCATTGATACATACATACACACATACATTCATAAATACATACATACATACATACAGACATAAACAAATGAACCAGAGCACTCAAAATAACCCCCAAAGTCAATTTCCATAATATCCACACATTCACCAGATGTTCTTGCTGGTGAACAGATATATCGGGCGTAAATGCTTTGAATATCTCGGCTCGGATAGTCTTTATCCTTGTAATTTCCACATATTTTGTTCTATGATGTGAGTGAGGGAGGCAAGAGGCAGAACTGCATGTAGCGCCTGTAGCGAGTGCCTACCCCCAGTTGAAAGAGTGACAGGCCAAAATCAAGGGACATTCGAGTCAAAATGCCTGGACACCAGGAGTTTGAAGCAATTTAAGTCATAGGAAGAGGGAAAGACTGATTCTGGGAGAGAGTTCCAGAGCTCAGCTGTTGAATACAAGACAGACTGAGAGTAACGTTTCACTCTTGGGTTGGAGAGTTGCACAGAGTAGGGGTGGGATTGTGTTGCAGAACGGGTAAAAGAAAGAAAGAAAGAAAGAAATAGCCGATAGGTGAACATATAATATAAAACATACTCCATATCCCCCCTCCCTCCCTCCCCCCCCCCCCCCCTCCCCCCCACCACCACCCCCCTTATCTGAGAATAAAAACCAGGATTATTCGGTTGAAAGGACTCCTCGCCGAGTCCAAAGGTTAAAACAAAGTACCGAACTGGCCAAGCAGGATCGGAGGAGCAATAAACCACTTCGGCCCAACAAATACAGACATACAGGATTTCGGGAAACTATTTATTTTCTTCCTTGCATTCCATTATTTTAGCATACCTTCTCTTTTACCCCGACTCTCTCTCTCTCTCTCTCTCTCTCTCTCTTCTCTCAACTCGGCCCACCAATTAGGCCTTATCTATGCTAGCGGTTCGAATCCTTTGTCGCTCATTTAGATCTGGATCGAAATGACGTGCGGGTTTTCTGGCAAGGCAATGTCTTCACAACTCACTCTCACTCTCTCTCTCTTTGCTATCCTTTCCTTCCACTGTATCTTACTCTTAGGATTGCTATCTCCAATAGAATGAAGTCCTGGTTACCACCTCACAGGGATAGTAAGATCTGTGTGGCCAGTATATCTATGTAAATCTATCTATCTCTCTCTCTCTGCTATCCTTTCCTTCCACTTTTTCTTACTATTGCAGTTGATATCTCTGCTAGAATAAGTCCTAGCCACCTTGCATGGATAGTAAGATATGTGGTCAGTGTATCTATGTAAATCTCTCACTCACTCTTTCTCTCTCTCTCTCTGCTATCCTTTTCTTCTACGTTTTCTTACTCTTAGGGTTGCTATCTCTACGATAATTAAGTCCTGGCCACCTCACAGGGATAGTAAGATCTGTGTGGTCAGTATATCTATGGAAATATCTCTCCTAATCCTGTAATTTTTGTCTACAGGTTATATAGAACACATTCTCTCTCTCTCTCTCTCTCTCTCTCTCTCTCTCTCTCTCTCTATCTCTCTCTCTCTCTCTCTCTCTCTCTCTCTCTCTCTCTCTCTCTCTCTCTCTCTCTCTCAATCTATGCATATTATCACCAGGCAGTAGACGTAAACAAAAACCCTACCTAAGTCATCCTGATCCATCAGTCAAGTGAGGTTAACACAGTAATCAAGTTATTAAGACTCTTATCTCACAGCCTAGGGTTTAGCTCATATATAATAAGCTCTTGATATTGTGTTTTTAATCCCATAACCTGTTTTTTGGACCCGATGAAGCCATCACTCGTAAACAAAATAAACAATAATATAATTATTATTAATAGTAGTATTATATATAAATAAAAAGAAGAACAAGAAGAACATAAACAAACATTACAACAAAATTAAAGTAGATACGAAATGAGAGAAGTACCGGTAGGGGGAAAAGAACAGAGATTAAACTGAAAATATGTCAAGAAAAATAGTAGAAGAGCAAAAGGCTATAACAAAGAAAGGGACGAATAATAAACCCAAAATAAACATGGAAGTACTTACGAAATATCAGAAGAGGGTAAGAAGATAGAAGCTTAAACTGAAAACAAAAAGGAGACCATTAGTACAAGGATAGGAGGGTGTAAACAATGAAAACATGATTACAAATACTGTACACGTGAAAATACAACTACAAATAGCTTTGAGTTTTGGGTAATACATGTTCAGCTTTATACATTTGGGTAATACATGTTCAGCTTTATACATTTGTTTATATCCCCAAACTGTTCTTGGCCACCCTGCCACTGAAGACAAATAGTGAGAACAAAATACATAAATAGAATGGCCAGAAAGTAAATAATACATAAATAGAATGGCCAGAAAGTAAATAATACATAAATAGAATGGCCAGAAAGTAAATAATACATAAATAGAATGGCCAGAAAGTAAATAATACATAAATAGAATGGCCAGAAAGTAAATAATACATAAATAGAATGGCCAGAAAGTAAATAATACATAAATAGAATGTCCAGAAAGTAAATAATACATAAATAGAATGGCCAGAAAGTAAATAATACATAAATAGAATGTCCAGAAAGTAAATAATACATAAATAGAATGGCCAGAAAGTAAATAATACATAAATAGAATGTCCAGAAAGTAAATAATACATAAATAGAATGGCCAGAAAGTATATATAGGAAGAAAGAAATAAGCTGAGTCAAATATATATGGAAGGAATAGAGAATAATCGAGATTTGACTGTAAACAAAATATTAATACAACGAGTAGAACAGAGGAAAGGGATATCAAACACAGGCAAATAGAGAAGATACAAGATCAAATTGTGAGTTTTGGGTAATACTTGTTTTGTTTTTTATATTTGTTTTAATGCCCAAACTGTTCTCGGTCTCTTAGTAAATAAAGACGTAACTCTTGAGGAACACCAGTGACGAGAACAAGAAGAGAGACGTAGGCAAGTGGGGGACAACTTAATATATCTAACATGTAATATAATATATGTATGTGTATGTGTGTGTGTGTGTGTGTGTAGAGTATAATCAAATGTTAGCCTTGCAAGTGATACCTTCAGCCTAGTTACCAGACCAATATAGCCTACAGTATGTGTCAGTATATATGTGTTAGTGTTAAATAAAGCAGAAGGCGGTGTACACAATGAAGCAAGGATCGGTTAGCCTTGTTAGTGGGTGGTGGGCGAGGGATGCTAACCAGAACAACAACACAACACAACACACACCACCTGATAACCTAACATACTCCTGGGCTTAAGGGGGGACACCGGATTTGTTTTATCTTTCTCTCCTTTTCTCTCTTTCCCTGGCTTGTATCCATTCGGCCCCATTCAGCCAACTGTTTTAAGACGTTTATCCCCATCCAGGTGTCGATTTCTTCCTGGCGAGCGATAGCGAGCCAGCATTGTATGGAGGAATCCGGCTTCGCCGGAGACATTTTTCTATCGAAAAATGTATACAAATTTAGCTTGCTGTAACAAAAATATATATATATATATATATGCTGACTCGCTACCGCTCGCCAGGAAAATATTGACACCTGGATGGGGGTAAACGTCTTAAAACAGTAGGCTGAATGAGGCAGAATGGATACTAGCCAGAGGAAGAGAGAAAAGGAAAGAAAGATCAAACAAATCCGGTGTCCCCCCCCGTAAACTGCCACACACGCCTTTTGGAATAAGTCGGGTAAAATTGTGTATCCTTGAGACATGGTTGGAAGTGTATGCTTAGCAACAGAGTTAATATTTGTAAACATTATTCTGTTCAAACTAAAATACATTCACATTTCAATACCACTATAGCCTACCCTGTTTCTTTTAAACTTACACTAAATTGCAAAGTTCCCATCAAAATTTCTCAGTGACTTTGAAGATTTTGTTGTGAAATATGGTGCTAATTATTACAATTTGGTCTTAATATGATGCAGAGACATAGTAGTAAAATATTTGTGTATTAAATATCAAGAAATTAACTTTTAAGGGATTCAATTTACCGTCAGATGAAATGAAACAGAGTAGGCTATAGGAAACCATACCTTCTAAATCATCTAAATATAATACTTACTGTAAACACACACACAAACACACACACACACACACACACACACACACACACACACACACACAGCCCAATACGGTATAAGTTAAAAGGCAGATGATGAGAAATTTGATATACCCCGGGAGGTCTGCAAATAACTTAGCTCCACCCAAAGCTAAGCTGCCGTCAACTTGAATTGTGGGATCAACATTGCTTTACATTACAACGATTTGTTCTCATCCCCCACCTCTCTCTCTCTCTCTCTCACATACACACACACAATCACACTCACTCACTCTCTCTTTCTTATTTAATATTATCCCTTTGTTTCTTCGTGTTTCGCTTTTCGTATGTGTTTGTTTGATGAGGTGTGTGCGTGCGATTTTTCAATTATACCTCCCTCCCTCCCTTCCTTGTAATTCATCTATCTCTCTTTTCTGTCTTTTATGTTATCTGTAACCTTTCACCTCACCCAACTCCTCTCCCTCTCATTTGTTGTTTGTATTAATATTCTTGTGTTGCTTCGCCTTTGCATCTTCGTTTTGCATGTGTGTGTGTTCTTTGTTTAGACTCTCTCTCTCTCTCTCTCTCTCTCTCTCTCTCTCTCTCTCTCTCTCTCTCTCTCTCTCTCTCTCACCAAACAAAGCAGAGGTATTTATTGCAACACGACTGAGGTGATAGAGAAGATGTACCAGTCAAATTTATGGTCTCTCTTACCATACACACACACACACACACACACACACACACACATATATACACATTCATAGATACGCACACACTGTAAACCTCCGCACACACTCAGAAACATAGACGATACTCACATACATATAGACAAATACACACAGACATGTTCAGAAGCACATAATAAACCCACATATATATATACACACACACACACACACACACACACACACACACACACACACACACACACACACACACACACACACACACACACACACACACACACACACACACACACACACACACAGCCCGTAGCCTAGTAGGTAGAGCTCTCGTCTCACACACGAGGGGTCGGGGGTTCAATCCCCCGGCCGGGCGGAGACAAATTGGGCTTGTCTCCTTTCATGTGTTAGCCTCAGTTCACCTAGCTGTAAATAGGTACCTGGAATAAGTGGACGACGTTGTGAGTCCCATCTGGGGTTGGCAAAAATAGTACAAGGCGAGATGGGGTATCATATGGTTCACCTAAGCTGATGGCTACCTAAGCCTTCGGGCGAGACGGTACCGTCTATAGTGAGAATGGTACCATACAGATCCACCCTAAGCCTTCGTTTCCGATGTCGCCAATTGGCTAAAAATACAGACTACACACACATCCACAGCCATTCCAACGATACATATAACACCTACACATATAGGAGGCGGGAAATAACGAGCATGCTCACTCCCGCAATACAACTAGAGTAAGTACAACTAGAGTAAGTACACACACACACACACCTTCAACACTACCACCTGCGGTCGTTCAATCCACAAAAATATATACGAGGATTCCACTTTTGGGGCTTGACCTCTGTGAGAGAGAGAGAGAGAGAGAGAGAGAGAGAGAGAGAGAGAGAGAGAGAGAGAGAGAGAGAGAGAGAGAGAGAGAGAGAGAGAGAGAGAGAGAGAGAGAGAGAGAGAGAGAGAGAGCCGAAAGCAGGTAAACTATAAGCCAGGGTCAAATATCAAAGCTAAGAAAGAACGACAACAAATAATAACCCGAACAATGAAACTAAAAGGCGTAAAAGCATTAAAGAAAAGTGAGAAAGATAAAATATAATAAAGTAGGAGAAGAAGACCTGCAGAGGAACATTGTACAAACCTGTTCCTCCACGCCACGGGAGGCTAGGTGGAGAGGTGGAGAAAAGATGGAGTGGTGGAGAAAAGATGGAGTGGTACTGAGGTGGAGAAAAGATGGAGTGGTGGAGAAAAGATGGAGTGGTACTGAGGTGGAGAAAAGATGGAGTGGTACTGAGGTGGAGAAAAGATGGAGTGGTAGTGAGATGGAGAAAAGATGGAGATTCTGAGAAACTACAGTATTGATAGAGACGTAGTAAGTGCTGCAGAAAAGATGGAGGGTTTTAGGAACTATTAAGAGAGAAGTAGTAAGTGGATCATATATAAACAAATCCTAAATGTTTGACCACTCACCAGGGGATTATAAATATTGCATACAAACCCTTATAAATGGCTCTCTGGGCTTTCCCTATTAGCTGTGCTTAATTTATGTTTGGGGTCATTCAAGTAGCCATCCGCATCTTGCCCTCAGGCCTCAACTTAGCTCCCTCCAACTCCTGAAGCCCTCCACCAAATCTTGACCCTCATCACACCCCATACCTCAAACACTCCTAAAATCCCCACCACCACCACCCTTTCCCTCCTTCCTTCCCAAGATTCACGTTCCTTATGGCCTCAGTCAAGCACGACTGACTCTATTTTACTACCGTACTACATAGTAATAAAGGGATATACAGACGGCCGTGACTGAAGCCCCTTTATCCCACGACCACAAGATGCCCTTACCCTCTTCCATCCCCCCTCTTGAGTTCCCAAGGATCTCACATCCACCCATTTGTGTGTAAATAAGTGTAATCTAGGTGATCCCATGAAAATCACACATCCCACTTAATTCGCAGTCGGTTGTAGTAATGATGGTAGATTTTTAATAAGAGCTAACATACAAATTACAGCCATTCACAATTGTCTCTAAATGTGAACAGAAAAAACAATACCGGTAATCTTTATATATAAATAACTTAGACCCAAGTTAATATCCTCCTCTCTGGTAACCTGTTTAGTGTATGAGCAAGGAAGAACAACACACACACACATATATATATATATATATATACAGTATATATACCATCAGTGTCTCAGTTAACCTTTTCCTCTCTTTGTATTTGGCTATCCTCTTGTCTGCCTGTTCTCGAGAGGCACCACTCCACCCCTCTCATTGTCTCTTCATGCTCTCGATCTCTCTCTCTCTCTCTCGCTTCCTCTCTCTGTCTCACTCTCACTCTCTCTCTCTTTCTCCCTCCCTCCCTCTCCCTCTCTCTCTCTCTCTCTCTCCTTCCAATTGATGCTATCATTTCCACCGCTCAACGTTTTCCATGCCACTTGCCTTATTT
Organism: Paralithodes platypus; assembly: GCA_032716605.1. Lineage (NCBI taxonomy): Eukaryota > Metazoa > Arthropoda > Malacostraca > Decapoda > Lithodidae > Paralithodes > Paralithodes platypus. Next base: position 37,416,083 of record CM064545.1, on the reverse strand, counting down.
TATGCTCGTCCTTCCCTCGTATCTTCTCTTTCGTATACTGGTTTATCCCCCCCCCCCCCCCGACCCCCTCTCTCTTTCTCTTTTTCTATCTATTTATCTCTGGGTAATAGTATCGGTTTTCCTTTTTCAGTTGCTATTTATCTATCTATCTATCTATCTGTCTTACACACACACACACACACACACAGGAGTATTTTCCAAGCCAAGAACTGTAATTTAGCAGTGTTCATTATTATTTACCCTCTGAGTACCAGCGACGTGTAATATATTTGACTCTAGCTATATTTAGACGATATGATGCAGCTTAGGAAGGATCTTTGGTAGGTAAAAGGGTTGGTTGTGATAGTTTGAAGCCTCATTATTGCTAGGGGTCCTTCCTAAGCTGAATAAAATCGTCTAATAGTTGCCAAAATACGATGAAAAGGACGTCCCTTGGTAATGGATGGGTTAAAGGCTAACATTAGTCTACGGGTTTCTACACTATAACTTCACGCATCGAGAAGCAATGTAATGGATTTTTAGGGATGAGAGATGTAATTAAAGAGATTGCAAACACACGCACACCTAAATTCACTCTCACTCTCTCTTTCACAAACACACACACACACAAACACATCTCTCTCGCGGTCTCTGTCTATCACACAAACACACACATATCTTTCTCTCGCGGTCTATGTCTATCACACACACACACACACACACACACACACACACACACACACAGATAAACACACACCAACATCTTCACAACACCAGTACCCCAAGCATCTCTCTTGCTAACCCTTGATAACAAAGAGACCACTGGTAAGAAATACGCTCAGGATACTTTGATCAACCCCTTTCTGTACCGGAGACGGCCTTTGTTGTTGTTGTTGTTGTTGTTGTTGTTGTTGTTGTTCCCCAAGCTGCCTGGCCGAACAGCCCCAAGGCCCCGAGCAATTCCAAGGCCATAACGAGCGCCCCCACAGACGTCCTTTGTAATGTATTATAGCTACATTTAAACGATCTTATTAAGCTTAGACAAGATATATGGTAACTAAAACGATTAATGTAGATAGTCTGAAGCCTTTGAATGAGTAGACGTCCTTCATAAGCTGTACAAAATCGTCTACTAGTTGCCAAAATAGAATGAAAAGTACATCACATACCGTCGACGTCTATGTTATTATAGTCTGGCTATTATTAGACGACTATTAGACGACTATTAGACTATTAGACGACTATTAGACTATTAGACGACTATTAGACGACTATTAGACGACTATTAGACTATTAGACGACTATTAGACGACTATTAGACGACTATTTTCAGTTTAAGAAGGCCCCCCCAGCAATTAACAGGCCTCGAACTATCTCTATTAACCCTTTATGCTGCTATTGATCATTCTTAAACTGCATACATTTGAATATATGTCGCTAGAATATAATTTCATAGACGTTGCCGGTACAGAGGGGATTAATTATATATGGCACCATTGACCACTTGCGAGTTTCAAGCTATAAGGAAGTGGGAGTCATAAACATTGATATACAATAGAAATACAATAGAAATACAATAGAAATACAATAGAAATACAATAATAATGTAGCTTTCTGATGGATAACAAGGGGGTGTTGAATTGGGTAGTGTGTATTTATGAATGTACCGAGACCATATATTTGTTTGCTGGTAATGCTGTTAAATATCAATGTTTACAGCTCCAACTTCCTTATAGAACGACAATCGCAAGTGGTTAATTGTATAGACTTAAGGGGAGGTATTTAGTTTGTTCCCTACACCTCCATCAACCTTAAAATTACACCCCCTCGAGTACCTTTCAAGATAAATTTGTACATTTTTCGGTAGAAAAATGTCCCGGCCGAAGGCCGGTTCCTCTTAAATTACAGGCTCGCTATCGCTCGCCAGGATAAAATAGACACCTGAATTGCACGAAAGGTCTTAATATGGGGTGAAACTTCTTAAAATCGCTAAACTAATGGGGCAAACGTTTTATAATATCAAAAGCAATGGGGCTAAACATGAGGGAGAAAGGGGGTCCAGAAAAAAATCCCTCGAGTGGAGATCTCCCCTTAACACAGCAAAGTAAGAACAATGACCGATTATTCAACTTCAGAATATCATAACCATTATAAAATGAGAACAGACAGCCTCAACACACAAGAAGAAGAAATACGACAAAACCAATCCCAAGGTTAAAAACATATAAAATACAATGAGGAGAAAAGAAGAAAAGAAGAAGAGAGGAGGGGGAGGGGGGGAGGGAGACGAAGAGGAAGAAGACGAAGGGGAGGATAGATAACAAGAAGAATAAGACGAAGCAGAGGGCGGATAACAAGACAGCACAAGGAATCGTCGTAAGAGGAAAGCGAGAATTGTAATGCTTAGGACGAAAAAGGAACAACCCACACACAAACTTCAACATCATCAACACAAAAGCATGTGGTGATGGGCTGGTCTATCAGAGTGAGAACTGAGCAATCTCTGCCATACCCATAGCTTACTC
>CM064545.1:37321079-37408579 GCA_032716605.1 Paralithodes platypus | reverse complement strand
GGAACCAACTGTATCCTATACCATGTTCATTATAACATGCTCACTCTCACTCTCTCCTTGTTTTGTATTGTTCATTCCCTATACTAATACAGACTACTAGGAACCAACTGTATCCTATACCATGTTCATTATAACATGCTCACTCTCACTCTCACTCTCTCTCTCTCCTTGTTTTGTATTGTTCATTCCCTATACTAATACAGACTACTAGGAACCAACTGTATCCTATACCATGTTCATTATAACATGCTCACTCTCACCTCTCACTCTCAGCTCTCCTTGTTTTGTATTGTTCATTCCCTATACTAATACAGACTACTAGGAACCAACTGTATCCTATACCATGTTCATTATAACATGCTCACTCTCACTCTCACTCTCACTCTCTCCTTGTTTTGTATTGTTCATTCCCTATACTAATACAGACTACTAGGAACCAACTGTATCCTATACCATGTTCATTATAACATGCTCACTCTCACTCTCACTCTCTCTCTCTCCTTGTTTTGTATTGTTCATTCCCTATACTAATACAGACTACTAGGAACCAACTGTATCCTATACCATGTTCATTATAACATGCTCACTCTCACTCTCACTCTCTCTCTCTCCTTGTTTTGTATTGTTCATTCCCTATACTAATACAGACTACTAGGAACCAACTGTATCCTATACCATGTTCATTATAACATGCTCACTCTCACATCTCTCTCTCTCTCCTTGTTTGTATTGTTCATTCCCTATACTAATACAGACTACTAGGAACCAACTGTATCCTATACCATGTTCATTATAACATGCTCACTCTCACTCTCACTCTCTCTCTCTCCTTGTTTTGTATTGTTCATTCCCTATACTAATACAGACTACTAGGAACCAACTGTATCCTATACCATGTTCATTATAACATGCTCACTCTCACTCTCACTCTCACTCTCTCCTTGTTTTGTATTGTTCATTCCCTATACTAATACAGACTACTAGGAACCAACTGTATCCTATACCATGTTCATTATAACATGCTCACTCTCACTCTCACTCTCACTCTCTCCTTGTTTTGTATTGTTCATTCCCTATACTAATACAGACTACTAGGAACCAACTGTATCCTATACCATGTTCATTATAACATGCTCACTCTCACTCTCTCTCTCTCCTTGTTTTGTATTGTTCATTCCCTATACTAATACAGACTACTAGGAACCAACTGTATCCTATACCATGTTCATTATAACATGCTCACTCTCACTCTCACTCTCACTCTCTCCTTGTTTTGTATTGTTCATTCCCTATACTAATACAGACTACTAGGAACCAACTGTATCCTATACCATGTTCATTATAACATGCTCACTCTCACTCTCACTCTCACTCTCTCCTTGTTTTGTATTGTTCATTCCCTATACTAATACAGACTACTAGGAACCAACTGTATCCTATACCATGTTCATTATAAATAGACCAGAAATCGTGACTAATAACCTCTGTAATTCTAAAAGGGATAGAGCACTTGGGCTGTACATTTCCACAGCTATTCCCTGGCTGACTCTTCCTTAATAGTATATATATTAGCCTAATTACTCCATTCGTTTTTTAGATACAAAGGTTAGTGGGCACTATTTCTGGCCTGTCTATAATGAAAGGACTACAGTAGTGCTTACCCAAAGGCTCGGCCACCTAGATGAAACCGAAAGATCTATGTGGACAGTGTAGTAAACTTCTCCCCTCTCACTTCATGTCTTTGTCAATATTAAGACCTTTCGTGCCATTTAGGTGTCGATTTTTTCCTGGCGAGCGATAGCGAGCCTGTAATTTAAAGAGAAACCGGCCTTTGGCCGGTAAATTATTCTACCGAAAAATTTAGAAATTTATCTTGAAGGGGGGGGGGGGGGCCTAGGTAGGGGGTGTATGTCTAAGCTTGATGGAGGTCTAGCGAGGAAACTAAAATATCAGAGTGCCTGTGAGGTATCTCGCAAAGCCCTTACCCACACAAAGGATCGTGGTATGTCAGATATCTTGTGAGGAGTTAGAGTGTTAACTTTTAATAGCAGAGTGTTGAAGTGTAGATATGCCTGGATACTTCAACTTTCTACTATTAGAAGTAGAACCTAGGAAAAGGCGTCTGTTAGTTACTGGTATGCCAGTAATAACAAGGATCCTTTTGGTAGGACACAGTTACCGCATCTGGAATATTAAATGTTGAAGTGTAGGTATGCCTGGATACTTCACCCTTTTACTACTGAAGGTGCAGCCTATTAGAGGCCTCTATGTTAACTGATGTACCCAGGTAATCCAGGAACCAACCCTCATAAAAAGAACCAGATTTAAAAAATAACGAATTAAATTAAATGGAAATCTAAGAGAGTTCAATGTTCAAGGTCGATGGTGGTGGGGGGGGGGGTTAGAGTTTATTTATTAGTGTGTTATTGGTATTGTTGTAATTGTTAGTAGTAGTAGTAGTAGTAGTAGTAGTAGTAGTAGTAGTAGTAGTAGTAGTAGTAGTAGTAGTATTCTTATGATAGTAGTAGTAGTAGAAGTAGTAGTAGTAGTAGTAGTAGTAGTATTTTTAGATAAAGAGAAAGAACTGTAATAGCATTGAAAGATAAAATTTGCACACACAGCTATAACATTCAGACAAATAGACTGATAGGCAAGACATATATAAAACGCAGGTAATTATTAGATACATGGATAAGGGGGAAGAAAACATTAAAACGCCATAAATAACCAAAGAATAGAGCTAGACAGAAAGACATAGATAAAAAGATTTGAATAGGGAAAATGTGATACTGGGTACATGTTCGAGGTCGGAGGAGAGGGTTGGGTGGATTTTTTTTTTTTCTTTTTTTTTTTAGAGAGAGAGAGAGAGAGAGAGAGAGAGAGAGAGAGAGAGAGAGAGAGAGAGAGAGAGAGAGAGAGAGAGAGAGAGAGAGAGAGAGAGAGAGAGAGAGAGAGAGAGAGAGAGAGAGAGAGAGAGAGGGGGGGGGGGGGAGGGGGGTAGAAAAACACTCCCACCCCTCCACTCCCTCCTCTTATCGCACCTAATTCCCTACTACAACCATTAAACTTTTACGTCTCAGGTTTACAGGAGCTAGACTTTTACGTCTCAGGTTTACAGGAGCTAGACTTTTACGTCTCAGGTTTACAGGAGCTAGACTTTTACGTCTCGGGTTTACAGGAGCTAGACTTTTACCTCTCAGGTTTACAGGAGCTAGACTTTTACGTCTCGGGTTTACAGGAGCTAGACTTTTACCTCTCAGGTTTACAGGAGCTAGACTTTTACGTCTCGGGTTTACAGGAGCTAGACTTTTACGTCTCAGGTTTACAGGAGCTAGACTTTTACGTCTCAGGTTTACAGGAGCTAGACTTTTACGTCTCAGGTTTACAGGAGCTAGACTTTTACGTCTCAGGTTTACAGGAGCTAGACTTTACGTCTCAGGTTTACAGGATCTAGACTTTTACGTCTCGGGTTTACAGGAGCTAGACTTTTACCTCTCAGGTTTACAGGAGCTAGACTTTTACGTCTCGGGTTTACAGGAGCTAGACTTTACCTCTCAGGTTTACAGGAGCTAGACTTTTACGTCTCGGGTTTACAGGAGCTAGACTTTTACGTCTCAGGTTTACAGGAGCTAGACTTTTACGTCTCAGGTTTACAGGAGCTAGACTTTTACGTCTCAGGTTTACAGGAGCTAGACTTTTACGTCTCAGGTTTACAGGAGCTAGACTTTTACCTCTCAGGTTTACAGGAGCTAGACTTTTACGTCTCGGGTTTACAGGAGCTAGACTTTTACCTCTCAGGTTTACAGGAGCTAGACTTTTACGTCTCGGGTTTACAGGAGCTAGACTTTACGTCTCAGGTTTACAGGAGCTAGACTTTTACGTCTCAGGTTTACAGGAGCTAGACTTTTACGTCTCAGGTTTACAGGAGCTAGACTTTTACGTCTCAGGTTTACAGGAGCTAGACTTGGAGACATTTGTATCTGTTTATGCATTAATTTACCTTTTTATGTATTTATTCATTAATGTGTTCTGTTACAGTAGTTAAGCAGTTATTCCTATGATGCATAAATTGTGATGGACACTTTTAAGTATTATATTATCTTGTTTCGTTATTTTATATACTTTGGTAAATAGTGAGTTAATCCCCTATGTACCCGCGACGTCTTTTAAATTTTATGCTAGCTATATTTAGAGAATTTTGTGCAGATTAAGAAGGATCTGTGGTAGTAGAAATGGTTAATTGAGATAGTTCGAAGTCTGTCATTTGCTGGAGGTCCATTTTAAACTGTAATAAAATCGTCCATTAGTAGCCACAGTAAAGTTAAAAGGACGCCACTGATACTGAACGGGTAAATGATAACTGGTGCCTAAATGTAAGCTAACAACCCCAACCCCCACCACCCACAACACAAACTATCACCCCTCCCCCTCCACACACACCCACCGGCCCACACTCCACACACACACACAACTAATTTCCCAGTCGTAATTTCTGCCAGATGTTGAATATCCTGTTGTAAAAAACGTATGAAAGACTCGTTTACCGTCTCCAAATGGTTTCTAGTAACTACTGGATGATATTATATTATCACTTGAATATATTAACGCTCTTTGCATTTAATAATTGACATACACGATTGCATTGTGTTTGTGAAGGACCTGTGGCAGTCAAAAGGTTCATACATACCACGTACTGTAGTACCTTGTATTCCTAGGACGCAAATGTCTAGTGATAGCAAGAATATAATAATGACACCATCACAAAGAAAAGTTCAAAGGAGACTTGGCATTAATACATCACCTATCTCCACATATATCCAGTATAAAGTGACGCCATTCTTCATTTCGCTATGTTAATAATAAGACGATTTCATCAAGCTTAGTAGAAACCTATGGGACTCAAAGGCTTAATTGAAGTCGTTTATACCAGACATCTATGCTGTGCAAAAAACTGAGTGACGCAATCGTATATACAGTATATATATATATATATATATATATATATATATATATATATATATATATATATATATATAAGATATATATATATATATATATATATATATATATATATATATATATATATATATACTTATAATGTGTATGAAGGAGACAAACGGCAGGCTGCCTGTAATGAATGTCTCCCGTAAAGCCAGAAGAGTAACAAAGAGCCAGATTCAAGGGACGTTAAGGTCAAAATGCCTGGACACAAGAAGTTTAAAGAAGTCTAAAGTATTTAAGTATAGCCTGCCGAAGGGGTAAATATAAAAAGTAAACACGTACAACCAATAAAACTAAACCCATTATACAACAAACAATACTTAATACTCCTGCTTCAAGGCACGAGTCCATTACTCGCTTCTATAATTACCCGTCTGTCCTTAATAACACTGGCGGGGGACGTTATAGTTATGTTGAAGGCAAGAATACTAGGGTTTGCCTATTACTAGCACACACACACACACACACACAACACACACACACACACACACAACACACACACACACGCATACCCACAACACACACACATACCCACCCACCACCCACACACACACACCCACAACACACACACACTCCACCACCACACCACACAAACACACCCACCCACACAAACACACACACACACCCACACCCACACCCACACACACACACACACCCACCCACCCACCCACACACACATACACACACACACACACACACACAAATATGAGGGAGAAGGGGTGCAGTAAAAGTCTATACCTCCCCTTAAAGTTATCACCCTCTTGTTCAATTACCTGGTCTGTCTACCTGGGAAACACCTATGGTGTTTTAATTATCTTGTCCGCCCATCTTACTAATTCATTTGATTGGATTATGGTTTTTTTTCATTCAATTACAAATATTACATAAGTTTAGAACTAGATCGTCAGAGTTCTTTCAAATATTGCACAGCTGTTGACAAAGTTTCGTCAGTTGTTACGACGTTCTTTGTTAATATGAATATAATAATAATGCATTTACAGTATATAAGTAATTAACCCCTTCTGTACCGGTGACGTCTTTTTAATTTGATTTCAGCTACATATGGACGATTTAATGGAGCTGAGGCAGGATATATGAAAGCTGAAAGGGTTAATTGAGATAGATTGTAGCCTTTTAATGGGTAGACGTCCTTCCTAAGCTGAACAAAATCGTCTAATAGTTGCCATGGCAGAATATAATGAAAAGTACATCATCGGTACAGAAGGGGTTAAATATATCGAGAGTTTGTGCTTAGGTCTGGAAACTTACAGACCATTTGCTCCAGCCCTTGTTGAGCTATAGAGGTTAGGGGTCACAATATTATGAACAGGGTATGATTGAATTGGGCACCACTTATGATTTAAGGGCTTAGGGTTTATATTTAAGGGCTTAGGGTTTATATTTAAGGGCTTAGGGTTTATATTTAAGGGCTTAGGGTTTATATTTTGGTTGTTTCTATAATGTATATATCAATTTTTTGTTTAGTTTCTTTCCTAGATCACCAGGAAAAAATCGACACCTGAATGGCACGAAAGGTCCTAAATTTGAAAATGAAATGAGGTGAAAAGGTCTTAGAATCACCAAACTAATCTAAAAAGATATGGGGCTAAACATGAGGGAGAAGTGGGTCTAGAAAAGCGACCTATCTTCCCTTAACATGCATTTCGTTTAAGCTGCATTCTTACTATGTCCATTTAATGTATCTAATGGATTGATGATACATCCCCCTTAACCCTTTTGGGGGGATTTTCGGGTTTGGCTACCGACAGACTAATTTACCACCTACATCCTTGCCTATTCTCTCTCTCTCTCTCTCTCTCTCTCTCTCTCTCTCTCTCTCTCTCTCTCTCTCTCTCTCTCTCTCTCTCTCTCTCTCTCTCTCTCTCTCTCTTCTCTCTCTCTCTCTCTCTCTCTCTCTCCCTCGTCGCTCTCTCTCTCTCTCTCTACCTCCTCTCTCTCTCTCTCTCTATCTCTCTCTCTCTCTCTCTCTCTCTCACACCTCTCCTATCTAAACCACTCTCACCCCACTCCCTCGCCTCAGTTTCCGCACGGCGTCCTCCACCTTCCTCATTCCCCTTTTCTCACCTTCCCCACATACGACTTTCCAAAGTTATAATAAGGACACCCCGTTCTCATAACCACTTGTTTACATTACCAAAACATAACTCACGATTTCTTGACACCTATAATGCACTTGAATAAATTAATAAAAGCATATGATCCTCCCGGGATTCGAACTCGGGATACCACGCCCAGAACATAAACATCTTGACCATTAAACCACCAACACAGTTAAGGGGAGATCTCCACTCGAGTTTTTTTTTTTCTTGACCCCTTTCTCCCTCATGTTTAGCCCCATTGCTTTTGCTATTATAAAACGTTTGCCCCATTAGTTTAGCGATTTTAAGAACTTTCACCCCATATTAAGACCTTTCGTGCCATTCAGGTGTCAATTTTATCCTGGCGAGCGATAGCGAGCCTGTAATTTAAGAGGAACCGGCCTTTGGCCGGGAAATTTTTCTACCGAAAAATGTACAAATTTATCTTGAAAGGGACTCAAGGGGGTGTAATTTTAAGGTTGATGGAGGTCTAGGGAACAAACTAAATGCCTCCCCTTAAGGCGGATCCTACCTTCCAATAAACGGATACTAGTGATTTAGATACTCGTTTACTACAAAAATCATCAGTTCAAAATAACTTGTAAAACAATAAGTACCGGGGTACATTGTCCTGTGATGGAAATGCTAACAATCATAATTAGTAGCCTTCTCGGAGTGTACAGTACGGTAGTGTGGACAAACGAAGCAGACACGTGTAATGGGGACAGATCTGGCTTCCTTTGTTCAATCCCCAAAGCTAATTCTATAGAATATTCGTTAATGGATGGCTTCAACAACTTCTAGCTACTTAAGTGCAACTTCCTTTCATCTTCAAATTATTAACCCCTTCTGTACCGACAACGTCTTTTTTATTTAATTTCACCTCCATTTAGACGACTTTATGAAGCTTACGAAGGATATATGTCAGCTAAAATAATTAATCGATAAATCCTGTAGCCTTTTAATGAGTAGACGGCCTTCCTAAGCTCTAGTAAATGCATACTCATATCGGAAATACCTGGTTCTTGCAAATAGTGAAGAAAAAAAATCCTTGAATATCCATAAATCTCTTTGGGTGTCTGGACAACGCCCTGCACTCTACTTGGGGGAGCCAGGGTTCAACTACCAGGCTTCATCACCAAGGCCAAGGATTGGATTATAGATTTAGGTTTGGTATATTAATAGAGAAGGGAAGGGTTAGCTAGACAGAGGAGAGTAGCCTAGGTTATAATTTAGAGAGATATAAAGTGGCTTGGCAGAATCACGAGAAGACCATATGCTTTCATTAGTGTATTCAAGTACATTGGGGTTTGTAATTGATGATTAATGTTAAGTAGTTCCTCTTGACTCTTGTTTGTTGTATATATGTTGTTGCCGATGTGTATGAAGGAGACAAAAGGCAGGCTACCTGTAGCGAGTGTCTCCCCTAAAGCCAAAAGAGTGACAGAGCCAAATTCAAGAGACGTTGGGGTAAAATAATCACATTTATACTCATATATTTGTTTTCAACTCTCTCTCTCTCTCTCTCTCTCTCTCGACCGCTCTCCAGCAATGGGTCTCTCCTCTCTCTCTCTTTAACCTTAATGCACACGCAAACAAAGTACACATACTTTGTTTTATACTTTTTCCGATTGTAGTCGCTGTGAAATTGTCACTACAGTATATATATATATATATTTATATATATATATTATATATATAGATATATATTATTTTTTTTTTTTTTCCAGTCGAAATAATGTGGCAAGAAACAAAAAGCAACGCCATAGTATTGTCAATTTATTTCCAATGGGCCTTTTCACAATATTTCGGACGTAGCGTCCATCATATTGTGAAAAGGCTCATTGGAAATAAATTGAAAATATGGCATTCTTTTTGGTTCTTGCCACATTATTTCTACTGAAAATAAGATACCCTGGAGGTCAACTCACCGATGTAATTCTGAATATATATATATATATATATATATATATATATATATATATACTTTATATATAAACTCTTAATGATGAGCCAGAGTTCACCAGCCAGGTCTTATACTCAAGGTCCCTTCTAAGTGCATCTGTTATTACCCTCCACCCCCCTCTCTCTCTCTGGCCGGGGGGTACACTAGGGGCCATTCACGACAGGTCATTAAAGTGACTCATGTGTGTTGGTTACTCCCCCACCTGTCCTGGCCTATATATATCTTATTATGTATGTATGTATGTATGTATGTATGTATGTATGTATGTATGTATGTATGTATGTATCTATTTATCACTATATATATATATATATTATATCTATATATAATATATATGTATATATATATATATAATATATATATATATATATATATCTATATATAATCAGAGAGAGAGAGAGAGAGAGAGAGAGAGAGAGAGAAGATAAATAAAACCTCCAATAATTTCAACTTCACATTGCCACTGATTGCAGCCCAATAACATAATAAAAAGTTGGTTGTGGTTCAGCCAGGATGCTCGAGTTTTACAAACCAAATCCCAGACAATTTTCCTGTACTCAACATCCTCAACTAGTAATTATACCTGCCAATATCGATTGATTTACCCATATTAACATCTATGTTTAACTGTCAATATATGCTAATTCCTCCTCTAATCTGCCAAAATTAGCCAATATCTGGATTTTTTTTATGGTTCGATAACCTTTCATCTCTCTCTCTCTCTACACACACACACACACAAAAGGTCTACATCTCCCAGCCAATATATCGTATTTTGCTCGCTTTCCTGTCAACCTTTAACCAATATATATAAAATGTCCTCATATCCTGGAAGGTAATCCCGTACAACTTATAATAAATAAACAAATAAATAAATAATATAAATAAATAAATAAATAGATAAAAAAAAAATCAAAATATGAAAGTAAATCAGTCATTTTATATATAGTCTAAATATGCGAGTAAATCAGTCATTTTATATACATTTAACTGTCGTCGGGCCTTCATCCGGGCACAGTAATTCCAGCTCATTATTCATCATCAATTGCTGTCCAATTACTTAATAACAAGTCGGTGGAGTTAGGTTATATCGGGAGTGTGGTGGGGTGGGGTGGGGGTGGGGGGGGGGGGGCCATACATAAGGTAAGAAACATCTATTATTGTCATTATAATCTACTACCGCATCAACACTAAGTTGTTTTCCAATACGAATATGAAGTCCCTGTAAGTAATAAAATAGTTAAACAATGTAAATTCCATATATATGTTCCTGCATTAATTTTCCTTTGCATTCCAGTCTTACCTTGAGTTTACCCTACTTTATCACCCTGGCCCAAAAATGGCGTCCAGTTGAGAAGTTGTCCAATACACTATACCGTAAAGGGTTCAAGGTTAGCGGAGGAGGGTTACAGTCAAGGCCAAGGTCATGGTGGTGGTGGCAAGGTCAAGGCTCACAAGGACATTTAGTTTGTGTTATTATTTAGTAAGGGTATTTTGTGAACCCACTTCCCTCATTCGCCACTTCTCCTTCTTATATACTGTATATATATATATATATATATATATATATATATATATATATATATATATATATATATATATACTGTATTATGTCCTCACCATAAACCATGATTGTCACTATTCATTAATCTGTATTGTATATGTATGACATCAGCCACAGTGTACCCGAAGTATTGGGGCTTGTATTGAAAGGTAAATAACAAATACATTAATAAATAATTTCCAAAGTGGATTCGGTGCCAAACGTCAAGAAACACGTCCACAACCCCATGTTTACTTATATCCTTACCCCTTAACTCGGTGGTGTCATTTGCGTTTGTATTATATTCCGGCTAACATAAGATGATTTTAATCATCCACACATCACATATTGATTGGCTACAAACTATCTTAAATAACCCTTTAACTCCCATATATCTTTCATAAACTGAATAAAATTATCTTATGACCGCTATAATTAAATTAAAATCATGTACCCCCGTACTTAAAGATTTAAAAAAACTAAACAATACCTTGTTATCGCCAGAATTAAACGAAAACAGGTCACCCCGTAATTAAAGTGTTCACAAAAACACACAAGAACCAAGTCGATCTATTCCAAGTCAAGGCCGGGGAAGCAAGGCCGATTATCACGACGACATGTTGATTATATTACTTAAACCGGTATCACACGAGAGATTTTTTAGCCAACATTGGATAATCAACATTTTTCTGGCAACATTTGTCACTGGTATCGGAAACTAGACTGATGATAGATGAATTTACGTAACCGAAATATAGAAAATGTTGACCTCATAAGCTGCCAGACCAGTGCTGAGCGTAAATGTTGAGGGGAAAAAGCGCTCGTGTGATACCGGCTTTACTGGACGACATCGTGAACTAGCTTCCCACCATATGCTGCGGGTATATGAATTCCTCCAACTCCTTAAGTGCTTTTACTGTCTCTTCTATCTATCTATCTATCTATCTATATATCTATATATCTATCTATCTATATATATGTCTACCTACCTACCTACCTACCTACCTATCGATCTATCTATCTATACCTTAAACATAAACACGATATTTTAGTAAGTTCAGGAATAATACCCATCAATGAAAGTTGTACAAATGATCTTGAGTAACTACATAAAAAAAAAAAAAAAAAAAAAATTGGCATTCGATTATATTAAATGCTACAATATAAGCAATATAAATTCGCCATTGCATCAAAATTTCGTCGCATCTAAACACTTTGACGATTTTGTTGTCACCTATGCTAATCAATCTTCAGTCTAGTTACCGATCCAATGCAAAATAGTTTCAACAAATTGGCAAAAATAGGTTTTAATCCAAAATTGCCGAAAAAACTCGTGTAAATATATCTTCTTGAGGTCAGTAATATTTGCCAGGTGTGTGTGTGTGTGTGTGTGTGAAGGAAATGCCTGTGGATCTGTGATGATAGTGTAGGTTTTATAGTGACTGGTTGTACAGTATATATCACTGTCACCACATCTCTTCTCCCTCCCTCACTCTCACTCTCACTCTCACTCTCTCTCTCGCTGTCCACCAAAACCAACCACATTCACACCACTATCGGTATTTAAGGAGGTAGTTGTGTTTGTATGTATGTTACAATGCTACCATCATCACCACTAACAATAACACGACAAGAACAACAGCAATAGCCTATCACCAGTATAATCAATGTATAATAACAGCAATAGCCTATCCATAACATAATTTATATAATATGCAAGTACTCGTGTTATGTATGTTTATATATATCTTATAATTCCAACACGTCACCACCACCATCATCACTGCTACAAAAGAACAACAATACGAGGATATCTGCAACATAATCAGTAAAGGTGGCAACTGTGTGTGTGTGTGTGTGTGTGTGTGTGTAATAATTCTACCACCAAACAAGAACGAAATTAACAAAAGCATCAACAACAGCAACAACAGGGTATCCACACCATAATCAGTATATAAGAAGGCAATCGTGTTTGTCTGTGAGTGCGTGTGTATATTATGGTCCTGTCAGATTGGTCTATTTCCTGTCACTGCGATATCCCAGGCTTGTTTTCTCTCTCTCTCTCTCTCTCTCTCTCTCTCTCTCTCTCTCTCTCTCTCTCTCTCCACATGTTACACGTCTCGTTAATCAGTCTTCTAATATACAAATCACATTTCCTTACCCCCTGACATTCTTGAAATACCCACTAAGTATATTCAATTAGATACCAACCATGCAGACTATAATACGTTCGTTGTGTGTGGGTACGAGGCGATCTCAAGACACCTTAGCTCCCAGTGCACAACGAACCCGATCATGATTATGTCCGCCTGTATTAAATTATGTATTATGTTGATTTATACCATTGCCTATTTTTGTAATAATTGTATTCAGCTAACTATGATCTCAATAATCATTGATGTAATGAAAATATGAATAGTCTCCTCATACGATTGCACTAGTTCTGTAGTGCTATTATTTACAACCTGTCAATTAATAATTCAGTCACTACAAGCTTTGCTTGCTTGCTTGCTTTTTTTTTTTTTTTTTTTTTTTTTTTTTTTTTAATGAAATACGTATATACAGACCATGTGACAATTAAATGAGGAAACTATAATAACGCATCTGAATAATGCCAACCTGACTTATAAACACAAATATGAATGTAACCAGACGACGATGCTGTTGTTTCAGTGGAATAATGGCTCTTTGAGCAGTATGTATCGCCTTACTAGTGGTTGTCCCCTCACAGGATGGGGGGCGCTGCTCAATAAACTCGCCCCTCGGGGCAAAATCAAAATCAATCTCTCTCTCTCTCTCTCTCCTGACCCTTGACCTTCATAATCAGGGAGTGACGAGACAGATTCAACCCTTTTACCTGCATCCCTCGTCTCCTCATCATCTCTCTAACATCCATCCTGTCTTCTAGTTTTAGTCCTATTTATATCATCTATGTTCCTCTAATTAATTTACTAGGTGTTTTTCCGTCTACACACACACACACACACACACAGGGTATAAGGGTTATATTGTGAAAGATAATGGTAGAACTAGGGGGCATAGATATAAACTAATGAAAGGAAGATGTAAAGGAGATGTGAGAAAGTATAGTTTCCCTTACAGAAGTATAAGTAAGTGGAATCAGTTGGAAGAGGAAGTGGTGTGTGCCAAAAACATTCATATTTTTAAGGCAAAGTTAGATAATTGTAACTCAGAAAGCGGGACAATACGAGCCTAAAAAGCTCAACTCCTGTATACTACAAATAGGTAAATACAAATAGGTAAATACACACACACACACACACACACACACACACACACACACACACACACACACACACACACACACACACACCCGAGCGGTTGGCGTTTATCGGTACATATCAATTTGGTGCATGCTTACGAGTACATTTTTCGATTTTTAAACCTAAATTACACTAACCTAAATTACACTAACCTAACCTAACCAACCTAACCGAAAACACTCCATTTCAACGTATTTTAAAGAGGTGTGTACCGATTAACTGTTGCCCCAAACCTCATGTACCTGTAAACCTACAACTATCCAGAGATTTGTACCAATAAACACACAACCGCTCGTCCACCCACACACACACACACACACACACACACACACACACACACACACACACAGCCCGTAGCCTAGTAGGTAGAGCTCTCGTCTCACACACGAGGGGTCGGGGGTTCAATCCCCGGCCGGGCGGAGACAAATTGGGCTTGTCTCCTTTCATGTGTTAGCCTCAGTTCACCTAGCTGTAAATAGGTACCTGGAATAAGTGGACGACGTTGTGACGTCCCATCTGGGGTTGGCAAAAATGGTACAAGGCGAGATGGGTATCATGGTTCACCTAAGCTGATGGCTACCTAAGCCTTCGGGCGAGACGGTACCGTCTATAGTGAGAATGGTACCATACAGATCCACCCTAAGCCTTCGTTTCCGATGTCGCCAATTGGCTAAAATACAGACTACACACACATCCACAGCCATTCCAACAGTACATAAAACACTTAACATGCATTTCACGCAATACATTCCCAGTTAAGGAGGCGCGATAATAATGAGCTTAGCTCGCATTGCGTGGATTCCCCTTGACGAACAAGTAACTGAGTAACACACACACACACACACACACACACACACACTTAGATAACCTCATATTATATAGGTCTATAAAAAGATAATAACTTAGATGCCCCTGATACACATAGACATACTGCAACCCGATATAAACATAATATTATTTCCACACGTAATAATATACATTTGCATACATAAATAAATCCACTCACATATGAATCAACATCTTGTAAACTACTATATTTTAACCGGTAGCATTAATACTGTGTATGGCCACCCTCGTAAGGGGAGTAAGGCGTCCGGCAATAGATAGATAGATAGATTAATACTGAAACAATACGAATGCAATTGATCGTTCACTCGGGAACAAACACACACACACACTATCCCATGCCCCTAAGGAAGTCAGATGAACTTTAACCTCATATATCAAGGTACAACTACATAAACCCGAGTCACCTCGCATTTATATCTCTCTCTCTCTCTCTCCTTCAATTAGCAATGTACCCATCCAGATAAATCTTGCTACTGTCATCATATATCACTCAGACACACACACACACACACACACACACGAAAGGTACATTAATAGAGGCACTCATTAGCCAATGTATTATCCCTTTGTTTATTCTCATTATTTGGCTGCTTCTATATATATATATATATATATATATATATATATATATATATATATATATATATATATATATATATATATATATATATATATATATATATATATATATATATATATATATATATATATACCGTTTGCAAATAAATTATTATTATTATAAGTTAGTATTCGTATTACTAAAATACATTACAGGTATTAGTATTAGTATTAGGGTGGTGGTGGTGGTGGTGGTAGTAGTAGTAGTAGTAGTAGTAGTAGTAGTAGTAGTAGTAGTAGTAGTAGTAGTAGTAGTAGTAGTAGTAGTAGTAGTAGTAGTAGTAGTAGCATACACAATCATCGGTTAATAAATATATTGTTAACTTTCGTACCATCATAAATTAGCAATGTACCCATTCTAAATCTTGCAACGGTCATCCCCTCTGTCACCTACACAAACACACACACACACACATCTATAGGTTATACGGTACACTCTTCTTTCTTTTCATTATTAATGTATCCATACCTGTACAGTATATCCTGCTAATGTGCCCCCCCCCCCCCTCTCTCTCTCTCTCTCTCCACTACCCTACATCAAGAGCGCCCACCGAACAATAACAAACCCGTTTTTATAAGACGTACCCATCGCCGAATCCGGATTGAAGGCTGACTCAGTGATCCAGATTACAAGGGTTTTAATGAGAGCAAGGAAAAAATGAAAACAGGTTGGGAGAGAGAGAGAGAGAGAGAGAGAGAGAGAGAGAGAGAGAGAGAGAGAGAGAGAGAGAGAGAGAGAGAGAGAGAGAGAGAGAGAGAGAGAGAGAGAGAGAGAGAGAGAGAGAGAGAGAGAGAGAGAGAGAGAGAGAGTGTATGTACTGTATGTGTGTTGGTCGTTGGTTGGTTGGTTGGTTGGTTGGGGGGGGGGTGCTTAAGAGTGGAGGACCGAAGAACAATACGAGTAAAAATGAATCGACGGATGAAGGAGAAAGAACATAATAAATCATCTAGCCGGTAGCGCGATAATTAATCTAAGCTGGGGGGGGGGGGGGGGGGGGGCATAGTCCCCCTCCCCTGCTTGTATTTGCAATATGTAAGTCTTAACCCCTTCAGCACCATGACGCCTTTTTACCTTTGATACTGGCTATATTTAGAATATTGTATGCAGTTTAAGGAGGAGCTATGTTACTAAGAGGTTATACTGAGATCACATTTACCTATTTGAGTCGTAGAGGTAGATTAACCTATAAACTAAAAATATCGTATTCGTAATTGAAATGGTAACCAGAATATGATGAAAATTACGCCATGGTGGTGGTGAAAGTCCAAATAATCCAAGATATCCAATATTATTTTCGTTTCCGCCCACGCATTTATATTGTAGCTTATTGTACGCTATGTGAAATAGAAACACAGATCTAAAATAGAGAATTACTGGTAGCCTACGTACAGTATGCCCTACATACTTAGCCACGTACATACATGATACATATTCAAACTTAATTACTAATCCTCTCTTACAGGATAATATTGTGGGATATGTATAAAATTATCTACTTGTATATTTCAACTTTAATTAAACCTCTATTAATTTTTTACAGCTGAGGGTGACGGGAAAAATGGCGCCAACCCCACGCCCCCTCCTCCTACTGGTCCTCCTAGTACCCCCCTGCCTCACCCTCCCACAGTATTCAGGTATTATAATAGTTTAATTTATGCCATATTTATGTAATAGTCTTATATATCATAGTGTATAAATCACATACAAATAACACATGATAAAAACATTATCTTTATTAATATTATGATTACAGGGCCAATGTTTTCCAAATTTAATCATAACAACAAAGTAACAGTAAATTAGGCATATTCCAAAATGACATACAGTACATTTGTTTGCGGAGATAATGTGATAGTCGATCGCGGTCAGCTTATAAGCAGGATCTCACAAATGAACAACCACCACCGAAATGAGCACCCCTTCCAATAAAATTATGATATCTACACATACCGTATTTACTGTGAAACTTGGTCAAACACCGATTAGACTAATTCGGCAGTTCGGCTCTGCTCAATCAAGCCGCTATTATATTGGAAGCAGACCAAAATGGCCAGGGACATTTTGGGTCAATATTAAGTTTCGGTTATGACAATTTTACTTGTTTTCCCTTGATTATACCTAAACTAACCAATATTATTTATTAGGTATATATATATATATTATTTTTGCATAATCCCTTATACATTCGCGAGGTTAATGGCCCCGCAGAGTGCCAGACAATTATTGACCCTATGCATCTGCCAGTGCCAGAGGATTTTTTTTTTTTGGGGGGGGCTAAATCTATCAAGTTGGGTGAGAAAGGAGGGATAATGGTAAAAAAAAACCACTCCCCTTGTCCATTTTCGCCAGAAATCAGGTCCCCGATGGTCCCGAATGTAGCTGAAATGTTCAATGGTATCGGAACGTATAGGTAGGAGGGTGGTGGGAGGGTGGTTTGGGGGATGGTGGGGGGAAGGTAGAAGCGTAATTGACTCGTGTTACAAATATGAAGCCGATTAGTGAGGTAGTTTCGCCACCACGGATTTTCCTTTTTTTCCTTTTCTTCGTACGGATACGCTGGAAGTGGGTGGTGGGAGGCGGTTGGGGGAAGGCAGAAGGGTAAGGGACTTGTCACACAAATATGGAACCGATTGGTGCAGTCGTTTCGCCGCCACAGATTTTCCTTTTTTTTCCCTTGTGAGGCGACCGATAGTCAGCGAGTGGGTGGGGGGAAGGGGTTGTGTTGGTGGTGGCAAGAAGCCAGAAGGGTAAGGGTACATGTGGTAGAAATATGAAAGCCATAGGTGCAGTCGTTTCGCTGCTACGATTTTTTTTTCGGCGAGTCCGTATATATACGGACCTGGCACTGGGCGTGACAAGACCCTAGTCCGTTATACGGACCTGGCACTCAGCGGGTTAATTAATGGCATAGGCCTATACCCTGTATAGCAATCATGCAATGAAGTATAGGGTATGGTAAACATAGGCTAGGCTATAGGCTACAAAGTATAAACTTTGATAGGCTAGGCCATGAAAATATCGCTGGCTAAAATTCACAATTGAAACTTAGGCTAATAGGCTACTGTCCCAAATTTGATTCGGTGCAACACCTCAAGGCAATTTGAATTTATTTCAGTGACACTGGTTTGCATGCATGCCTATATAAATGAATGGTATAATCGAATAAAGGGTAGCATTCAAGGAGACTAGGACTCTTCTTCTTCTTACCTCTGACCGGGTATAGACTATCCTAGTGTTTACTAGCCTATACCCCTTTGAAAGGACATTAGCCTAACCTAACCTAGTATTATAAGTGGGGGCGGCCCCGCTTTGACTTAGATTGTTGGTGTATTTGTCTGTGAAGTGGGTATTTTTCAATTTGTTGATAACGAAAATCCTCCATGCGGACTAAATGGAGAAAAATATGGCGAATCTAGGCCTATTTGTGCCTATTTTCCCTAATAAATTGTGTCTCATAACGTCGCACTAGTGTCCTTGAATATTATCGAATAAAGCACCAAACAAACTGTATGTCATATCAAAATATCTGGGACATGTAAAGCAAAACGGAAATAACCAAATAGGCTACACACCAGCTTTTGTTGACGTCAGCTGCTGTTTACCCTCACTTTCTTTTTGACAGTTCTTCTCCCGCTCTCCGAAAGTCACCAAGCCCCTTCAAGGCCACTAACGAAGACCTGGAACACTGAGGGACTGAAGGGGCGCGGCGAGGAGGGCTTGGACCCCTTCTGCGACACCCCCAACGGACTTTTCCCGCACGATTGGAACTGCGCACTCTTCTTCTCGTGCGCTAATGGCCGGGGATGCGTCATGGACTGTCCACATGGCACGGTCTTCCATCGGGGACTCAAGATATGTGTCTGGCCTCATATGTCTACTTGCAGTCCGCGTTAGTATATCATTATTAATTGCTATTATAATATTTAAATAATTATTTCAATGATTTTTACTAAAATATTGATCTTGGCAATAGATCAATTAGTCGGTATAAATACTAGATAGAGCTCATCAGCTGCTCATCATCGAGGAGTTTGATCAGGTTGAGGGATAAGCCTTTACAACGGCAAAGTAATTCAAAGAGTGACCTATTATAATATTATCATACATGCTTGTTTTGTATTGTGTGAGCAGATCGATAGGAAGTGTAATTGTATATATATTTGTAGGAAAAAAAGACAAAATGGCTATATAGAAAACAAGGAGTCGGCTTAAGAGTTCAGTGGTTGAAAACAACTTAATGCACACTGAATAATGTAATGTTTAAGTGAAAGGAAAGAACAATTTATGGGGCACAGATCTCCATGGATCGACCTCGCTATGAATTAATGTTCCTGAACCTATAGGAATATATACTCATAGAGTGTATATTCATAGCTTGATGAGGACTCGCGCATTAATAAGCTACTCATCCTTCCTTTTTTTCCGCAGGCCAAGGTCCCACTCCATCCCACTGGCCCCCTCTGGATAAGTGCGATGGCAGCGGATCTGGTGAATCTCCCGATCCACCCCAACCTCCAAAACCACCACACCCACCTAAGCCAGTAACTCCACCACAACCACCTAAGCCAGTTATACCCCCAACACCCCCTCCACCGCCACCAAAGCCAATCACCAACCCTCCCTTCCCCATCACCCTTCCTCCTCCAGTTACCCCTGTCCCTGTCTACCCCATCACCCCCTATCCATGCCAGTGCCCCATAGATGCTCAAGTCCCCCATCCACCGCACCCTCACCCACCACAACCACAGCCTTTGCCACTACCATTCCCCCAGCCACCACAACCACAACCGGAACCTTTACCACTACCACAACCCCAGCCACCCAAACCATCACAGCCGTTCCCACTACCACAACCCCAGCAACCACAACCACAACCGAAACCCCTACCACTACCACAACCACCCAAACCATCACAGCCGTTCCCACTACCACAACCACAACCCCTACCACAACCACCCAAACCATCACAGCCGTTCCCACTACCACAACCCCAGCAACCACAACCACAACCGAAACCTTTACCACAACCACCCAAACCATCACAACCGTTCCCACTACCACAACCGGAACCTTTACCACTACCACAGCCACCGAAACCACAACCATTCCCACACCCACACCCCCAGCCACCGAAACCAACACAACCACAACCATGGCAACCATTCCCACCCAAACCACATCCACAACCATTCCCACCTAAACCAACGCAGCCACAACAGCCATTCCCACCAAAGCCACAACCATCGCCTTTCCCACCAAAGCCACAACCATCCCTTCCAGGCACAGAACCATCTAAGCCACTACCGCATCCACAACCCCTACCACATCCTCAACCAACAAAGCCCTGGCCTCAACAACCACAACCACCCAAACCGGTACAACCCCTTCCACACCCACAACCAACAAAACCCTGGCCACAACAACCACATCCACAACCACCCAAACCAGTACAACCCCAACCACATCCACAACCAACAAAGCCCTGGCCACAACAACCACATCCACAACCACCCAAACCAGTACAACCCCAACCACCCAAACCGGTACAACCCCTACCACACCCACAACCATCTAAGCCCTTGCCACAACAACCACAACCACCTAAACCAGTACAACCCCTACCACATCCACAACCTCAACCACCTAAACCAGTACAACCCCTACCACACCCACAACCAGCCAAGCCCTGGCCGCAACAACCACAACCACCTAAACCAGTACAACCCCTACCACATCCACAACCTCAACCACCTAAACCAGTACAACCCCTACCACACCCACAACCAGCCAAGCCCTGGCCTCAACAACCACACCCACAACCCCTACCACACCCACAATTACCATCCAAGCCCTGGCCTCAACAACCTCAACCACCTAAACCAGTACAACCCCTACCACACCCAGAACCATCAAAGCCCTGGCCTCAACAACCACAACCACAACCACCTAAGCCCTGGCCTCAACAACCACACCCACATCCTCAACCAACCAAGCCCTGGCCTCAACAACCACAACCACCTAAACCCTGGCCCCAACAACCACTACCACACCCCCAACCATCCAAGCCCTGGCCTCAACAGCCACAACCATCTAAACCATACCCCCAACCAGGAATCGACACCATAGGGGGTGAGGGGGGAGAGGGGGGATGCCAGGGATGTGAAGCCGGATGCTGCCCCTGCGACAATAGCGGCGAAAACTCGGACAACGCGCATTCCAACAATGACAGCAGTGAAAAGGGAAACCAGAGTGGAGAGAATACTGGAAGCAAGGAGAATGGTGGTGATGACGACGATGACGACGATGACGACGATAGGTTTAGATTCCACAGACCGGCCGTGCTGCCGTACCGATTCAGGGACGAGGATCGGCAGTATCCCGACTATTACCAGTACCAGAGTCGTCCCTACCAGGCTGCTAACGCCATCGATCACAGGTGAGCGACTGTTTTATTAGTTCTTATTTAATCATCTCAAAACGCCATAGCCTTATTGTTTTATATACAGTACTGTAGTGAAAAATGTATCTCTTTGTTTGATTGCTTATTTAATCATCTCAAAATACCATAGCCTTATTTTTTATATACTGTAGTTAAACATGTTTCTTTGTTTTATTATTTAATCATCTCAAAATACCATAGCCTTGTTGTTTTATATACTGTAGTTAAATATGTATCTGTTTGACATTTCTTTCATTCATGGTACAAGATATTTATACCTACCCTATTGTATTTTCTGAAAACCTTACTTGTCTACCTCAGAGCCCCCGTAGTGATCGTGCTGGGTGGTGAGGGTCAGAGCTCCACTGACCTGGAATGGCTCAGAAAACTTCTCACGCGCCAATGAGGAAACCAGCCTGACGTCTCAACTGATCTATAACATAGGTGTATTTAAACCATTTTCATCACAATAGCAGACATCAACGAACTAGTTACCACTGTATTAGTCGTCACCCATCTTAAAAAATCTATCAAAATAACTATAGCCCACACTACCTTCTTTACCTTACTACAGACATGAAGACTAATGGAAATCACCTGACTATTATCGCTAATTAATGTAAACTGGCGACTACATTGCAGTGGCAACTTGAGTGCTGTTGACAATAACATGTCCATTTCTGACTCATGGCAAGTACAGACTCTCAGCTTACTGTCTGTCATTCAGAACAGTGAATCTGTCCCCTAGAAAATTGTGATAGGATACACAGACTAAGTCATGCTCACATGGATAAAGGTCTTTTAATTATATAATTATACCATCTTGTAAAGTTTGGTGTAATTCAAGCAGTATATAACTGTTAAACTTCTATATCCACAAGATGTTTTGTGACATACCGGTACTACAGGAAACTTAAGTATGGTACAACATGAGACACACATAATTTCAAAAACTAATACTGTACATGTCCAACAGCATATGCTAGTTCTACAGAGCCTAACCTACCAATATCCATTTTCTTCCCAAGTGCCAACGAGCTCAGCTAAGTGTTCATACACTCATTTATACTTAGCTAAGGGATAAAGAACTAATGTTAATAATTTCTAAATATTCCGAGTTCAGATTATCAAATCTAAAATGAAACATTGTTGATATATATGTGCCAACTTTCTTTCATTTTTATACCATATGCTCAACCAGTTTTAGCTAAGTGAATATAGAATGTAATGTCCCTTGTAGCCTCATTGTGCTTTATTCTTTTCAGATAAAAGAGTAACCAAGTGAAAACAATCCAATCAATTTCATATCAATCTGATGTATCAATTAGATTATAATACTACAGTATAGTTAGAAAGCTCTCTTCTATACTTGTATAATTTCATCTTTTCACCTAGCCTATTTGCAGCACTCTATGCTGAGGTCTCGGGCATGTGATTAGTATACCATTTTGCTCAGTCTACTAGCTAATTTCTCAGTTGATTTTGAGTTTTGCCAATTATATGTATCCTGATGTTTGCTTATATATAGTACAGCTCCAAAACTGACCAAATATTGCTCATATTTGTACTTATTCCGTCCAATCTGTACATTTCTCATTTATCAGTTGATCTTGAGTATTGTCGACTTACCGTAACATTTGCATCCACATACTACATCTCCATAACTGACCAAGTACAGTATTGCTCATGTATTTACTCATTCCATCCAATCTCAACATTCCAATTTTAGCTTGAAGTCAGAGTTGTGAAAGTATTTTGAGCGGCGGAGATTTTTGAAGTCACAGAAACCAGGTCCAATATTATACAGCTATGAAAGTTATTACTGGGTATGACGGAAATTTTAATGTTGCAACTTCTCATCATCTCTGACGATAAATTGCTACATTCCAAATTCCGTCGTATTGTTGTTGCAACTTAAAATTTTAAATATGATTTTATAAAGTCCAATATCCAGGGGAGCATGTGTGGATCTCTCACCTACTACTGTAGCAGCTCTCCATGTCAAATTAAAATGTAAAACTTGCAAACTAAACAAACCAAAACTGGGACAAAGACAATATAAAGTCAAATCAATTTATCAAAATCGCTATATGGAAACAACGCTTACTAAATTTCAGAGCGGTCTCCCTATTCAACCTCTTGGCTTGATCATTCCACAATACCTCCCTTCAATACAGTAGTTGAATGTAAATAATAAATACCACAACTGACTCAAAACTGTCCAGTAACTTTTAGCATATTCAAGACTGGTCAAAATCCGACGCTTAATTCAAAACAACGATCACAACCAATCCCTCAAATCTGCTGCTTAAAGTATTTGTGTGACTCTGGTTTTCAATAATTCACAAGCATGTTATTATTGTTGCTTCAGTTAACAAGCTTTTGCTTTGCAAGGTTTTAAAGTATTGTGCTTGTGTTCCCACCTGTTATGTTTGTGGCATTATTTTGTAGTTTTTTACAGATGTTATTGTTAATATCTATTGTTTAATAAAACATAACATTTACGAGTTTTTATTTGTATCGATACACCTATTATAATAAAAATATAACTGTAAAAGTATGCTGAATTGGTTATATAATTTTGAACAATAATTTTGTCATTCTCAGAAATGAGAGAGAATAGGTGGCAATAATTAAAGACATTAAATGACATTATGAAAACTGTAGTCAGTTTATTTTCAGCTGACATAAAATCGTCATGTTATCTTGAGTACAGTACTCCGCTATTACGAACATTTTGTAGCATAATGTGTAGTTACTTAATAAAACTTGTAATTCATATGATAGAGACGTAAGTACTGTAGTTTCATATTCTACCATTAAGGATCGAGAAACCACGTGCTAAGAGAATCAATTTACTGTTGATAGGAAACAAAAATACTATACTTATCCATATAATTTAATAATCTACACAACTGTATGTATGTATATACCCAGGCACGTACCCCATAGCTAGGGGTGGCCAACTCGAGACAGAGCTCGAACAAAAACATTTAAAGTCTCAATTCTAAGGGTTTGGGACCACTTTCACGTTTCCTCGCCCCTTTCTGTCTCGTCTAGTAGGTGATTTTTTACAAGGGGAGGAGGATTCCTAGCCCCCTACCCCCAGCAAATAAATTATCATAATACTAAAGGGTAAAAAAATACATACTAGTACAAATAGTAACTTAAGTTTATTGTACAAAGCCTAGTAGAGCTATTTGAAGAAAAATAAAATAAAATCGCTAGATTGACCACACACACACACACACATTCAAAAAATATGTCAGGAGGTATAGGTAGCGCCAGCAAACTTGACAATAATCTTGACCCCTTAACTCAAAATGAATGAATGCAATCGGGCTGTTGTTTCTATCATTTGGGAAGAGTCCACCAGGAAATGTGTGTGGATATTTACATCCAGTTTGCTCTAGGCCCTTTTAAATTACAGAGAGGTCAGGGATCAAGATTATTGTCAAGTCGGTTGGCGCTACCTATAGTAGGATCCAAGCCCAAATTATCTGGGTTGAAATCCCCACTGGTGTACGAATAACAGTAAAGGTGGTGTCAAATTAGCACTTTTTCTGGCAAGCTTATTATAATGTACAACTTGCAAAATAAACAAACAAAAACTAGGACGACACAATATAAAGACAAAAGGACTTTTCAAATCACCATGTGGATATAATGTAACTTATTCTTGGTAATATTGCATGTTATTTATTGGTATTAGAAAATATACTCTTATATTTTTTCCTGCTGGTAAATTGCCATTTTACTATCTTTACTACCGGTACTTGATTATAAAGATTTTTTGAGTGAAATATGTTGTCCTTATATTGTGTCGTATATTTTACAAGTTTTACATTATAACATAGCATAAATATGATGTAGACACATTTCAAATTTGTCTTAAAGTAATGAGAAATCGGTTTCTAAAGGTGGTGTCACAAGCGCGATTGCCGGCAAATTTTGATGAACAAGTTCTCTGTCTTGAGTCGGCCACCCCCATAAAAATATAATAAATAAAAAATAGAAAAACTGGGGAAGGTGCCAGAGTATATAGCCTACATACAAGTTCGTTCTAGTACTATTTTGAAGCTCTTTTGCATTGGAATCAGAAACCGGATCGAAGGTAGATTATGTTAGCTAGTTTGATTATTATGAAACTTAAATTTTTAAGCTGCCAAAGTACTATTGCACATAAAAATTGATGGAAAAAAAAATAATGTGACACTGCCTAAATGTATTCAATTTACCATCAGCTAAAATGTAACCAACTACTGTATACTGTAGACTGAAGGTGGATATCATAAATTTTGAGGCTGCCAGACTGAAATGTTGGAAAAAGTGCTTATTTAATACCACTTCGACTATATGAATGGAGGTTCTCTTGTACAACCGACATGGTCACCAAAAGAACCATGGTACATCCTGGGGTAGAACAATAAGGAACTTAAAATTAACATTTTGCTGGACATTTATACACTTTATTCAACACTGGACGACACTTGTCTTTTGTAAAAACGCCTTAATTTATTTCCACAATGATTTTGATTAGTTCTTTTGTCTTAATATTGTGTCAAACCTGTTTTGGTTTGTATATTTTGCAAGTTTTACATTATAATTTCCCGAAAATCCCATCCATAACAGAGAAAATGTGATGAAGTTTTTGAAGATGATGAGAAAATATCAGTTTGCCCGGAGCATGAGTCACTTGATAGTGGAGGTTTATGTTTGCATTGTAGTTATAATATCAGTTTGCCCGGACTTGATAGTGGGGGTTTATGTTTGCATTGTAGTTATAATAATTACATATTTATAGTTAACCTTAGTTACACAATATTATTCAATATATATTCATTATTTACTGGTACTATATTTTTAAATACTACAATTTTTCCAGCAAAAGATAATGTGCAAGGGTTAACTTAAATGGTACAGTAGACAGAAAAGAAAAGAAACATCTTGAATATCCTTCGCACACAAAACTGTAAAACTCACGCTTATAATAACTGGGCTACACCCATTTTGTGCAAAGATGGTCAAATCCATCAAATTAACCAACCCTAAACAGCAAGTAGACCAAATTAAGAGGCCACAGGGTGTAAAGTTAATTCCTTCAATAATATGACTCCAGTTTTATTTAATTTTGATTATCACTAGATACTTTTATGCACTTTAGGAAGGACATGTGAAAGCAAGGAAGTTGACCGAGATATTAAGGCGGGTGCCCAACCCCGAAAGGGGTTGAAATAGGGGAGCTATCCCCCCGCCAAAGGCGGCTTTCTAGGGCCTTTCCTAGCTGATGCCGAGAGGATTGGGTTCTAGTCATGTGGTGATGGGCTGGTCTATCAGAGTGAGAGCTGAGCAATCTCTGCCATACCCATAGCTTACTCTGACTGGTCCTTTAACTTGTATATTTTCTAGATCTCAAGTGATGGCGTCTCTTCCGTGGATTGACCTCCCAATCTACCAAGATTGGAAGCCAAAGCATCACATTTTTCCCTTGCCCCTCAGCTTTCTCTTCATAATTGCTGAGGGGCACAGGGCCCTGGGTGGGGCTTTGGTTTCCCGGGCGTTTCCGCACCCTCCTCAGCTCCCCGCCATGGAGTGGCTTCGGTCACCCAGGCTTTATTGTGGTCGGCGGGGAGGGTTCTGTGGGGGCACTCGGTTATGGCCTTGGAATTGCTCGGGGCCTTGGGGCTGTTCGGCCAGGCAGCTTGGGGAACAACAACAACCGAGATATTATGTCCTATTTTATGCGTATAAGCTTTAAAAAATAATTTAATGATATTCAGATCCAAGTGTATACTGTGCCATAGTAATGAGGGAGTAAATTGATGGAGAAAGCCTCATCGGTCTTTCATCATACTAAATTACAGAACTCCACTAAACTTGATTGCATAATTGCAGCCAGAGGTCCATGGCACACTTGTATCCAACAGTTAAGCTGTTGGTATAATGTCTGCAATGCCTAATGTCATGTTAGTTTGCAAAAGATCCCTCATTAACTTGAGAAATTTTGTTCCGAGGGTGAAGTATACATTTAAATAAAAAGTCAAGATAGTACTTATTGGGCCACAAAAACTCAATATGTAATACATCAGTTGGTTTCTTTTTTGTTTTATTAATTCCGGTACCGTGTGTATCTTTGGGTAGTGCACCATGAATATGACTGCAACTGCACCTTAATCTTGCTACCATGCAACTACTTAATACTACACACATTACAAAAAATATATTCTGCGGGATACTACAGTACATCCATAAAATAAAATATATTATGACTCTTCCTTACAGAGGGAGTGAGTTACATCAAATAAAGGGTTACATCTACTACTGGTACTTTGAATCGATTAATGCACTGTAGATCCAAACTTTGTCTTGCGGTATGTACAAATGGCAATATTATGAAAAAAGTTATAGAAACAAAGAAGAGAGTATCCAATAGTATTGTTACGGCCACAGGCCGTAGCATGGTTGGTAGAGAACTCGCCTGCATATCGTGAGGTTGATGGTTCGAGTCTCGGCCCAGCCAGTGTGCTATTTGTGCTGTTGGTGAACGGCGCGGTCTAGCAATCTGTGGCAACTGGTCACTAAAGTCCCTGATAATCAGGGCACTCACCCTAGCCCAGCTCTTGAGCAGGGAGTGCATGGTGGTAAAAACCGCATCATCATTGAAGGAAGACTAAACTAGTAATGTAATTATTAACCAGTAAACTATAAACTTGATATACCCAACATTAAAATTTCAAATGTGTTGAATCCCAATATTTGTCCTACAGATACATACAATGGTTCAACATTCTTTTCCATTACTTTGTAATGACTCAGGCGGAGTTGCCTCAAAGTAATTGGAGCATACTGTAGTACAATAAAGTAATAACACTGTCCCATCATGTCATTACTGTGGCTGATATTGACATAGTGCTAACTGTGCCTCAGGAAGACTCAACAGTGCCATAACAAGACTTTACTGTACAGGTCTCCCTCACTATCCGATGCCACGATTTAAGTTATTATTATATGTTGTTAGGCGTTTGTTTTTGGGTTTTGGCTGGTCCGAGAATGTATCCCCATTTACCCCATTAATATAAGGGTTCCCTATACAATTTTTTGGGTTTTCAGGAACGTAACCCAATCGTAAATTGAGGGGGACCTGTAGAATGACAGTAGGTCCATACTTGTGCCATCCCCCCCTTTTAGTCCTTTTGTACGACTTGCATTAGGAAACGTGGGTCTATGTTCATTTTTCCTACACTCAACTCAATTGTTCGTCCTCAATGCTTAAAAGGTGCTAATACTGTACATAAATGTAGCATTGGAAGAAAGATTATAAGAAAATAAGAAGTGAATAAAAAAAATAAAAAAAATCACAATTGCTCATCTTTATGAAGCCTCAAATGTATCTTATTAATTTTGGACTAAAGTTACAACACAACAAAGATTAAAAAAAAGGCTAGCTTTCAACACTGCTATTGTAAAGAGAAAATAAAATTGGGTCGTTAAAAGTCCATAAAAATTCTCCCGACTTACGATCATGACTATACTCACAATCTAAGAAGATGAACCGAGTAATATAAATAAACACTAAAAAGGTACTCTGTATTTTCATTTCATCTTTGGCCCAGTTAGTTCTACCAGACCTCAAAAGTTTAAGAAAACAAACTGAGCAAAAAAAAAAAGGCAGATTGAAACTTGGGCATAATCAGTTTTGCAAGCCAAGAATTCTCTACTTTCTAGCCTGTTATGGTACCGTACTCATTGAGTATAAAGGATTCTATGCTGAACACAAAAAGGTAGATTAGCTTCACCCCGTTCAATTCTGCGAGCCCAGGATTCTGCGCGGTCTAGTCTGTGTCTCAGAGCCGGCAGACAATTTCTCTGTGCTGGCACTCTTGAAGACAGCGGGAGGCTTCAACTCTCGCTTTTTCATGCTGTTTTGACGGGACACTCGGTTCTCCTGGTAGGGGGGAAAATCAAGTTAATAAAAACATGTAATAGTTATTCCACACTTCTAAAAATATATACTACCATAAATGAACGCTAATCTGAACAAGGCAAACATGGCAGTGTATACTACACATACATTTAATGACCTGAGTTTTCCACATAAGGTGCAGTTTCAATTTCACGTCCTAATGTTGGTGTTCTAGGCAGCCCTGTTCAGAGCTGCCTCATTATATTTCCATCCATCCATATGCTCAGGCCCAATCCCCACTTTTCCTATTTTTTTATTTTTATTTTCCTCTTTTTTTTTCTTTCTTGGGGGTGGCCGACTCGAGACAGAGCAAGAACAGGAAAACACAAAATAACGAACAAACACAGACAAAACACACATCTTTATATTTAATAAAACAAAAACAAGAGACTTAATTTTGAGACTGGATATGAGTCTCTCAATTGACCACTTGCAAGTTTCAGGTTATAAGGAAGTTGGAGCCGTAATAATCGATATCAAACCGAAATGCAATAATAATGTAGGTGGCTGATGAATAAATAGTATGTGGAATTGGATTTTACGTGTTTATAATTTATGTACTACAACCGTATTTTGGCTGGTAATTCTGCTAAATAGCGATGTCTACAGCTCCAACTTCCTTATAGAAAAAAATTTGCAAGTGGTCAATTGCCAACCTCTAACACACTACTAACCTTAGAGTCATTGAGAGAGGTTGTTGATGATGAGCGAGAGATGCCAGAGTCTTCACGCTGCAGAGGACGGTCCGGTACCAAGAACTTCTGAGAGTTGGTCTGTTAACAAAATATGGAATGAAATATTGGTTCAGAATAATATATAGGAGTAATCAACCTTGTTATCAATAGCTCAAATAGAGATACTATGAAGGCTTATTTATAGTTATGGCTAAATGCCAAAATTAGCATACTGAATAAGTTCAGGAAGATAACTTTTTAGCGTATCTTGATTCTTCAATTGGCTCTTGGTAGAATGTGGAGTGACCACTGAATTACATAATTATAATGTAACACTTGCAAAATAAACAAACCAAAACTTATACGAACACAGTAAAAAGACAAAACAACTAATCAAAATCGCTATGTGGAAACAACAAACAATAATTTATAAAAAAAGAACACAACATAACACACATTAAGTTGACTATGGAGTGACTGACCTTCGTGGAAGATGAGACAGATCCAACGCGTGACCTGACATCTGTGGCCGAGTCGTCATCAAGCTGGGAGGTGTTGCAGGAAGAGGAGGCAGAGGAACAGGAGAGGTGGTGACTGTCGGTGGTTGGGGACGCCAAGTCATCCTGCAAATACAAAATTATTCTTGGTTAACTAGGAAATTAGGGAAAGATTGTCCGGAACTGTGTATAACGTGAGTCATTTAGAATTTTACCTTATACTGTAGCCTATTATTATTCGGTACTTTGTCCGATAGACAGGCGTGATGGATTGATTCCGACATTGGGTATACATTTCAATTAAATTATCGAGTTTCATATATTTATTTCAAAGGAACCACCACATAGAATATATATCAATATATTCCCAAGCAAATTAGTTGCACATATATCAATGTGGGCCCCTTTACTTGTAATAAGTTGATATAAACATCAATAGGTTGAGAAACAGTGCATTGCATAGTCAGTCCTTTGAGATCTGTGACCCATAAATTGTTCTTTCCTCTCGCATAAGCATTATGTTATCCATAGTGCACTTGGGTCCAGTACATTAGATTGATATCCAGTATTCGATAAATGGATATCAATCATTGTCATATGCTGATTTTACAAGCATAGTCCATTATATTTTTGACCAGTGTGACATAAAACAAACAAATACGTGGCAAACAACTCACATCGTCGTCTCCAAATGAAGGCAGTGGGATCTTGGAGAGAGTAGTGGCGGAGGTAGCACGGAACCTTCTCAGAATACGGTCGTGAGGAGATGTAGATGACAGCAGCTGGGAGTAGTTGTACTCCCGACGCGCTGGAGTCTGGCCTGGTGTGGGGAAAGAGATAACATTATTAACAAATACACACATTATTAACAAATAAATGTGCTACATGCAGCATTTTGGTTGACGTTTGAATCTGCTATGAATTGCATGGGCATAATCCAAAGTACAGTAGGGTCCCGCATAAAACGAGTCTCGATTAAAACGACCGACCTAAAATATTAATATTTAATTTTCGATCAAAACGAATGTGATCACATAAAACGAGTCCGCCGCCAAAGTGGGGCAAATCCGAGGAGTTTTCATATAGAGCGCCGAAATATCGTACAAAACGTACGAAATATCGTACGCTTTCATATAAAACGCCGAAATATCGTACGCTCCTGACGGAAATTTACGCTTCCAGTGAACATTGACGATATTGGGCCACCAAAATGCTGTGTTCACATAAAACGCCCTCGTTTATCGACCATAAACTCGTTTTATGTGAGACCCTACTGTACCTACTGTACATGTATATATGTTAATGATATCTTATCATTATCAGCCTTGACTAGCCTAAATGTCCACTGGATGACTGGCCTATCCCAAAAGAGACTATGACAGTCTCCCATATACAGTACTAGCTATGATAACTACACATGCAGGCTTTCACCATACAGATTCTACCTATCTACTCAGGCCCATTCCCCATTTTTTCTATTTTATTTTTTTCTGAGGGTGGACGATTCGAGACAGAGCCCGACCAGGGATAACACAACAGAAAAACAATGAACACACAAAAACAAAATATATTCACACACATCTAGGTCACCCTTAGAGTACCAATTGAAGTACTTACCCGTAGGAACATCCTTGACCATATCGTCGTTGATGAGCCTCATAACCTGCGTGGCTTGGGTCTGCAGATGTGAGTCATGCTGGGCGAACCACTCCCGCAGCCCTGACAGATGGGTTTCGCACTCCTTCTCAAGCCTTAGACGATCCGATTCCAAGGTTGACATCTCTGCTTCAAGGGCCTCTTGTTGGAACTTCAGGCTGGCATTTATTGCCTCGCGCTTGGTCTGGTCGGTGAAAAATAACATGGTAAGCCACTTATATAATTATGATAAAATTATATACGGTATATTTATAACTTGCAAAACAAACAAACCACAACCAGAAACTGCATAATATATAGATAAACAAACTTATATAAATAAGTTTGTGGAAATAATGTATTGGATTTAACAAAACAATATTATACTATAAAACATAAAACCATAAACAAAAAATAACAATATATATAGAAACATGAATAGAGAAAATATAAATGAAAGTATACGAGGAAGGGACTGAAAGGTAGATATACAGTAGTGCACATCAGGGAACATAGCTAGATTCCAGTTGATAATAGGTATATAAATAGATAACACGAACACACAAACAATACCTCAATCACTGCCGAGTTCCCTTCTAATTCCTTGGCGGCAACTTCTTCCCGCTCCTTGTGTAGCTTGGATAGGGCAGTTGTGGTGTCTGAGGCAGCCTGGTGTGCTGTGATACTGTATCGGGTAACAGCTGATTCCAGGCTGCAACGCTGTTCACCCACACCGCGTACACTGTTCTCAAGCTGGGGGAGTAAATCAATGGTATACTTTGTGTGGTAAGAGATCTTATATAGTTTATTTGAGTGAATTATAATGATTAAACAAAGCTTGGCAGGAAAATCATATGGGTGTGATCAACAGAATTATAATATGAAACATGCAAAATAAACAAACCAAAACTTGAGATATAACCAACACTATCAGACAAAAATAATATATTTCATACAGTTTTGGTGACAACTGCCACGCTCTTCAATGGACAATTTATCCTTATTTGCCAGTGTAGGTTTTGTACTTCAAAGCCTTACCTCGTTAACTGTGTCCTGCAATTTATCCTGGGCCTTAACCTTCAAAGAGCGCAGGACACCAAAATGTTTACCCTGTTCCTCTTCAACGCGACCTGTCAGCTGTCCTGCCCGTGCCCCGGCCTCCTTAGCCTGTCCTGCCAGGTCCTGGGTGGTCTCCAGGGCCTTGGACACATTGGTGGATGTGTTCTGGCTGTGGTTGTCCACTAGGTCCTGTGCTGACTTCAAGCTCTCCATCAGGGAGTCTAGTTTGATATTTATTTCCTATAGGAGAAAGTACAATAAAGAATATAAATGGTAATTATTGCTTTTACAGTTAACCGACTCATATTCTTTAAAAGATTAATTTACCACATTTATAACAGATGGCTAAAAATATTTATTTCTCGAAAGTGCCAGTTCTTCCCGAATAATTCACTAGCGCTCGGAATGCATTACACCACAATAAGGGAAATGTGATGTACATATATATAAGCTACAACCATGGAAATAGCAGGCGCAGCAGCTAAAGCCTGTAACAGTGTCACTTGCAGTCATAACTTTTCTGAAGAGAAAGGTCTTGGTCTTAACCTATAAACAGCAAGCAGGGGGTATTGAACTCGATGCCCCTGGGCGAGCATATTAGGCTCCATTCATGCCTATAATCGTCATTTTACGATAAATATCGTTATTACTTATTCATATGCGCCTATTTTACCTTCACTATGAAGATAGTAACCTGTAACAACAAACCAAGTGGAAATATAATTTTTCTGGTCAAAATTGCGAATATACATGGAGCAGCCCATTCATGAATTATGGAGCAAATTGAGGCAACCCCTCCCTTCACAAGGCCTCAAGCCTGACTGAGCTTACTCATCCACACACTCGCTTGTGTAACACACCCGCTAGGCACATAAGCACATCCTCCACACATTTTGCTAATGTTAGCCCAAAAATATACCAACGAATTAGGGAATAACAGGGAAAATAGGTGATAATTGAAGGGGGAGGGGAAAGGAGAGAAGGAGGGGATGTGGAGTGATATGAGGTATAGGGGGAAAAAAAAAAAAAAAAAAAAAAAAAAAAAAAAAAAAACACACACATTGTTTAGTGCTACTGGGGCCATTTAAAATGTTTTTTTTTTAGGCCTTCCCTCTTAAGAGCTTTGCGGCCCTCGCCCAGTAAAACTTCTTATGAGCTTTCTCGCCGTTGCCGGGTTAAGCTGTCCCTTAAAAGAATCAACGGATCCACAAATCCTTCACTTCTGGACAATATTGGTATCCAGTTAGAATTTACCTCTCATTTGGAAAAAGATGTGAACTATATCTTCAATCTGTTTAGACTTGACTCTAGAGGTAAAAGCCTGAAAGACCAAGGTGTTTCACACTTCTGGACAGAGTCTTTAACTGAAAGAACATTCCTTTATAATAATACTGTACTATTACTTATATACGGTATGACTATACTTATAGCGTACCTTGGTGAAAGTGACAGTTGAGTCCCTGGATGCTGTGAGCGCTGCGTCACAGGCCTGGACATGTTGGCTGTGTTTTTCCACACTGTTCTCAATCTCACACTTCAGTTCAATCAATGAGGAGCTCTGGCTTTTCTCAAATGACTCACACTCTCCTTCAATGGCATTCAACTGGAAATAAACAAAAAGGAAAATAAACACAATTGTACTGAAATGAATATGGCGAGATTAATAAGTGAGAGGGAACAGAAAGAACAACTTTATATGAATGTGTCAGTGAGATGATGCATAGCCTACTGGCAGACTGGGGCAAAACGTCTTTAAATCATCAAACTAATGGATCGAACGTCTTAAAATCTCAAAGCTAATGGGACTAAACATGAAGGAGAAAAAGCAACTACCTCCCCCTTAAACTGCATAAATAAGTTACACCCCATTCTTAACATTAATTATTAATTACAAACCCCAATGTACTTGAATAAACTAATGGAAGCATATGGTCCTCCCGGGATTCCAACTCATAAATTGAGTAACACCCCGTTCTTAACATTAATAATTAATTACAAACCCTAATGTACTTGAATAAACTAATAAAAGCATATGGTCCTCCCGGGATTCGAACTCATAAATACACGGTACTCAGTCAACTTACAGAATCCGTGAGAGAATCTTGTAGCGTAGCGAGGGTGTGGGCGTGGGAAGACAGGAGGGTAGCCAACTGGTCCAGGGAGGGAAGAGCTTCACCGTCCACAAAACATTTCATGGTTGTCAGTTGACTCTCCGCTCCCTTACCCACCACCTTCTTCACGCTCTCGTTGTGGGCGCTCTGGTTCTCAATCTGGATATAAAGGTTCCATTTTAATTAAACTTGTACTAATTTTTTCTATTCTATTCTATATACTCAGCCCCCCCCCCCCCCTTTAAAAAAAAATATATATATATACAGTATATATATATATATTTTGACCCAACACAAAAAATAGCTAATCAGACTGGCAATAAGTACTCACATTAGTCTTGTATAAAGTGAAGATCATGTTGACTATGGCAGCCTGGTCCTGACTGTTAGAACGCAACTGATCCCTCACGTCACCAACTCGACCCAGGCATTTCTTAACACTGCCACCTGGACACACAAAACAACTATAATACAAGTAAAGGGGCTAGCACATCACACAGAAGCTTTTATCATACATTTTTGTTTTCAATCAACATTTTTCCGGAGATATGTTAAAAGATATTCTGCACTGGTATTGACAACTAGAGAAAAGATAATTATAGTCCTAAGATATAAATTAAAATGTAACACTTGCAAAACAAACCCAAAACCAGAAACAGCATAATATAAAGGCAAACAAAATATGTATTAATGATTTAGCAAAACAATATGAAATATAAACTCACAAAACAAGAGTTCTCAACAGAATTATAAACAAGTTTTCCATGATAAACTTCCAGACCAGTGTTATAGAAAAATATTGAGGGAAAAAATGCTTGTGATATCGGTTTAAGTGAAGTCACAGTAATATTATCCAAACATAGAATATAGGCCTACTCCAATAATTTGCCATATTCAAAACAATAGAATCAACATAATAGACGCATGTGAAAAATCTACAGTAGAAGCTCTCTTGATTGTTGACATTGGTTGTGAAAACGTAATATTTGACAGACAAAAGGTACTGCACAGACGCGCTAATAAGTGATGTCTCGGCGCCTATGTTTTGATCAATAATTGGTATAAGCAATAAAGCAATATCTAAGCTTCATTTCTTCATATAGAGTGAAATATACAAACATGTTCCTGCACTTACCCACCCTATACAACATCTGACAGACATTAATAAAGCACAGAGCAAATTAAACGTAATGCTAACTGGGACATGACTTATTTGCACGAACGTACCAAACTGTGATGTGTTGTTCCTGATGGCGTCCTCCTTGGCAGTGAGAGTGTTGCTAAGGTCCGTCCTCATGTCCTCCAAGGCATTAATGTATTCCTGCTGGAAATGTCCGGTCACCTCCAGGTTCTTGTCTTCAACAAACCTACATTGATAAATATTGATGTCAAGTTTACATCTTTATTGAACAAAGGGAAGATCTACAAATTACAAAATCCTTTCATTTCATCATTATAATTTTTGAAGGCCTAGGAATGAGAGTGCAAAATGTAGGGTAATCACAGTTATTTACAGGAAATATATTTATGGAAACAAATGTGTGTATTCTCGCCAGCAAATATTGTAACAGTACTTCTCAACCCTACACAATACAGTAATGGAGATGGGCCAACCTCCATCACATTGGCGCCACTAGTGTCATTAGATTCTCTATGCATTATACATACCTCTTGCGATCAAGTTTGTCTTGGAGTTTAGATATGTCGGTAGTAGTCATGCCCGCTACGTTGATCAAGTTGCGACCCTCATCCTTCAGTTTCTCTTCAGTCTTGCTGTGGGCCTTTACCAGCAGTCTGAAGGCAGGGAGTTGAGGAGTTAATAATACATATTATAATGATCATAAACGCAATATGCTGGATTAATTACTATTCCAAAAGGAGAGAATGTGAGAAAAATAAAGTGTAAAAATGTGTGTATCTGCCATGTTTATTTATTATTACCTATTATTATTTTATTCCTTGGTAATTATGAAAACTTGGCATAACTATGAAACAGACATTAGTTTCATATTATTCCATTAAGTATGAAGACATCAGCTGCAAAGGGATTCAATTTTCATATTATTCCATTAAGTATGAAGACATCAGCTGCAAAGGGATTCAATGTTCATATTATTCCATTAGTATGAAGATATCAGCTGCAAAGGGATTCAATTTTCAT
Source organism: Paralithodes platypus (assembly GCA_032716605.1). Taxonomy (NCBI): domain Eukaryota; kingdom Metazoa; phylum Arthropoda; class Malacostraca; order Decapoda; family Lithodidae; genus Paralithodes; species Paralithodes platypus. Next base: position 37,370,679 of record CM064545.1, on the reverse strand, counting down.
ATTATTCCATTAAGTATGAAGATATCAGCTGCAAAGGGATTCAATTTTCATATTATTCCATTAAGTATGAAGATATCAGCTGCAAAGGGATTCAATTTTCATATTATTCCATTAAGTATGAAGATATCAGCTGCAAAGGGATTCAATTTTCATATTATTCCATTAAGTATGAAGATATCAGCTGCAAAGGGATTCAATTTTCATATTATTCCATTAAGTATGAAGATATCAGCTGCAAAGGGATTCAATTTTCATATTATTCCATTAAGTATGAAGATATCAGCTGCAAAGGGATTCAATTTTCATATTATTCCATTAAGTATGAAGAGATCAGCTGCAAAGGGATTCAATTTTCTGCCAGGAACAAAAAATTGACAATACTGTAGTATGTAATGAGTGAGAACAAATCCCCACTATACTTTTAAATGTCAAGTTGGGACCACCAGTGTCCAGTTCACGTAACTTACTTCTGTTCCTCTCGTTCCTGTGCTGTGTCAGTGAGCAGCTTCTGAGTACACACCAGGGTGGAGCGTGTAGAGGTCAACTGTCCCTCCGTTTCTTCCAACTGTTGGCCTTTCTCTTCCAGCTGCTTTGTCATCTCTGTAAATAGGTCCTGCAAAAGGATAGGAAAGAGAATACAGCATTATTCATATTATCACCAACCCACCAATTAACTTACAAATAAACCTAATTAATGAAATCAATGAAACTAATGAATACATATGGTAATCTATGGATTCAAACCTAGGATACTCAAAAAAAAATTCTGAGCACTAACTATTACACTAGCAAGACAATTAAAGGTTTATGCACAAGCCTACGACATATTATCCATTCTCAAATACTGGATATTAATACAGTCGGCCCTCAGGTTCCGCGGTTTTAGGTTCCGCGGTTTTGCTCTAACACGGGTACCCCAAATGTGCCGAGTCAGCATCTAACACGGTTTGTTTATGTAGCGCTCGTGGCGGGTGGCGGCTGGTCGGCATCTCTCGGCCTGTGACGTCAGACTCGTCAGACCCGTATATACCGGCGTGTATAAGACACATTTATAATCCTCCAAAACCATGGGTGGCCTTATACGACGAATATACTTTCAATGCAAGTTAATTTGAAGCACCGAGATTCATCAGCTGATTTTCCGAGTGACCGAAATCGTGTGTGTCAGTTTGTGTGTGTGTGTGTGTGTGTGTGTGTGTGTGTGTGTGTGTGTGTGTGTGTGTGTGTGTGTGTGTGTTGTTCTTGTGTGGCTATGTCTAAACCCGAGTTATTTCTGTATGCAATCAAATGTTATTATAATTTACTCTATGGAATTGGATTTAATTTTACCAAATAATATTTATAATAGTAAAAGCCAAAGAAAAATACATTAAACTATAACTCTAATGAAGGCGGTAGATTGTTGGCAAGTTTAGCCAAGCTGCCGCCGCCTGCCTCACACGCAGGCATGTGGTTTGTTATTGTTGAACTAAAGCTGAGCAGCATTGTTTTTGTGTCAAATACAGTCGATGGCATTTCATAGTACCAATGGTCTTAATTGGATATATTATTGACCCCTAGTATGAAGGTATCTTGCCAACGTAATAATACTGACAAATAAATAGATAAATCGGGTGGTAAATGGTAAAAAAAAAAAGGGGACTTTGGGAAAGTGGCCAGAACGAATGGAATTTTTCCCATATAACCTTTGCTTTATGTAACGCGTGTTTGCGTAACACGGCCTAGGGCCGGTACAATATACCCGCGTTACCCAAGGGTGGACTGTATAAGCATATACATATACCCAACTGCTTTAAAAGCCTGTAAAAGCCGTAGAAATCGAGTGTCAGTGGGCGGGAGCGGGAGGGACCTCCGCCCGACCCTCAGAGCAGCCAGCCGCTCACTGAGGTAGACTGGTCTCGCGCGGCTGTCTCGACAGTGTTACCGAGCGAGCGAGAGCTAATAAATTAGCGAGTTTTCCCGAATGTCTATGGCAACGCTGCGGGTGAACCCCGCCACCTACGAAGCTCGTTCTGGTGTCAATTTGAAGCTATCTTCGCCTAGTTTTTGGCAGAATAGTTAATTTAATGCAGATACTTGATTTATCATTCAGGAGTGCCTGAATATGCGCTAAATAGCGCAAATAAGCCCGCAGCCAGAGGGTTAAAGCATCATTATCAGTCGTTTCATTATTAAAAAAAATCATAAATTAGGGAACAAGATTCCCTTAATGTTGTTAAACTTATCAAATAGAGAAAAAATGGTACATAATTATAAGAAAAATTACTTCTCCTGGGCGACCTAGATGTGTGGGTTTTTGTTTTCATATATATATATATATACTGTATATATATTGTATACTGTATATATATATATATATATATATATATATATATATATTTGTTTTTATTTAGTTGTTTCTGTTCAAGCTCTATCTAGAGTCGGCCACCTCCAGCTATGGGGCATGTGCATGAGTACAGTATATACATACATGTAAAATAGTTTAATTTAACCCTTCCTACCCAGGTTGCCTTACAAAAGGACGGAGGTCGTATCCGGGCGATGTGGCCTAAAAACGTCTAGGCCTAGGCTACCGTATCTTTGTTATTTTAACTGCTAGAAATTTTGCACGCATCCCTAAACGTAGTGCAGTTTCCAATCTGTAGACTGGCATTGAGTAGAGCTCTCTAAGTCAACTGGTTCAGTTGTGATGACGATTTCCGTGGAGCAAATTTTTCCGCGATGTTGACAATATCGGAGCTTTTCAGACACTAATTTTGTCATATCATACAACAACATTGATCCGACGTCTCCTTCTTGTTTTCGGAGGTGCGGTGACACAATGACCGGCTTAGTTTACATGCGTCGGACGCACGGCGTTCAGACCAAGCTTAATAGGCTTTCAAGCTTACAGCCTGTTATATGTCTTATATGTTAATGTCTTGTCATGTTGCAAATTTGATTTTAAATAATATTTTGACATTTAACATGTAGTTTCTTTATTCATGCAGAGTTTAGTAAAATTTGCCAGAACGTCCCGGACTTCCCAAACTTGACTACTTCCTTTAACGTGACGATAGTGCGTTGTTATATGTGCGATTAGTTTGCTTGGGAAACAGATTAACTTGCTCATGTAGTAATGTACACCCTATGTGGTGGATTGTGTTCTTTTATTTAATAATTTTCATTTTAGTAAGCGTTGTTTCCACATAGCGATTTTGATAATTTAATTTGACTTTATATTGTCCTTGTCCCAATTTTGGTTTGTTTAGTTTGCAAGTTTTACATTTTAATTTTAATTAATAAGGACACCCGGGTACAGGCCCATCTGCCGCGGTGTCCTTATAAAAGGACACCCGGGCTGGAAGGGTTAAAGTTGTGTTTCAGGAAAGTAACTGGAACTTAAAATAGATGAATAACTATTTACTGTATTTACCAATTTCTTTTCCTTGTCATCTTCCAGTGCCCTGATGTGTGTGATCTTCTCAGATATCTCCTGGTCCTGTATTTCTATCCTGGTCATCATCTCTTGGTAGTTCTCAGGAGCCAGGTAGACTCCGTTCTTCTCTCTCATGGCCATCAGGTCACGACGCAAACGCTCAATCTCATGAGAATATTCCTGAAGAGAGAAGGGAGGAAAATATTAAATAACAACAGCTATCCATAAAGAAATCAACCAAAACTTATCATAACCCTTTAAGGGGAGAAATAATGAAAGAAACATACTAAAATCTCAAAGTCAATGGGACTAAATATGAGGGAGAAAAAGCAACTACCTGCACCTTAAGTCTTACATGGTATTTAGACCAGTGACTGATGGGGGATGAAATTTCTCACCAGGATGAACTGAGTACTGGTATTAAAATAATTAACAGCTGTCAGGCTCACCCCAATTAATGTCTCATCAATTTACTTGAGTTTTTTTTTGTAACTACAGTTTATATTTCACCTGCAGTCCCATAGATTCACATGTGTTCTCCTCTCAAACAAACTTACTCGTCCCTGCTTAATTAAAATAATTGAGGTAGCCATAAAATATAATAGAAGCCTACAACTGAGGAATAATAAACCACCTTATGCACCAAAACTCACTCCAATCAGTTCCTTCTTGTTGAGTTTTTGGTTGACCTCTGGCTTGTTCTGGATGTTCTTTGCCCGGTGAGCGTACTCCAGGGTTGACACGGTCTCTTCCAAGTTGAGGGCTGACGGGGAGACGGTGGCGATGATGGAAGTCTTGGTGCGACCTCCCAGTGCGTCTTGAAGCAGTCGCGTTAATTTAGACTCCCTGAGGAAAATATTTACTTTGATAATAATGAAGACATAATAAAACAGAAGGCAGGAATACTACTTAAATTAAAAATAAATATGATAGTAAAACTGAAAGATAATTTAATAACACACAGAGCATATATGCAATATGGAAAGACCCTAGCTGCCCCTCAAATAAGGGCCCACTTCTAAACTTATCAATTACAGTACATTATAAAAATAAAACAATTTACTCAATGCTAAGCCATAAATGTTCTTGATTCCATTAGTAGTACCGTACATTATGCTTGTGAAAAGAAGAATGATTTCAACTGCATTCTAAATTATTCTTGCTTATATTGGTGACAAACTGACATACTGTATATGCTATGCAATAATGTAAGAAGTAGAACAACATGTATGGTACCATATGGTAGTTATAAAACTGAACAATTTGTATAGTATGGATTCCATGAACCAGAATAATCAGAATAGTAGATTGTATAAACCTGAACACGCAATAACCCTGACCTGTATGGTATGTGTGGAGCCTTCTCAACCAGTGATGTGATGACTCTGCCCAGTGTTAGGAGAGACATGTTGATGTTACCAGCCTCCCGGGCCCTCTTGTCCACTGCACCAGACCGACCAATATTCTCAGACCCGGCCAAGTCCACCAGGTGGAGCTTCCCAGTCTAGAGAGGTAATAAATAGGTACTGGTAAGTATACTGTAGGTTAAATAAGAATAGATAACATTGAGCCATTGGATCATACCGACTAGGGCATTCTACCAGGATGGGCTTCTCGGTCTAGTGAGAAATGAATATGTATGGTAAGTAAATATATAAAACATGTATTAATGTTATCTTAGAATACTTATTACTTACTATCATAATCCAAACACCCCTTACCTCAACTATATTATTTCCACACCTCTCACACCACACACACACATCACACAGTTTTTCCTACACCGAGAAATGACTCTCCGGCTGTCATTTCTCGAAGACTTCTTCTAGCCGGAGACATTGAGAGCAACCCAGGACCCACGTTCACATACATATGTCCAACTTGCTCAAAACCCATCACTTCGAGTCGCCATACTAAGGGTTCAGTTCTCTGCAATTCATGCGGGAACTGGACCCACTTCACCTGCACAACACTTGCCTCCAAGAAACACTACACAAACACCTGGACCTGTTCCTCATGCCCCTCCCTCTCCCAGTCAAATCCCTCACCTAAAACCCGTCCACCTCTCCTCCCCAACCCACCTAACCTTCCCATATCATCCACTCCCCCCCCTAAAACCCGTCCACCTCTCCTCCCTAACCCACCTAACCTTCCCATACCATCCACATCCTCAACTCAACACACCACACCCCATCCTAATCCATTCCAACCCCCATCTCCTGCTCCCCAATCCCCACCCCCACCTCACCCATCCCAACCCCCAGTCCCTCCCTCACCCCCACCCCCACCATCACCCCCACCCCCACCCCATCCTCGTGCAGCAGCACCCAACATACATCGTGCACATAACATTAACATTCTTCAACTGAACATAGATGGCATCAACACAAAGAAACACGAACTCTCACACTTCATCAAACAACACAACATACACATTGCCATCTTACAAGAAACAAAACTCCGCACAACACAAAAAACACCCACATTTCATAATTTCACCACCATCAGACAAGACCGGGCTGTCGGCGGGGGCGGTGGACTCATCACCCTGGTACACAAAGAAATATCATACATAGTAACCAGTGTACAAACCAAATCACTCCTCCCCCCAAATGATAACACAACAGAAATACAGTCAATTAAAATACGCACTGGTAACAACTCCAACATAACCATCATAAACACATACATCCCTCCCCAAACATCCCCTACAGTACCAAATGAATACAGACCACACTTACAACACATCACAAACACCCCACACACCCCACACATCATCCTGGGTGGTGACTTCAACGCCAAGACGTCGGCCTGGTTTGTCGACAACCCCGACACAGACAGAGGGCTGGTACTACAAAACCAAACCGATAACCTCATCATCCTTAACGACATCCATCAACATACCCATATTCTCACCAAGCCCTCTATAACCCATCATCTCCAGACATCACCTTTTGCTCCCCAGAACTCGCCCCCACAACATCCTGGAGGGTGGTCAGAACCTTAGGCTCTGACCACCTCCCGATCATTATCACCACCAAAACCAGACTCACCCCAGCTAGCCACAAACACACATACACCAATTATAAAAGAGCTAACTGGGAAGCATTCACAAATGAGACAGAACAACACTTCACAACTCTAAACAGTACACCCATCACTAACATCAACAATGCTGTACACATACTCAATAAAACTATCCAAAACGCTGACAAGAAACACATTCCAAGAGGTAACAGAAAAAGACACAACCCCAACTTCACACCAGAAATTCAAAACCTCATCAGACAACGCGACATACTGAAACACTCCCCAGCACCCCACACACAAGACATCACACAACAAATTCAAGCACTCAACACCCAAACTAACAACAAAATACAAGAACAACAAAAACTAAATTGGAATAACTTCCTACAAACACTTGATCACAAAACAAACCCCAAAAAACTCTACAAAACACTAAACAGCATCACACTTTCCAACAGCAACACAACACAATCACATGCTGCAATCACAACAACAGACTCTACTCCTTCATGTAAACAACAAGCAAACACTCTCATCAATCACTTCTCACATGTCAGCCACCTAAAACCTCACAAAGACGACCGACGTGTCATCCGACGTAAGAGACAATTCCCCACAGACCCTGACTATACACCCTTCACCAATCACCAGACAAAGCATATCATCAACAATCTCAAGCACTCACCCGCCTGTGGCCTAGACAACATAAGCAACATACACCTCAGACACCTGGGACCACAAGGCATACAAGCACTCACTAACATATCAAACTACAGCTATTCACACAACACAATACCAGACATTTGGAAGCATGGTATCATCATCACATTCCCCAAACCCAACAAAGACCCCACGCTACCCTCCTCGCACCGCCCCATCACACTCCTTTGCTCCCCCTCCAAAGTCATGGAACGCCTAGTATTACAACTAATTACACCTGACCTACCCCTAGCTCCAACACAACATGGCTTTAGGCCACTGCACTCCACAAACACTCTTCTCACAGACCTTACACAAAGAGCTTTCGACGGCATCAATTCAGCTAGACCACCACACAGATCACTATTAGCCACACTCGACATTAGTAAAGCCTTCGATGCCATCCCCCGCCACAACCTAACAAACAAAATCTACAACACAAACATGCACAACAACACAAAACGGTGGCTGGCCAACTTCCTAGCAGGCAGATGTGCACACGTATCTTTTGCCGGTCAGTCCTCTAAAATCAGAAACTTTCCAAACGGAGTCCCACAAGGATCCGTCCTATCGCCCGCACTCTTCAATCTGTACATGCACGATATAACTACACCCAATACGCCCCAAATAAACTTAGCCTCCTATGCAGATGACATAACACTCACATGCACACACCATGACCCAAAAAGAGCAACAGATCTCCTTCAACCCTATCTCAACACACTACATGGCTGGTGCACTACAAACAGACTTAATCTAGCCCCAGCCAAATCCACCGCAACCCTGCTCACAAGTTGGACAGGAGAACACGAATACATCCCTCAACTCACCATAAACAACACACCCCTAACACATACACACACACCCAAAATCCTAGGAGTAACATATGATACTCATATGACATTCAAACAGCACACCACAAACATTAAAAAGAAACTGACACCCAGACTTAACGCCCTCAGGTCACTTGCTCACACAAAATTTGGACACAACAAAGAAACTACCACCACAGTATATAAACAATACATAAGATCAGTGATGGAATACGCAAGCCCAGCCTGGGCTTCTAACCTAGCTGAAACACATCATAAGACCTTACAGACTATTCAAAACAAAGCCCTGAAGATCATTACAGGCTGCACAGCTACTGCACCCACAGATCACCTACATCAAGAAACCAAAATCCTCAAAGTCAAAGACCATCTGGACATGAGAGGCACTCAATTCCTGGCAGCAGCCTCCACGAACCAAGACCACCCACTAAACTACATGGCAACACACCCACAGACACCAAGAAATATCAAAACAACACCCAGCACACGGTATCACACACAATTATTGTCCTCTCTCCCTCCCTGCCCACCCCGAACCAACTTCCAGAAGCACATCCATACTCATATCTCTCACCGATCCATCCACTCACTCACAGACAACACGCAGCTGCATGCACGACCTCCCGAAATCCATCCTTCCGTCCTCGCGAGGACAGAGTCCACCTGGCCAGGCTGAGATGCGGACACCATCCAGCTCTCCTGAGCTATCAGAAGAGACTGGATGACTCCGTTGTCGACGCCTGCCCGGGATGTAACACAGCACCCCATACCATTAAACACATCATAGAAGACTGCATTTCACACAACCACTTACGCCAACAACACAATCTACACTCAATGAGAGCTCTGTGGGAAAGCCCGATCGTGGCCATGGCCTTTCTCAGGGACTCGGGGCTGTTCGGCCAGGCAGCTTAGGGAACAACAACAACAACAACTATATTATCTATTACAAAACATAATTAACTGAATCTCTTACCTTGAGTAGTTCATCCCCATCAATAGTATTCTCCTTGATGTGTACGGTGACAGTAAAAACAGTGTGAGAGCGACTGGAGTGAGCATTCATGAGTGTGGCGGCCGTCTGTCGCTTGGCTGAACCTTTCTCCAGGATGCTGTACACGTCAGACTTGGTGCGCACCAACACTTCCTCCAAACCTTGGATGATGCACGACCCTTTTCTTGATGCATCTTCATACAGTCTGGAGAAAACATAAGTAACTAATGAAATTTTATATCTTATGTGATAATAGTTACAATCGATAAAGTAAAAAGAAATGTATCATCCATATTTACAAGTACCGGTAATCATAATGTGAAAAATAATAAACTTTCTAAATTTTGACTAAAAAAAACATTTGAGGAATACTTTATTGACATCTTGCTTACCGGTATATTGAACTGAATAAGATGTGATCAAGATGTCAATAAAAAAGCTCCACCTCAACTAATGTATACAGTGTATACATTGTCAATGTCTACAATAAAGTAGTTTTTCCGACCTGAGCTTGGAGAGATCATCGTGAGCTGAGAGTAGATCAAAGAGTTCCTCATTGTAGAGTTCAAGGAAGGAGACTCTCATACTGAACTCCATATTCTGCACACGCAGCTCATCAAACAAGTGAGTCACACAACGAGGGATGATACCAGCCAGAGGATCCTGTAGATAAAAATATTCACATTAGTTCCATACCATCTTTGCATTAACTTAACTCTGTCTGACCTTACTCGGAAGTTTTTTTCCACTAAAACTAAGTCTTAACCCTTCCTGCCCGGTTGTCATTTTAAAATGACACCGCAGCAGAAGGGCAGGAGCCCGGGTGTCATTTTAAAATCCGTAAGCTTGAAAGCCTATTAAGCGTGGTTTGAAAGCCGTGCGTCGAACCGTATGTAAACAAGCCGGTCGAAGCGACGCGCAACTTCCAAAACAAGGAGAAGATCGACTTTAGTTGTTATTGTTTTGGAGAACAAAAATTAGTGTTTGTTATTGTCTGATATTGCTAACATCGCATCGAATCTCTCTCCACGGAAATCGTCATCACAACTGAACCAGTTGACCTAGAGAGCTCTACTCAACGCCAGTTTACAGATAAGAAACAGGGCTACACTTTGAGATGAGTGTGAATTCTCTAGCAGTTAAAATAATAAAGATAGGGCTAGCCTATTACAAAGTTTTTCGGCCATATCCCCCGGGCTCTCAGTGCTGTCATTTAGAAAGGCTGCCTGGGCAGGAAGGGTTAATGTTCAGTTTGTGTTGAGTTTGGCCTTGTTGAAGTTGTTGTTGTCAATGTTAGTAGGTTAAACTTAATATACTAGGGTGATAGTTAACCCGTTGAGACCCAGCGTCGCACGTGTTGCGTCGGCAGTCTTTGATCACCAACTCCCAGCGACGCATCACGTGCGTCCGACATATAAAAAACTTACGTGGCTCGTAAGGTAGGAAATGGCGGGAGAATAGGAGGGGGCGGTACCGTAGTGTGTGGGGGAGCCGGGCCAGTAGGTGTGAGCGGGCCGAGACAGCCGCGCGGCTGGTGGTGGTGGGCTTAGTGGGGATAGTTTACACCCCTAGTTTACCGCCACTTTGAACCTTCATTACTCCGGTCGTATGGGAGCTAGAGGCTTGAGATTTATGTGAGATACTCCTTAGGATGTATGCCGTACAATGCCATACTCAGTTTTTACCCTAGTGCTCCCGGGCGGGTGGTCATGCGGGGGAGACGAACTATTGAAACCCCCCCCCCCCCCCAAATGACCGAAATGAGTTTTTTTTTTTTGTGTGTTCATTTCTCACCATTCTCTTCCATTTTGGCCCAACAAATTTTTTTGAGGCTCCCCCCCCCCCAAAAAAATGTCAGAGGTGATTTTTTTTTTTTTTTTTCATTTCTCATCCTTGTCTTCCATTTTAGCAAACAAAAAAAATAAGTGAAAATGGCTTGGGACTGGGGTGAACAAAATATTATAACTAGCCGGGGCTGGGCGGGTGCCCAACCCCGAAAAGGGTTGAAATAGGGGAGCTATCCCCCCGCCAAAGGCGGCTTTCTAGGGCCTTTCCTAGCTGATGCTTAGAGGATTGGGTTCTACTCATGTGGTGATGGGCTGGTCTATCAGAGTGAGAACGGAGCGATCTCTGCCATACCCATAGCTTACTCTGACTGTTCCTTTACTTATATATTTTCTAGATCTCAAGTGACGGCGTCTCTTGCGTGGATTGACCTCCTAATCTACCAAGATTGGAAGCCAAAGCGTCACATCTTTCCTTTGCCCCTCAACTTTCTCTTCATAATTGCTGAGGGGCACAGGGCCCTGGGTGGGGCTTTGGTTTCCCGGGCGTTTCCGCACCCTCCTCAGCTCCCCGCCATGGAGTGGCTTCGGTCACCCAGGCTTTATTGTGGTCGGCGGGGAGGGTTCTGTGGGGGCGCTCGGTTATGGCCTTGGCCTTGCTCGGGGCCTTGGGGCTGTTCGGCCAGGCAGCTTGGGGAAAAACAACAACAACAACAACAACAACTAGCCGGGGCTCAACGGGTTAAAACCAGATATCATGTTTCGATATCTACCTCTTATCTTTCAAATGAAAAAAGAAAGCTAAATGTCCAGACTGAATTCCATGTTCAAGCAAGTAGTGTAGTCTTTCAGACAAAGTCCGAACTCCGAAAGAGAAAGGTACAGTTCGGACCTGATACCAAGCCTGGTACTGCCTTGGTTCCCAGATTCTTGGGGTCCAAACGAGAGATTGACTGTACTGGTTATAAAACAAATTTTCTATAAATGACTGAATGTCATATAAAGTGGGAAAGACATTATGATGTTACCTCATCCCAGGAGCAGTTGTCTGGTGTACGTTCTCCCTCCATGGTGAAGGTCTTGCCGGTGCCTGTCTGACCATAAGCAAAGATGGTACAGTTGAACCCGCTCAACACTTCATCCACAGAGTTTTTGGCCACTGCTCGGTACACATCAACCTAAAAAAACAAAAACAAGGACAGGCATTAGCACTACGAAGGATACTCATTTCAATCTTTGAACCTTTTGCCAATTTCAGAAACACTTGGGATAATATACCATTGTGCTGTTTTATATCTTCGATACTTATTGAAATGAGCACGTAGCTATTAGTACTCATGAGTAAACTGTATCTGTATATCAATATACAGTATTTTTCAACTGAACATACACAACAATAACAAACAATTTTATCTTTAATCTAAACAATTATAGGCATGAAACGTAATAACGATTCAATTTTCTTAATTCATTGGGTAAGTTAGGATTATCGTACAGGTACTGTATACAGTGTACCCTAGTTCGTTATTAATTAAAAGCAATAAAATTACTACCAACCTGCTTAGACTCCTGTCCAAATACACGGTCGAACGTGAATGTCCTTATCATCTTATCTAGGGGTCTGTCTTTGAGCACCAGCTCCCGGCTGTTACGACATTCCACCACACTCAGGGTCTTGTTCTCTGCAGCATTCATTGGTCTGGGGAATAACAACACATTAGGGGATAAATGATGTAGTTTGATTCCGTGTTTAACGCCGTACTGTACACTCTCTAGATTGAAAGGGCTAGGGCGTGTCCTTGTTACAGGGACTTTATTGGACATTGCCAGGAATCGCTAGATCTGAGTGTCCAAACTTTTGACATCTGCCAATGGCATGAGGTGGGATCGAACTGCCAACCCTTTAATCAGCAGAAGTGCTACTGACCATACCACGGCCCGTGGCTATCGCTATCCACTGTGCTATCGCCTCCCCCTGCCAGACAGACAGTATGTATGTATGTATGTACTGAGTTCAATGATCGACGCATCCACCTTCTAGAACGCCAGTACAGTATTTAATAAATGTCTTTTCAGAGCGAGTCTCGATACAGACATATTGTTTATTAAAATAAATCAACTATTTGATAGCCCTGATCCAATCCCAGTCAAAAAATGCAATCCTCATATGGTTAACCCCCAAGGCAGAAGACCACCTCCGAGGTCAACCAGGCGAGGAACACACGTTAGCAGAAGACTTGCTAAAAACCCACAAGAAAAAACAATAATATATTTTAAGTCTCAGATACATACATGCACATTTGAGCTACGGCCACCCAAAGGTGGTTGTGGAATCAAAAAGGGTTATCCTCAACTGCAACACAAGTGAGGCAGTTATGTGGGTGTCCCTGCCTGGCTCCAGCACCACATTACCACTTCCAGGGGCCATGTGAGATTGATGGGAATAACAAACTGCTCCCAACTACAGGGCCGCATGTCGTTACTGGGTGAGGGGATCAGTGCCTGCCATCAACCCATCCTGTATCCCATTCTAAATTCAAGCAACCTTTTGCGACAATATTCGCATGATGCACACTCTCAGTCACGACCGTTAGCCGTCTAATAATTCTAATTTGACCGTTTTTTTCATGAAATCCCACGGCCAGCTGTAATTTGCCCCTGCTGTCAATATACTTTATATCGTAACAGTAGCCTAAGCCCTGGGGGGCTCCTCAACCCAAAACCAAAAGTGGTCAAATTAGAAGCAAATATCATGGTCATGACCAAGAGCGTGCAAATTGCCGCTAAAAGGTTGCTTGATACTATTAAAGGAGACTACCACGGCGATATTCGCACACTTTAAGTGCCGGATGTGATAACTTTTTTTCTCGTAAATTATCTCATAATTACATGGCCAGCAGTTATTTGCCCCTTGGTAGCATTGGTAATTGAAGGGAAAAGGCTTGCACCCTTATTTCCCATGTGTAATACTTCAGATTTTGAGAAATTAGTGTATGAAAATTTTAGTTATACAGTAATTCTAACGTGGAATGTAAGAAGCGTTGTGGCATTATCATAAATGATGATAATAATGGAAAATATGTACTGGTATGTGTTTTCTATTTGTTCTACTGTGTTATCAATAGCTTTGTCTTACAGTATTAGTCACCACAATATGTCTTGAAGTCTGCAAGTTAAATTATTATTTAATCAACTTTGTGGGGTAGCCTATACCGTATATATATATGGGTTGAAGCAACAAAAGACGGTCATCTTGGATCAGTTGAGAACTATAGTTTTGTTTTAATTTTGTTCACCGTATTTCTATAATATTTCCCGGCCTCTATTTCAATGCTAGGACCAGCGGGGGACTAGGGGCGGCCGGTTAGGTTGTTTAAATGCTAGGTTAGGTGAAGCCTAATATGTTAAAAATGTTTTTGGAGTTGGCCTATTTGGGGGGGGGGGGGGGGGGCATTTCTAAAAAAAAGGGGGGGGAAGCCTAACATTGCATTTACAGTAGAAAAAAAACATCCTAAGCACTATATCTATCTATCTATATGATCAGTCCCAATCCCCATTTTTTTTTTTTTTTTTTTTTTTTTTTTTGGGTGGCCGACTCAAGAACAGGAAAACATAAAACACAAGACAAAACAGCGAACAAACACAGACAAAACACAAAATTCACACACATCTAGGTCACCCAGGAGAATACCCAGAGACCAGGGTCACCAAAGGTCGCTCCAGCACTCCCCCGGCCCCCGACCACCCGGAGAGGCTCCGATCTCGGCAGGCAGACATGTAGCGGAGCCAAAGCCACAAGCCCGCCCACCACACTTCCAGGCGCACCCTTCATATTAATTATCTCCCCGGGCCAGGCGCCTGATGGACTATTATCTAGTCCAACTTGCGCCCGACCCCTTCCCCCAAATGACCACGTGTTCACTCAACTATTCACAAGCATTCTCCATTCATTCCTGTTTATTACCACTTCCTTTGCCTGATCTATAGTCATTCCTCTATCATCCAAAGCTTGTCTTACACAGTCTCTCCATCTCAATGGGGGTCTTCCTGCCCTTCTATCTCCCCTTGTATCTGACTCATATATTCTCTTCGTAAGCCTTTCATCTCCCATTCGTTCAACATGACCATACCAGCTCAGCACCCTTCTGTCCACTCTGGCTGACAAATGTTCCTGCTGCCCCACTCTCCTACGTATCTCTTCATTCCTCAATCCGCCTCTACGAGTAACTCCACACATACTCCTCAAGCAGCTCATCTCCATCACATCCAGCTTTCTTCTCTCCTTTTTCTTCAGAGTCCATGTCTCAGCCCCATACATCACAGTTGGCACAACAATTCCTTGATACATTACACTTTTTACTTTCATTCCGAGATTTCTCATCTTCCACATACTGTACTTCCCATTGCTCCAAAAACTTTCCTTCCTTCACACACTCTGTTCTACCTCCATTCCTGCTTATCATTCCTCCTAGATATTTAAAACACTCTACTTGTTCCAATATTTCCCCATCCAGCCTCACATCTAGATTCACCCTATGTCGATCACCCCTATTACACACCATTACTTTATTTTTATTGACGTTCACCTTCAGTTTCCTCCTCCCACACACTAATCGGAATTATTCTACAGTATAATTGCACCTATACGAGCTAAACAAATACTGTAATTATTGTATTTAACAGGAAGGTAGGCTATGACAAGGTAAGTGATGTGGTATCTAGGTGGCAATATGCGGAAATGGATTATAAGGGTAATCCGCCCCCCTGACCCCCTTACAAAAATCTACGGTTACTCACTCCACCAAAACTGGATTTCTACCGTTTTACCCAACCAGCAGGGGTGTAGGGGCGGCAGCCCCCACCCATAATACTACGATAGGTTAGGCAAGGTTGTTAGGTTAGGCTAATGTCTCTCTGAAACATAAAATCTGTGTCACATCTAGATTGATAGACTTTTGTCAAGAGGGGGCGGAATGCCCTTATAATCCATTTCCGCATATTGCCACCTATACCACATCACTTACCTCGTCGTACCTTCCTGTTAAATACAATATTTTTTATAGCTCGTATAGGTGCAATTATAGAAATTTACCCACTAATCAATTAAATAACTGGGAAAATATAACCGAAACTACCACTAATTTTCCCATGGTTTTTCTTTTTGGTTTTAGGTAGTTTTCATCATTATACAGTAGTTGAAATTAGTTAGAATCCCCGGAAAACTTTATTTCTCCCATTATCCAACGATCAGCACTCAGATGTAAGTAATTTTCAGAGTAAATATACCGGTACAATTTTTTTCCCCTTTGGATACAGGATGGGTTGAGGGGGGGGCTTGGCCCCCCCCCCCCATGAATTATTGAAATCAGCATCTATTTTAACAGTACGGGGCTTAATAAGAGTTTTCACTGCCATCAATGGGGAGAATTATAGGGAGAGTTTTTTTGTTTTTACTGTACAGTACTTTATACAGGGTGTTTTAAAACAACACTGCCAGAGTATGACGACCACATTGATAAAAATATATAATATACATATTTCTGTTCTATTTTCCCAATAATATATCGTAACAGAGATAAATGGTTATTTAGAAATGTAGCAAAACAGGGTTCTGAGCTCAGCACAAAACATATGATACATAATATGAATGATTACCAAGTAAAAAAGGTAAAGAGGAGATATCTAATGACCTAATCACATATGAATAATTACAAAATCAAAGTAACATAAAATTGGTAATGATATTTTGCAATTAGAAGAAAACTGCTAAGTATTATAATCCAAGTAGCGTAAAAAGATATGCACCATTTGTAACGATGACCAAGAGGTAAAATAATGAATCTCAAGTCTGGGTCAGGTATCCGAACACTTCTATAGGTAATTTAATCGTTCGTGAAACTGTTTGAATGGGAAAAAATTGTTCCTGCACAATTTACTGTTTCAATACAAATACCTCATTACGTTACTATTATCACAGAGTACTAACGAAATATGTCTATCGGTTTTATGGTTGACGTTTGACGATTTTACGTAGCTGTAGACATACTGTCATACAAGTATACGGTGTTCACTAATGAATATTTAAAATCATCTAATGGTACCCAAAACAAACAATTTACGTCACTTGAACTTAACGAGTATAAAATAACAAAGGCAGAGACACACCTAAATAACGACAATCGGTTATATTCAACGACACTAGTGCAGCGTTATGAGAAACAATTATTGGGGAAAATAGGCACCAATAGATTCGCCATATTTTTCTCCATATAGGCCTAGTCCGCATGGAGGATTTTCGTTATCAACAAATTGAAAAATATCCACTTCACAGACAAATACACAAAAAATCTAAGTAAAAGCGGGGGTGTGGGGGCAGCAGCCTCCACCTATAATACTAGGATAGGTTAGGTAAGGTTGTTAGGTTAGGCTAATGTCCTTTTAAAGGGGTAGAGGCTAGTAAACACTAGGATTATAGGATAGCCTATACCCGGTCAGAGGTAAGAAGAAGTCTTGCAGTAGTCTCCTTGAATGCTACCCAATTTTTACCCAATAAACTTAGCTTAGGCTATTGGCTAAGCCTAAACCTCCCAAATTGTGGCCAAGATTAGCCTAGCATAGGCCTAGGCTAGGCTAATTTGACCGTCATATAATATTGCACATAGGCCTAGGCCTATATCCACCAAGCCTCTAACAAATACATAGGTGATAAAATAACATACACATGCGAAACAAAAATTAAAACCAATATATTTAAATGGGTGTAAACAAACCGGGCAGCCATGGCAAAAACCCAAACTCCCCAACCCCCTCACTATATTTACCTGCATCTTACAAAAACCTTGATGTTCTGGCCACTCGACCCCTTCCGAGTGTTTTTCCTCTGTACTGTCGGGCTGGTCATCATTGTGGCGGATAATTAGGCACTAGAAAATTATATAAAACTCTCAAAATGTGTCACAAACTCGGCCGCATCCATCAGATTTCAAACCTCCTTCGTGTTGATTTGAGTGGACCAATCAGAGGCGGGGAAAATCCAGCGTTGTCAAGTGTAGCGCAAATATTTTTAGCTAGATTAGGGATAAAAATAGCTAATTTATATTTGTTACACTACCACTTCCATTATTTGATGTTTCTATTATCAGTGCGATAATTTATCTCCATTCACATAATTTGCTAACCTGCATTCGTGTATTTTGTTTCACATATTGCTAATTGTCCTGGAGCTAGATGTAAAACAAATATATCGCATTGTATAGCAACTAAGAAGCTATATTGGCAACTATGCTAAATAACTCAATTTCGAGACTATAATTCTTAATCCTTTAATAAAAGACGATATATCTCCAAGTGTTGGAGAAGATACCATTGTATTTCACACAAAGACTAAGGTTTGATAATTTGTTTGCATTTGTTTACATTGATGTAACAAATATTTATATAACCCACATACTCGAAGATAGTAATAGTAAGAACTCGTCTTCCCGCTAAATTCGAAAGTCTATCTAGCTATCCCTCAATACCTTCATCTGATCATCTGAAGTCTATCTATCTATCTATCTATTGCCCGACGCTTAACTCACGTTAAGTGTGGCCATGCACATAACGCCCCAAGTGGACCTATGCCCCATGAGGACAATCTGTGACAGTTTATGAAGGACTTACAGCCAGGACTGAACACTCCTACCATACGTGGCCACACTACAACAAGTTGGTTCACCGAATACCACTTCATTGGAGGCAGCAGGGCCAGGGAGGAAGCAGCGGCAGTTCCTGTAGATGAGGTCGTCGACCGAAATCTCCACAAGGTATCACAAGGTAAGGTAAAGGTATCAACTTCGGGACCGTCCAACTCAGAGGCCTTCTATGTAAGTTTAGCACAGTTTCTAATAGTGGACGGCTATAGTTCATCCACCAACCTGCTTCACCCTTAGGTAAGTAGTAAGGATTTATTTAAGGTTGTCTCACCTAGATATGGGTTGCTGACGAGTCCCATTCACCCGGATTTGTATAAGGTTAATTGTCTCCCCCTAGATGGGTTGGCAATCAAGGCTGATGAGTCCCATCCACTCAAAAGAATATCCTCGTATAATAAGGGGGACATATGCATAGGCCTATTGATTGTGTCCCTTTAAATAGTTATGATAATAAATTGCACAAACGGATATTGAAATCTCACCCCTAAAAGTTAAGAAGTCAAAAGATTAGCTAGGAAATATTGTTTTTCTTTTCCGAAAGGGTAGTTAATAGTTGAAACAGTTTCCCAATCTCAGTTGTAATCTCAGAGCGAGTTAGTAATTAGAAGTTTGAATAAAGATTGGATAGAACATATATATGGATTAGACAAGAACAACAATTTAATCATAAGGAAGAAAAACAATCACCAAAACTACCAATCAACCGAGAGACAACGCATTTTGGTATGATTCCAAGGAGAAAAACAAATTTCTGCATACTTTTGGTTTGGCAAACAGAAGTGAGCAAAAGCAAACAATTCCCATGGGTCCCTTCACACTCTGGTAGGCCTATTCGAGGCAATGCTATCGCCAACAAAGCAGCCAACCTAGCCCCCTCCTCTCCCGCCATAGAATCGTTCCCCGTCGACCATGCCACACTCATATTCAACGCCTGTTGGTCGAACTGGAGTACATCCTCTTCACAGTCCCTCTCCACCTTTACTGCTGGTACTGCAGCTACTGAGCTCACATTGAGTAAAAAATGCTTTAGAGATGAAGCTATAGGCCTATATCTATCATGAAATACTAATAAATAATTATCTGACTGTAACTGTACTACATAACCTTTAAATTATGCTCTACAATAGTATTAAGTAACACCCCGTTCTTAACATTAATCATCAATTACAAACCCCAATGCACTTGAATATACTGTACTAATGAAAGCATATGGTCCTCCTGGGATTTGAACTCGGGACACCACACCCAGAACATAAGCATCTAACCCATTACACCACCTGTAGGAATCGGTTTTTACACCATACCCGAAAGAGGATTTATGGAGCTCCGATCTTACTCTCAACCATCTGAACAATTTTACCAACACACCTAAACTTCGTTAAATGCGGAAATAGCCTCCCGAAAATATCAAGCCCTGGTGGGGGCACGAACTCTCGACCCTTGGGTGTGAGGCAGACACCTCACCAGTTAGACCAATAGAGATATCCCACTTGGCCTGGTCGGCTCAGGGTATTTCCACATCCGATCTATTTTAGGCTAGCCTACTTTCACTGACTTTACACACCAACACAGTTAAAGGTTGAATACACGATCACGATAAATATCCATTTTCGACCCAACTGCATTATGGAAAGCGCAATGTTTTCTTGAGTGGAACTATCCTCTTGACTATGCAACCTACTACTACGTACTATATTGTACAAAATCTTAACTATACCATACTGTACTTTCTACAACAGTACGGGTATACACGAGTCGACATTCCATTTAAGGTTTTTCTTTATCAACTATATTCTTATTACGACTGTAAATATCCCAACTCCAAAGCCTTCATAACTTTAAAAGACTTCATTATACATATACAATTTCAAAGACCAAGTGCTCCACATGAATTGTGGTTTCATTCTCACATTCTATTGGCATCATGATTGCCATTCCAGGCAATTCTATTCAAAGGTGCTTCACTTGTCAAGTTATTTGATTGAACCCTTTCATGCACCAGGGATTGCCGTTTAGTGTTCAGACAACTGCAGAAGTTGAAGTAACTAAAGGTTTCTAAACACCCCTGATGGTAACAAAGGCATTCAAGTATCCCACATAGGACGTAAATCATGTTCTAGTGTGTGAAAAGGTTAAGATGAAAGCGTATGGTCTGATCCCACGTAATTTTAGGTCTACCCCTTGATGCAGCTCCCTCCACTTTCATAGACTCCCAAGTAGCAAAACTTATCCACCAACTCACTGCCAAAGTTGACACTCTTGGGCCGGTCATTCAGCACGAGCTCACCCTTGCATACTACATAATATACAAAGTTCTCAATTATGGGCAGAGTTCCTATTATCCTAGTACTGTACAAAGCTTATTCTCACGATGCCCCCACAGGCCGTAGCGCGGTTGGTAGAGCACAAGCCTGCAAACCGCAAGGTCGAAGGTTCCAGTCTCGGGCCAGCCTTGTGCCATTTGGCAGATGCCAGTGCTGTGGTGGATGACGCGGTCTAGCAATCTGTGGCAACTGTTCACTGAAGTCCCTGATGCATCAGGGCATCATCCTTAGCCTAGCTATTGAGCACGGAGTGCATGGTGGTAAAAACCGTATCATCAATGACATAAGCTACTGTACACTGAACTGAGTTCACGTCCACTCATATGCTCTATACCGTTTTGAAAGTCATTCAGTAAATAGGTCTGTAAATGTACGGTTGGTTTACTCCCGCTCTCCCGGAGTTAAACGAGGTTAAGTGTCATAATCTGTAGACTTGTTATAATGAAATAAGATAATGTAGCTACAGTACCTGAACAAGAACTTTTAAGAAATAAACAACAAGAATATTATTACTACTGATATAACCTATTATACTTCTAATTTTTTACTATCTTTCCCTAATAGAACTATACTGTACTCTGTTCATAATGGTATGGGTAAATAAAGAAACTGTAGACATGATGAATGTATTTATGCATTATCATTCTCAATGCAATATCAACTTACAACACAACTTCATTCATGTATAGTCACAAGTCCTTTTAATCCCCTCCCCAACTACAAAATGTTTTTCTCTATTTGGAAAGTAAAAAATTACTCCTTAACATAACAGAAAGAAGCCTATATAATCAAGCTTGGTTCAGATGGGCTTAGGAGAAATCTTGTCTATGCCGTGGTGGTCAAGTGGTGAGCACGCTCGCGTGTGAATCTGAAAGACCCGGGATCGAATCCCTGCCACGGCGGACATTTAGTGGGTGCGGTAGTACGTCCTAGCATGTTTCACATGCTTGCACCCAGTCAGGGGACATCCTGACGACGTATACAGACAAAACACACATAACAAAGCCTCTCCAACACCCCTTCTCCCCTCTCAACACTCTTCTCTGAGCTATTGCCGATAAAAATGACATGTTCAGTCCTGTAAAGAATCGTAAAGATTCCAGGACGAGCTCATCAGCGGCGGATCCCCAGATCGACCGTGGTGATTGTCACCTAAACATCTACAAAACTAAACTAAACTAACAAATAGAGAAAATTAAGTCCGAGTTGGGAAGGCGGAACAGGATTTATGCTTGTGACTGTACAATTGGCCAAAAAAGTTCTCTATCACTTTGCTTTATTCGCACTGCACTATACTAATGTCTGCCAGATGCTACTTAAAGTGTGTAAATGTGGAAAATAGCTATTTAACCCTGTTAATACAATGATGCCTTTTATATATATTCTGGCTATCACTAGGTAACTTTATTCAGTTTAATAAGTTTCTGGTAAACAAATAGGTATAACTATCGCAAATACCTCTCTTACTCTTACAGGCCCTTCTAAATCTGAATAAAATCGTCTAATGTTAGCCACAATAAAATTAAAATGACAATAACGTACTTGAGAGCTACTTCAGAACGGCACGTGGTGGACTGGATGGAATAAGCAACAGTGAATTATACAATAAATTTGAAATGGAAGTGTAAGTTCTAGACTTTGATTGTGGAGTGGCTGAACAGACAGAGAAGTACTTTGCGTTGGTGCAATCGTGTGTGGAGAATTAATGAAGACAGAATTCCCAAAAAGATGTATATATGTAAAATGCAAGAAGCAGCTGAGAGAGAGAGAGAGAGAGGTAGTCGAAGTATGTAAGTAGCTGCATCATACTTAATCTATGGCATTTGCTGGATGCCATTTTTGAGTAATTGGACACTTCTTGTGACGTAACTTTTTTGACCAACTGCGATTAAGAGAAACAATATCTGTAACTATCATTTGCAATATGTAGCACAGAAATAGGCAAGAGGACGACACAATTATTACCAGGCATGACGACAATAAACGTCTTAGCTATAAATACTATACAGTACAGTGCTTATAAAAAGTCATTAAGAAAAACAGCATCTCCACGTACCAAATCTCACTAACTAGAGATGCTGCTACTGATGGCTTCATAAATTAACTTAAAATTTGTAAACAAAGATCTGAATAAGCACTATAAAAATAAATTAATAAATAATTCTTCATACATTTTACACCAGAAATCATTCTATTACTTTAGAATTAGACAAAAAATAGTTTTAAATAAATTAAATGTAATACAGTTTTCTTTAAATGGGATAGCTAACAAAACCAGGCAGTGTTTAATTGATTCACTGTTTATTTTAATGTTCTATGGCTATTTTTCTCTTCAATAGGTTAATTAAATAGAGCAGATTAACCAGACCACTGAGCTCCATACGGAACTCTCATAGGTCATCAATAGTGCACCTATTCTCCTATTTTATTACAGCATTGTCAACTTTCAAACAAGTAAGGTTATTTTTCTGGACCCCCTTCTCCTTCATGTTTAGCCCCATTAGTTTTGCGATTTTAAGACCTTTCGCGCCCATTTCTTTGTCAATTTTAAGACCTTTCGTGTCATTATGGTATCCATTTCATCCTGCCGAGCGAAAGCGAGCCTGCAATTTAGGAGGAACCGCCCTTTAGCCAGAGCGTTTCTCTATCAAAAAATGCCTAAATTGTTAGATTCGGGCCGTACATTTTCAAACAAATATTAGGAATTCCTATGGGTGGAAATGCTAGCCCTTTAATTGCAGACTTATTCTTGCTTGCTTTAGAATTTAAATATATAAAAGACTTAGTTGACAGTAGCAAGAAAAATAAAATTCCAGAAAAATTAGCACTTGCTAAACTGTTAAGTAATAATAGTAGATATATTGATGATATTCTTGTTTGCAATTTGTTAAATTTTAATCAAGTTGCTAAACTTATTTACCCTAATTCTATTCCCCTCACACAATGTAACGTAAATTATAAAGTTGAAAATTTTCTTGATATAAATATAGAGATTGTTAATGAACAGTGCATACTTAAAGTATATCACAAAGTTGATGATTTTAATTTTAACGTAATAAACTTTCCTTTCCCTAGTAGTAATATCGATAGTAAAATCACTTATAATTGTTTTTATTCCCAATTAATAAGATTTTGTAAAATCTGCACTAAAGTAGATGACTTTTGGGCTAGAGCTAGGTTACTATACAGACTCTTAGTGGACAGAGGTTTTGAGGCAAGTAAATTGTTCCATAAATTTAATCTTTTTAGGGTCAATTATTGTGACTGTATTCTAAAATTTGACATCAATAATTTTAATCAAGCATTTTTAACTTGAAGTTTCTTGTATAACCTCTGCTTACTTTTTGTCTGTATTTATTGTTTATCTTTTTCTATTATTATTATTATTATTATTAATATTGATGATTTTTTAAATTTATTGTTCTTGTTAAAAGAGTACTCTTTGTTTAAATCTGTTGTTACTTCATATTTTGCAATTATTTCTCTTTATATTATATGTATTCATTGTCGATAGTATCAATTGCTTACTTTTGCGATTTCCTTAGTTTATTTGTGCTATAAATGTAGGTTATTTGTAGGGTAGTTATTGATAGGGGTCACTTGAGGCATGCTATGCTTACAGGTACCTACCCGATAGCACTATCGTTAGTGAGTGCTGTACTGTATTTTATATTATTTTGTAATAGTATAGATATCTTATCAATATTTGTATTTTTTACTATTGTTAATGTCTTGTCATGTTGCAAATTTGATTTTAAATAATATTTTGACATTTAACATGTAGTTTCTTTATTCATGCAGAGTTTAGTAAAATTTGCCAGAAAGTCCCGGACTTCCCAAACTTGACTACTTCCTTTAACGTGACGATAGTGCGTTGTTATATGTGCGATTGGTTTGCTTGGGAAACAGATTAACTTGCTCATGTAGTGATGTACACCCTATGTGGTGGATTGTGTTCTTTTATTTAATAATTTTCATTTTAGTAAGCGTTGTTTCCACATAGCGATTTTGATAATTTAATTTGACTTTATATTGTCCTTGTCCCAATTTTGGTTTGTTTAGTTTGCAAGTTTTACATTTTAATTTATATAGGTTCAGGGACAGTATAGATGTGAGGACGGTCTGTACTAGTGGCAACATTAGTATACGACGTGTTCCCCATGTACTGTCCCTTCCTTTACTTGTACTCGTTGACGAACCAGGACCGGCCACGGACTACGTGTTTAGAAAATTCTATGTACCCACGCACCCGGCAAAATTATAAAAACTTAAATAATGAAAAAGCATAATGAAAATAACCGGCGTCTTTTTGTTGATAACTGTAAATGTAAACTCTGTGTGAATGAATTTGATTTTGAACATCAAACATTTTTTAAAAGTTACATTACCAATACAAAATTTTTGTTTCTAAATTCTTCTGTTAATGTAACATCTCCATGTAAAGTAAAGAATGTTATCTATTTAATAACCTGTGAGAAATGTGGTATACAATATGTTGGAAAGACGGAGCAATGTTTAAGAGAAAGAGCCTACGGGCATAGATCAGGAATTAAGAACGGCATCGACTCCAAGATTCTTCTATATAAGCATTTTAACACAGATTGTACTAAATTTGATTGTAAATACAAAATTATAGAAATTGTTCAAAGTAATCAAAATGTTTTAGATAGAGAAAATTATTGGATTGGAAAATTAATGACCATCTATCCATTTGGACTTAACAATCAAATAAAAAATGTAGGCAACATTTTGTATAAAGATTTATTAAAAAACGATTTTAATAACCCATATTTTAACTTCCCTGTTTAAACAGAAGACCTGGTAGACACGGTAATAGAAGACTAAATACATTTAATAAAAAGAAAAGCAGGTCTGATATTATAATTATTGTTAATAATTTATATTCATTATATCGAAATTTCGGAATTAAAAAATTAAAAGATTCATTGAAAGGCCTACAAAAGAAAAGTTTTGCTCCTTTTATAGAAAATATTCTAAATAATAAACATAATTTCACAAATAAATTTAAGAATATAGTCTTTGCTTTTATGGGATATATTAGAGCTAATTCTAAGAAATCCAAAGATAACCGTATTAAAGATAAAGTCATGTCCACTTTAAATTATTCCTCTAAAATTTTAGACAAAATTAATGTTAACAGTCTTATTAATTCAAAGAAAGTTAAGTCCATGTTACCAGATGATTGTAAAGATTTCAAACCATTAATAGTGTATTCATATGAACGACCTGTTGGGTCTATTATTTGTAATTATAATAAAGTTTTAGGAAATCTTTCAGGTAATGATATTTTCAATAATAA
The DNA here is from genome assembly GCA_032716605.1 of Paralithodes platypus. Lineage (NCBI taxonomy): Eukaryota > Metazoa > Arthropoda > Malacostraca > Decapoda > Lithodidae > Paralithodes > Paralithodes platypus. Next base: position 37,344,583 of record CM064545.1, on the reverse strand, counting down.
TAAATGTGTGTGTGAAAGAGTCATGGATATGCCAGCTAGCAGACGTGATGCACTAGCAAAGTTCATTTATAGTCCGATATGTCACATATTAACAGGTGATGTAGAACTAGTTAAACATTTTGCAAACGACAAATTAGCGGAGCTATGTCGTAAAGGGTTTAAATTTAGAATAGGGAGTAATAAAGTAACATGGGACATAATTTTAAAAGATATTGTTTTTTCAGTCAATAAATTAAAAGATAAATTGTTAAAAATTGCGTGCTGCAATGCGAGAGAACTAGAAGCATGGTCTAAATTATTAATTAAGTTAATTAGAAATAAAATTTTCTCGCTTAAAAATGAATTTAATCTTTCAGATTTTATAGACTATAATTATAATAAGCTTAAAGCTGATTTAATAAATTTACATAAACATTTTGTAATCACTACAGTAGATAAAGCCAGCAATAATTATAGCTTCACATGTAAGAAATTTTATCTTGAAAATATGAAAAAAGAATTAGGTATTAAGGGTAACATATTACGTAAAAATATTTGCGGTAATTCTGTTTATGAAATTCAAAATAATCTGAATATTGATAACTTAATCGATGAACATACCAAGAAAAATATAATATTTGATATTAAACTTTCTGATAAGAACAAGTGCATTGCAAAATTATACATGTTACCTAAATTTCATAAAAGACCTTATAAATATCGCTTTATTGCCGGAGCAAAATTTGCTACCACTAAAACTCTATCAGAACAAGTAGTAAATTGCTTAAAATACATTAAAAGTACTCATAAAAGATATTGTAATACCATCATGAGAAGAACTGGCATTAACTATTATTGGAGTGTTGACAATTCGTTAGAAGTTATTGATAAAATAAATACCATGCCGAAAGTTACCTCGGTACATAGCTTCGACTTTTCAACTTTGTATACCAATTTGCCTTTAGATTTAGTATATTCAGAGCTTTGCTTTATTATAGATTTGCACTTTGACAGGTTCGTTAGGAATGGTAATTATTTCATAAATGTTTATACATATTTTAATAATGCATCACTTAGCTCTACTCCCACTAGTTCTGTATATTTTGATAGAACTAAACTTAAAGATGCCCTTAAATTCCTCCTTTTCAATACTTATGTTAGATTCGGGCCGTACATTTTCAAACAAATATTAGGAATTCCTATGGGTGGAAATGCTAGCCCTTTAATTGCAGACTTATTCTTGCTTGCTTTAGAATTTAAATATATAAAAGACTTAGTTGACAGTAGCAAGAAAAATAAAATTCCAGAAAAATTAGCACTTGCTAAACTGTTAAGTAATAATAGTAGATATATTGATGATATTCTTGTTTGCAATTTGTTAAATTTTAATCAAGTTGCTAAACTTATTTACCCTAATTCTATTCCCCTCACACAATGTAACGTAAATTATAAAGTTGAAAATTTTCTTGATATAAATATAGAGATTGTTAATGAACAGTGCATACTTAAAGTATATCACAAAGTTGATGATTTTAATTTTAACGTAATAAACTTTCCTTTCCCTAGTAGTAATATCGATAGTAAAATCACTTATAATTGTTTTTATTCCCAATTAATAAGATTTTGTAAAATCTGCACTAAAGTAGATGACTTTTGGGCTAGAGCTAGGTTACTATACAGACTCTTAGTGGACAGAGGTTTTGAGGCAAGTAAATTGTTCCATAAATTTAATCTTTTTAGGGTCAATTATTGTGACTGTATTCTAAAATTTGACATCAATAATTTTAATCAAGCATTTTTAACTTGAAGTTTCTTGTATAACCTCTGCTTACTTTTTGTCTGTATTATTGTTTATCTTTTTTCTATTATTATTATTATTATTATTAATATTGATGATTTTTTAAATTTATTGTTCTTGTTAAAAGAGTACTCTTTGTTTAAATCTGTTGTTACTTCATATTTTGCAATTATTTCTCTTTATATTATATGTATTCATTGTCGATAGTATCAATTGCTTACTTTTGCGATTTCCTTAGTTTATTTGTGCTATAAATGTAGGTTATTTGTAGGGTAGTTATTGATAGGGGTCACTTGAGGCATGCTATGCTTACAGGTACCTACCCGATAGCACTATCGTTAGTGAGTGCTGTACTGTATTTTATATATTATTTTGTAATAGTATAGATATCTTATCAATATTTGTATTTTTACTATTGTTAATGTCTTGTCATGTTGCAAATTTGATTTTAAATAATATTTTGACATTTAACATGTAGTTTCTTTATTCATGCAGAGTTTAGTAAAATTTGCCAGAACGTCCCGGACTTCCCAAACTTGACTACTTCCTTTAACGTGACGATAGTGCGTTGTTATATGTGCGATTGGTTTGCTTGGGAAACAGATTAACTTGCTCATGTAGTGATGTACACCCTATGTGGTGGATTGTGTTCTTTTATTTAATAATTTTCATTTTAGTAAGCGTTGTTTCCACATAGCGATTTTGATAATTTAATTTGACTTTATATTGTCCTTGTCCCAATTTTGGTTTGTTTAGTTTGCAAGTTTTACATTTTAATTCATCTAAAAAGGGGGTCTTGGGGGTATCTGTAAGCTTGATAGTGGTCTAGGGAGGAAACTTAAACAAAAGAAAACTCTTCAATACTCAAAATATGTTATAGCCTGCAAAAATATTGGAACAATTAATATGGAAACTATTTTGGTTAAGTGAATTCTTTGAATTTTTTATATGGATAAAAAGAATTAATCACGCCCACGTACACGCATGCTAAACTCATCTCTCACGCTTACATTCACACACACACAACCCCTTTCTCTCCATATAAAAACAAAATGGCTCACTCTTTACATGTTTCAGTTTTCCCTTACTCATACGCATGCAGTACAAAAGTCCACAAACATGTCATATACAATATCATATCTCTCTCTCAAACACAGAAACCTATTGTCCCTCTCATGTATTCAACACGATTTTTTCTGTCTCCAGTACATGCAAAATACAAAAACAAAACCCCTCCCCCAGAAAACAAAAATGGGGATTGGGCCAGAGTAAATAGATAGATAGACAAACAACAAAACCTGTTCTCTCTCGCACATACATAAAAAAACAATCTTCTTTCTCTCACATAGAACAGATGTAATAAATATACAATGATGTAAATGACACACATAATGACAAGTAATTAAGTAAATTACACAACATAATTCTCACTTGCCAAGATTGTCAACGATGTAAAAGTCAAGATGAATTAAGTCCTGTTCTGAATTACAATGTTTAAATCTACAAAAGCCAAATATTATCATATACTAAATACCAAACACTCTTATCTTGTAAAACTAATCATCCAATGTATGCATCACCTAATTTCACTAATGCTCTTCTTCATAAGGTGAAATAAGAACACTAAATTAATAAACCAGGCAATTCATTTATTGATTTTATGCCAAGGAATCCAAGTTTTAGTAATTTAATATAAAGTTCTCCAGTATTGTATTCTTTGCATTCTTTTATTTATAATATTATTTTGCTAAAGCGTCGTTTCCACATAGCGATTTTGATAAGTTCTTTTGTCTTTTTAATGTGTTCGTCTAAGTTTTGGTTTGTTTATTTTGCAAGTTTTACATTATAATTCATATCCAACATTCTAGAATATAATTATTTGTTCTTCGTATGTATTTTCAGACTTTTTTTTTATAGACATAACTATGTAATGTTTAAAGATTTCTTGTCTAACAGTGTTATTTTCTTGTAATATTTAGTTCTTTCAAGAGAAATCTTATCAGGAGATATATTCATGTTTTATCTATTCTATCCGTTACTGCTCATGTAGTAATGTACACCCTATGTGGTGGATTGTGTTCTTTTATTTAATAATTTTCATTTTAGTAAGCGTTGTTTCCACATAGCGATTTTGATAATTTAATTTGACTTTATATTGTCCTTGTCCCAATTTTGGTTTGTTTAGTTTGCAAGTTTTACATTTTAATCTAAAAATCTGGCACTTGTCAAGTTACATTTTTTGTTTGTTCCTATAACATTCAGGCATATCTCAATACTCTGTATTTGAAATTCAGACATTTAAATATATATCTACATTACCATTACGGTCGTCAGGTAAAGGGGAAGTATTTAAGCATATTTGTGTTGATACTTTTTGCATCTATATACTCAGGCCCAGTATAGAGATAGATAAGACTTTTTGCATGCATAATTATTTTGTTTTTTACGTCACATTTCAGTACATTACTGATATTCTTTAAAAGTATATCCAAGCATATTTTAGGATCTAGTATAGAACCGGTATTTATTTGTCATGCCTAATATCAAAGCATTTGGGATCATATTTTTTGTAGCATAATGGTAATATTTTCCCAACATCACTGGAACTATTAAAAGCATATTTGTTTGTATATATCCAAGTATTCTTTTTGTCCATGCCTAGTACACCAGCATCTTACAAATATTATTCCAAGGCTGTGACTGATAGATTTTGACAAGTGGATGAATTGAATGGGAGGGAAACAAGTTTGAATTCTTCGTACATTTATGATTTAACATCTTCAGAGAAGAATGAAGATTGGTTCTGCGTAGCTCTATATGTTTAAAATAATACAAAAATCTAACTTTTTTTTCTGTTTCACCCAATCCAAATGTATTTACTGTAAGTCCATTTTATATATATTGTTTTCCCCAAGTCTAGTGATAAGAGAGTATTTTTCTTATGCGTATAACTAAAGGATCTTCATAATCGTTTAAAGCATATTTCATGCTATACTGGGGAACTTTCGTAAACCTCCGGCAGTCTTCTTATCAAGTATTAGGAGCCTATTTTATATATTTGTTTCCGAGTCTAGTGATACATTGGGTGCTGCTCAGAACAACATTGCCCCGAAGCCGAAAGTGCGTTTGATGCTCTCCCAGTAGTAGGTCCGCCAACCATCGCTCGTCCGCTCAACCTCACTGATGGGGAAAAAAGACAATTAGCCTATGTTGATTAGTTTAAATCACCGCCATGTTCTTACTAGCTCCTCCGACCAATGGGGTTACCAAGTCAATTGTTTCATCAAAGAAGGATTCAAATGAGCATTTGCTTCCCCCAATAGTTTTCTTAATTAGACTTTTATGTGAAATCAGTCATCTATTTCAACAATCTACCTTCACAGAGTTGCTGATACAGGATGTGTAAAAATAAGTAACACCCCGTTCTTAACATTAATCATCAATTACAAACCCCAATGTACTTGAATAAACTAATGGAAGCATATGGTCCTCCCGGGATTCGAACTCGGGACACCACACCCAGAACATAAGCACCTAAACCATTACACCATCAACAGTTTAACAGTCCAGGCACCAGGGTTCAGCCTATGGCCTGTAATTCATAAAAATGGTAGGAAATAGTAAGCACTGTAGGTTCAGCAGCTCATCTTATGGACTTTCTAACAGAAAGTTGCATCACAGGCAAGTGTTAAATGTCACAACATAGAAAAGAGAATCAAGGGCTTTATACATACTGACTATGACCCGTATTACTAGACAAACCACACAACTGTCGGCGGTAATTACTACAGTAACTCCTAGGCAGTCAATATGAAATGCTAGTTGTTTTAATTACCATGAGAAGTACTGGAACATTATAACAGTTGTTGTTGTTGCAGTTACAACAACCCTAGCATACTTTTTTGTAGATGTTTAGGTGACAATCACCACGGTCGATCTGGGGATCCGCCGCTAATGAGCTCGTCCTGGAATCTTTACGACTCTGAATCTTACAATTCTTTACAGGACTGAGCATGTCAGTTTTATCGGCACTAGCTCAGAGAAGAGTGTTGAGAGGGGAGAAGGGGTGTTGGAGAGAGAGGAAGGTGTTGGAGTGGCTTTGTTATGTGTGTTTAGTCTGTATACGTCATCAGGATGTCCCCTGACTGGGTGCAAGCATGTGAAACATGCTAGGACGTACTACCGCACCCACTAAATGTCCGCCGTGGCAGGGATTCGATCCCGGGTCTTTCAGATTCACACGCGAGCGTGCTCACCACTTGACCACCACAGCTCTAAAATACAGACTATAGGAATACGGTGTAACTATAGTATTTACCACCAAAGATGATAGGGTTATTGTAGTCATGTGCTGAACCTTTAACTATCTTGGTGGTGTAATGGTTAGCGATTATGTTCTGTATGTGGTATCCCAGGTTCAAAACTTAATTTAATTTTGGGGTTTTGGTGTTGGGAGTGAAATTAATTAAGATTATTTCTCTAGGAATACGGGCCTATATGCGAAGGTTAACTCCTTCTGTACCGGTGACGTCTTTATATTTTTTTCTAGCAATATTTAGACGCCTTTGTGCAGCTTACGAAGGATCTGTGGTAGCAAAATGAGTTCATGAAGATACTTCGAAGACTGTTACCTGCTAGAGGCCTTTTTAAAACTGAATATAATCGCCTAATTCTAGTCATAATAAAGTTGAAGGGATGCGCCGGTACAGAAGGGGTTAAGTATATAAGTAAGGTGTTATAATATTACCTTGATGGTACTCCTGTCTGTGTGAGAGTTAGTTCAGTACAGTCATCCTTCTGGTCCAGGTCCAAGGTAACAGTAGAGTAATGACCATTGGGCCAGGTTTTGAACCTCCACAGCTGAACTAACTGTTTGTTCTCCTCCTGGAATGGAAACATTATGGTCAATAGTATGTATGTATGTATATATATATATATTTAGGCACATACTCCATAGCTGGGGGTGGCCGATTCGAGACCGAGTCCAAACAGGAACAACACAACATAACATTAACAAAAAATATAAATCCACACACATCTAGGTCACCCAGAAGACCCAGATACCAAAGATCACAAGGGGCCTCCAGCATAGTACATGAATATATTACTATAAAGCTCCTTACTTTCGCAATTTTGTTTAAGATAACTTAAAAGAAGTGCACAGTTTAAAGGTTAAGGTTTGCACATATAAATGTAAAACACCTTTCTCCTTCTGAATTTGACCTATCTTATTTCCAGATATCGAGTAGCGGGCATATATTTATCTCGGTTTTTGTCCAAATGAGAGAGGTTTAATTTATCCATTGCCAGACACGTTATTATATTCATGAAACTCGACAACTTAATTGAAATGTTTGCTAAACACAGCAAACAAAACAGTAACTAAAGTCTACACAAACAAAAAATAATAGCTAAACAGAATTACAATACTGTATGTAAAAAATTACAATTCGTTCAATTATCTAGGGGAGAGTTGCTAGCCCAACCGCCAGAGCTTTATGTCTAGACTGAATACTGTACCATTATTTAGAAATTTACTTTGATCTGTTGAATTATTACCAAAGAGAAAGGTCAAGTCTGGGTCAGATAATTAGTCTAAAAGTCATGGGTTTCCATAAGCCAGAGATCCAGAAGAGAAGTCTTAATGCACTTCCTTAGTATATAAATTTGACAATGAGAAATGGAATAAAGAAGAAAAACTGGGTATAAATGCTTACCAATGAAACAAATTCACCCAAGATGTTTCCTCCAAGGAACTCAAACTTGCCGCCTTTCTCCAGCTCCAGCTTCACTTCCCCTCTCATGAAGGCCGACACCATCTACAACAAAAAGTAAGTAAATACTGTACATACATACATACATAGACAGTGATGGTGATAATGCAGTATTTAATGCCTTATACTCCCTTGTTACAGGGACTTTACTGGACATTTGCCACGAATTGCTAGACCTGAGTGGCCAAAATCTTGATGTCTACCAATGGCACGGACTGGGATCAAACTGCCGACACTCTGATTAGCAGTGAGACACGCTACTGACCATGCCACGACCCGCGGAATATATAGTGCATCGTTTATTAAAATAATTTGTCAACTCTTTGACAGCTGTGTTACAATCTCAGCTATAAATAAAATCCTCACATGGTCAATTTTCAAGGCAAGAGACTACCTATGGTATGGGAAAAGAAAGTGGAAAAATATATTGAAGAAAAACTTCCACGTAGTGGAAGCGGCATTGTGGCACGGGCAAAGGAGGCATGTCTTGACAAAGTAGCTTGGAGACGTTTCTGTCATAGCCATGCTTTAGCGGGGGTTTCCCAGGGGGAAACAAGGCGTCGGAGATGTCCCAATTTTGGTTTGTTTAGGTTGCAAGTTTTAAATTTTAATGATGATGAAGAGACTACCTGTATCTCTCAAGTTAACCAGGAGAGGATTTGCTCAAATTGCAAAAGAAAAATAAACTATATAATACACAGTAAAAATATATATAAATATAAATAAATAATATATACAATTCATTAAATAAATTTTGGGATAGATATTGAAAACAGGCAAGTAATTATGAGGCGAGTCATAAAAGGTGTAGGACATCATAGAGTAGTACTGGTGGTACTTTCTTATGGTACCCCAAAATAAATAAATACTTAAATATAAATAAATACTTAAATATATATATATATATATATATTTTTTTTTTCTTTAATACATACGAGGTTGAAAGAAATGGCAATTTCTGCGTTGGAAATTTTATTATTCAAAGTTTCCAGGTCTCTGATGAGTTTTCGCTGGGTGGCAGGAAGTAGATGAAGGAGATGAGCAAAATTCATGGTGGTACAGGGTTACATTAAAGTACATGCAGATACAGGATATACGACGCGTTTCACTGGACAACCAGCATTATCAAGTAAGGAAGGAATGATATAAAAGGTAAACAGGAAGGGTATATATAGAGGGTGGAGGATCAGAGGAGGCGGAAAACAGTATCTTCTACTTTAATGTAACCCTGTACCACCATGAATTTAGCTCATCTCCTTCATCTACTTCCTGCCACCCAGCGAAAACTCATCAGAGACCTGGAAACTTTGAATAATAAAATTTCCAACGCAGAAATTGCCATTTCTTTCAACCTCGTATGTATTAAAGAAAATTTATTACCTGGCTTTACCAACATATATATATATATATATATATATATATACAATGTGTGTGTGTGTGTGTGTATTTACCTATTTGTAGTTTACAGGAATTGAGCAGCGCTCGTGTTGTCCTGTCTTAGTTACTTTACAATCAATCCATTTTACTTAGACAAGTATCGTAATGGATATTCCGAAATCCCAGTATTTTGGACTAACATATCATAGCTTATGTTGTCCTATTTCCATATTTACTTTTATCCAACCTAGATTTGAACACGTTAATGTTCTTCGCTCTCACCACACCTCCTCCTCCAAGTTGTTCCAAGTCTCTATACTTCTATATGGGAAGCTGAATTTCTTTGTGTTGTCCTTACGACATCTGCCCTTCCTCAGTTTAAACTTGTGTCCCCTTGTCCTTCCATCATCCCTCACGAATAGATCTTCCCTATCTACTTGTTCCAAACTTTTTACTCCCTTGAACATCGTTATTAATTAAGTCGCCTCGTTCCCTTCTCTCTTTCAAGGCAGGCAGTTGTAGTGTCTTAAGTCTTTCCTCATATGTCAACTCCTTCAATCTTGGGATCATCTTCGTTGCTATCCTTTGGACTTTCTCTAATTTGTTTATGTGTTTTTTCAAATGTGGTGACCATATCACTGCTGCATATTCTAATCTTGGTCTTATAGTCATCAGTTTTCTTAAAATTTCTTCGTCCAAATAGTTAAATGCCACTCTCATTCCATATGCTCCTCCAATGATCATGTTAATATGTGTGTGTGAGTGTGTGTGTGATGGGACTTGATAATAACTGGTGCAGGTTACAATTTTTGTTGTCAGGTTTTGATAGTCATAGAAATCTTATAAGTATCTAGGCACTGAGTAATATATAATTCTTAGGATAATTTCATATAACCAACCTACTAATTAACTTACAAATACACCTAATTAACAAAATCAATGAAACTAATGAAATATCAAATTAAGTACAAGACTGAAACTGTATATCTTATGTCAATCATTTATATGCATTAGTAGGCCTATACATTTTATTCAGAAGTGTAGCCGAGATTCCAAAAGCCTCAAAGGAGAAGGAAAATGGAAGGGAGATGGACTTGAAACCACAGTACAGTAGTATAAATAAACTCACTTCTTTTTGTGTGAGAGCTCTGTATAGTTCGTCAGCGGTGCACTTGAAGCTCTGTGTGAGGGAGATCTTGGACGTGGAGACCTTAACACCCAAGTCCATTTTCCCCATGCTGTTAGACGTCATCAACTGCCAAGATGAGAAAATAGTTAGATATAGATTCAATGGTCAAAATATTTCTAGATTTTTTGTTTCTAGAATAATTTGCATGGGTATTAGAACGTATATTGAAGATAGGTGACATAACTTACATAATTATCCGGTGTTTTAGGTGAGATCATTGTCTTGCTTTCTTTAACCACAGCTTGTTGACCTTTCGTGGGTTTGATCAAGTCCGTTGCATATTCTGAAAACAATTAGGAGGTATTGTCACTGCTACCATATTGCAAAAGTATACCATATACCGATGTACACTCGGATACCATAGTCTCTAGCCCACCCCACTCTGGCACGAGGTGAGGCCAGGACCCTTTCTGGACGGTGGCCCACAGTGATAGTTACGACTGGGGTTTGGGAGAGAGAGAAACACACACGAACACAGCGTGAAGCATTTGGGACAGGATTCGGAGTCTTCAAATGCTTCACACTGTGCTCGTTTGTGTGTTGCCCTCTCTCTCAAACCCCACCCCTCACCATCACTGTGGACCGCCATCCAGAAAGGGTCCTGGCCTCACCTTTTGCCAGAGTGGGGTGGGCTAGAGACTATGGTATCCGAGTGTACCATATGCCAGAGTATATACATACCATATGAAGTCAATGGATTTCTTTATGAGGGTTTCAGTCAATAAATAGATACAAGTTAATATAGGACAAAAACCACATCAGGAAGAGCACTTTACTCAATCTTTTTGCCAACAGTTTATTTTTCATTACCGTACATTAAAAATCCTAAGGAAAACGCATTTTTTTTTCTTTTACCTTTCTTAAGCGTGTCAATATATTCTGTGATCTTGTCATGGATGGTTGTGATGCCCTTCTTCCTTAAAAACTCCTTCACCTTGTCTCCTTCATTACCACCGGCGCTCACACTCACGTTCAGCTGCGGACACAAACATTCATTTAACCCCTACTGTACCAGAACATTATACAATTTATATACCGCTCAATACCAGCAATTTTTGTAAAAAATATTCTTCTGTGGCGAGACATGATGCTTCCTTCACGAAAGCTGGGGAGTAACTGAGGTGAGACTGGTAGGACAATACTTTCGCAGTGTTGCCAGTACCTAACAGTAAGGCCTTCAAGTCATGTTAGCGGCTCCTGCTCACTATTAGCAGAGAACAAGGCTGAAGCATTAGTAACGGATTACATCCATTGCACGTACTAGGGTAGGCCTACCGATATACTTTTTATGCCGTACTAACGGAATAGGATCGGCGCTGGTACAGGATGAGTTAAATAGTCACACCTCACAGTTCAAAATGTATTATGTACGGAAAAATTGCTTCTCTTTTGGAGCTCGGGCTTCCAAACACCTAACTTTTGGAGTAGATACTGAATCTAGTTCGACTTTGCATTTCTGTAAATTAAACATCTGAAAGTTCAAGCTAAATGTTTGAACAATGGTATTCAATGAGGACATTTACTTTTTAATTAAGTTCAAAGACAATTAGATGAACAAGATTTACTCATGGTAACATAGCCTATGTGTGAATTTGTGTTTTGTTTATATGTTCATTGTTTTCTGTTGTGTTGTGTTGTCCCTATTCGAGCTCCGTCTCAAATAGGCCATCCCCATAAAAAAAAAAAAAAAAAAAAAAAAAGGGAAAATGGGGAATGGGCCTGAGTAAATACATATAACATGGATAATGCTTTCAAAATATGAGTGTTAGAAAGAAAGTTGCACCAACTTCCTCGGTCAAGTTGGGAATCTATGGAGCCCTGATGTCATTATCTGGCTCTTGTAATCTTGTGCTAAGGTGGTGTCACACGAGCGAATTTTCCGACAATATTCGATGAGCAAGTTTTTCTTGTACGATTTAGAGGATCTTTCACATTAGAATCGGAAATTAGACCGAAGGCAGATTATGTTAGGCTGTTTAATTCCATTGAAATGTTGTTTTAAACCATCGGACTGCAATTGCCCGTAAATATTGATAGAAAAATCACTCGTGTGACACTGGCTTTAGGGTAGATCAATCCAGTTCCACCATCTATTCATAGAAAAACACCAGTTTGTTCTTATAACTTCAATGACCTTTTCCATTAATTTTGGCTACTATTATGTTTTCTTAGGATAGATATTTCACAGCAAATACACTTACCTGTAGAAAACATAGCATAGCCTTTCCAAACGATAAGGAAAATATGGGATTAAAATTCTGGATGACCATGATAGGCCCCAGTAACTTTTATCTATCTATATACTCTGGCACATACCCCATTATATGTTGTTGTTGTTATTATTATTTGTTTTGTTTAGTCATCTGTAATTATTGTTATGTTATGAAATGCCTCACAACCGATAAAACTGTAAAACTTGCAAAATAAACAAACCAAAACTTGGACAAAGACAATATAAAGGCAAAAGAACTAATCAAAATCGCTATGTGGAAACAACGCTTTAGCAAAATAAAATAAAAAAATAAAAAAGCTCTTGTAACTCACATCAACCTCCTCAGGACTGTTCTCCTCAGACAGGTTGGGAATCTCCATGGAGCCCTTGACGTCTTTATCAGGATCTTCTTTGAGAGTGGCGGACCAATCCAGCTTCACCACCCACTCGTAAAAGAAGATCAACTTGCCCTTTCGGTTGCTGACGGTGGCTTCCCCATCACACTTGCTCATTTCATTGATGGTCACTGTAGCTGTAAGGATAATGATAATAATAATAACTATGCTACATTCCAGACTCTAAACTAGATTAAAATTACACTTGAATAAGTATAAATTATAAATAAATTTAGGTTCATGTCTTATAACTATTCAAGATAAATATTGGTTAACTTATATCTTTCTTCTACTGGTGAAAAGAATGTCTCATCAACTATGTCTTCACCTTCCTTAGGGGCTCCAAGGTACACTCTATCTATAAAGGCAGGCTGAGAGGTGTAGCCTGGGTCTTTGAAGGTGTGGGTAAGGACATATGCAGGCCTAGACATTCACAAGGTAGAGCCCTTGGGACAAAAAAAAAAAAAAAAAAAAAAAAAAAAAAAAAAAAACACACACACACACAAAAGACAACATCTATGATCTTACCCAGCCCTGGTGCCTCCAATACTAAGCCTTCAAAGAGAGACTTCAGCTTCCCTTTACTCCATCCGCCGGCATTCTTCTCAGACCTAAAGGAAATTACCGATTTACTATTATAGTTGCCTTCAATATTTAGTGAACAAATTTAGGATGTGTTAAAAAATGTGAATTTATAAAAGGTATGATTTATAGAACTTATTTCTTCATAATGTGTTTAACACGTTTCCAGAGAACACTGATACAACTACAGTATACTTAGTCTATAATGAGAACACTGATACAACTACAGTATACTTAGTCTATAATGAGAACACTGATACAACTACAGTATACTTAGTCTATAATGAGAACTATAGATTATAATTATAAGCTTGATTTTTTTAATACCCTAATTAAAAATCTAATTGTATCATATGCACTCAATGCCCAAAGAAATTTATTAAATTAATTTTAGAAACTCGATAACATACCGTAACTGAAAAATGGAAGAGTACCGGGTATGTATGTGTATGTATTTATTGGGTGGAGTGAGAGGTGTGGATGGTTAGATAGATAGATAGATAGAAAGAGCCTCACCAGTGCCAATTGTTAACATTGGTAGCATCGGGTCGCTCCTCCACGATCCACCTCGGGTCACCCTCACCCCACTTGGCCATCCTCCTGCCGTTGGTTTAGTCACACACACACGCTCCTGGAAATAGTCAGTTCCTGGGTTAGCTATAATATCAGGTAAGGCATAATATTTCTCAATGGTAGGGGTCTCAGTAACATGTAAAATCAGGTAAGATTTTAGGTTAGTTATAAGAGAGTGTGTATAATACAGCTTTGTGAATCTTAGGGCTCTGGGATAACTTACTGCATATGATAAGGAAGGCTATTCCACAGTTTTGGAGTGTGATTAGTGGAGTTCTGGATTAGCCTAGCTAAGAGATCATTAAGATATAATAATTCTGAATTATATTTGATAAGGCACTTGGTTGGCTATAAGATCAAGTGCTCTAGCCATGTTAACCTACATATGGTACAAGCTGAAAAACAAAATATCCAAATATAAAAAATAGCCTAGGAAGGCCTAGGCCTAAAAATAAATTTAAAAGGTAATTCTGCATAACTACTACTCCTGTTATTTTAGGTTTTCTTTATGTATTTTAATGCATTGCAAGTGTGTATTTTATTGTTACAAAGTGCGGAAAGCACTTTTTATTAGCATTTGCTTTGTTAATTGTAATTATTCAGATACCCCAACAATCTAGGAGTTTACTCGATTTAGTAAACTTTGAAAAGACATTAGCCTAACCTATCCTAGTATTATGGGTGGGGCTGCCGCCCCCACACCCCCGCTGATTAGGTATTAAAACTATACAAAATTGATGGGATAAAGTCTAAGGTGTTTACTCTGCAATCTTCAGCTTTGGCTGTCGAGAACAGGAAAGTACCATAAAAATTTACCGACTTCTTGTAGGTTAAGCTCCACTCTGATTGGCTACTAAACATCGGGGAGGAGCCTCCAAGGAGGCTAGAATGTAAACAAAGTGTCCTGGACTGGCTGTACAAAAATAACTCTGATAATGTTATAGGAGAGTGAAAATCAAATTGACAAAATAAGAAAAGTAGCACTTATCCGCAGATCAGTAAGGTCCCCTGAGTAAGGTAAGAGCAAAAAACAATAATTCCACGAGACAGGAATCCCGTAATCGAGGAGTAGTTGTTCTGCAGAATACCCACACGCTAAAAGGCGTGTTTTGAAGGGGGGAGGTGGTGGGGGGTAGTGGGGGAGGGGTAGTATAACTGTAGATTTACCTACATTTAGAACATTATATCCCATACGTGACCTAAAATCCAGTTTGTCCTACCATTATAATCCATTTCCGCATATTGCCCATAATTGCCACCTAGGCTAGCCTATACCATATCACTTACCTCGTCGTACATTCCTGTTAAATACAATAATATTTTTTTTAGCTTGTAGCCTATAGGCCTACTGTAGGTGCAATTCTAGGAATTTACCAAATTGGGTAGTATAACTAAATAAGTTGGTCACCAATTATTTTGCAATATTTGAAAACAAATATGGATTTTATATGCTCTAAATAGACTAAACATAATATGAAAATGTTTTTTAAGCCTCGGCAAAACCTAATAAAAATATATGGTACTAAAATGGAATTTTGTCGTAACATGGTTGTCAATACCTTCCTATAGACGGCACCGATTCGTACACACGCCATTTTCACCTGTCTCCCGAGGTCTGTCCACCAGCTTTTTAGTCAACACTAACTCCACCTGCCCATAGGTTAGGTTAGATTGTGCATCCGCTTGATCAAGAATTCGCTCGAAGTGACTTGCATTCGTATTTACAGATACGGCCGAATACCGGTAGGCTACTAAATGGGCGCCGGCCCAACCGCCATATTGTATCCCACGTAGGCCTACTAGGTACTACGGACATATTGTAGGCGTCAGGTGTGGATTAGGCTTGTATCATAAGAACATAAGAACATAAGAAAATGGGAGTCTGCAGAAAGCCGATTGGCCTAAGCAAGGCAGATCCCTGTCCCACACAACCCCAAATCAATTACAAAGCCCAATTATAGGCTCAACACTCTAATACCCTGAGGATCATCCTACCAAAACGGTTAGAGATTAACGCAGGATTATGGGGGTCTGCAGAGCGCTGATTGGCCCAACCCGGCTGATCCCCCTCACAAACCCTTCTCGTCCATTGCTTATCCAATTTTATCTTAAAGCTCCCTACAGTTTTAGATCCCACTAAAGCACTTGGTAGTCCATTCCACCCATCTACAACTCTGTTACCAAACCAATATTTGCCTATATCTTTTCTGAAACGAAATTTATCTAATTTGAAACCATTGGTACGAGTTCTTTCGCTATCACTGAGCTTTAGTACATTTGTCATGTCCCCTTAATCCCACTAACCCACTTGAACACCTCTATCATATCCCCTCTAACTCTGCGTCTCTCTAAGAATGTAAACCTAATTTCTTCAACCTTTCTTCATACGGAAAATTTCTAATATTATGGATCATTTTTGTCATTCTACGCTGTACTCTCTCCAATGAATCTATGTCCATTCTGTAATAAGGACACCAAATTGGACAGCATAATCCATATGGGGTCTCACTAATGACAAGTAAAGTTTTAAGATAACATCAGCAGTTCTGTTACTCACACTCCTAGAGATGAACCCGAGAATCCTGTTTGCCTTATTACGAACGCCTATACACTGTTTTCTAGGCTTCAAATCATTGCTAACAAACACACCTAGATCTTTCTCGCAGTCTGAATTTTCTAATTCTAAATTAGCTAGTTTATATTAGCTAATTTAGAATTAGAAAATTCAGACTGCGAGAAAGATCTAGGTGTGTTTGTTAGCAATGATTTACTTGGTCTATGTTACTGGATATTTATGATTTAAATAAGTGCTACATTTTCGATAAATCTGGTTAGGCTATATGGCTTTGCAATTAGGGAAATCATGAGCCGATTTCCGACATTTAGTTAGTCTTTTTCGATTCTCAAAATACGATCCAAGTTTTGCCAAAAATTGGCTCGGGTTTTCCAAAATTATGCTTTTTGGGGTTTGCAATTTAGGGAAACATGAGCCAAAATTCTAAATTAGGTTACTGTAATTGGTTTACTCTTAAAACTCGCAAAATCCGAGCCAAGTTTTGCCAAAACTTGGCTCGGGTTTTCCAAAATTCGGGTTTTATGGCTTTGCAATTTTGGGAAACCTGAGCCAAATTTCTAAATGAGGTTACTGTAATGTTGTTGTCTACAAACTCTCAAAATCCGAGCCAGCTTTGGCCAAAACTTGGCTCGGGTTTTCGAAATATTGGGTTTTAGGCCTTTGAAATACCTTAAAACCCGAGCCAAGTTTTGCTAAAATACGTTTTAATCGCCGTTTTACGCATTTAACCCCTCATTTTCCCTGTACTTCATAGCCCTCCCCACTATCGGGCGGCGTGTCTTAATATCGTTGTATAATGGGGAAAACGGTTTCGCCGAGGGTTGTAATTATTTCCAAACACTAGCCTATATAGGTCCTATTGATAAAAACTAACAGGGAAAAATACAAAAATCCATGGGAAAATTGGTGACCATCTTATTTAGTTTTTCCAATTGGGTTTCCAATGTCTACAGTCTAGGACCCTAGGCTACGTTAGGCTACTGGTATCCTGAGGCTGGAAGTCGTCTCGCCAGTCTCCACTCTTCTCCAAAACTGAAATTCAAGGAAATACGTTAGAAAGACACAATACATTTAACCAAAGCTATAAGTATCTTACCAACACTCAACACCGAGAACTGGCTCAGTGGGCTCCTTCCTGGCACCGTAGGTATATTCCAAATCAAATTCCCAATGAAAAATACTGGGTCACGAATCCTTCACCTTTTGGGATATTTTGGCGTTTTTCTTGGAGCGAATTTAATATTTTTGACGTCAGGGCGAAGTTACCAATCTTCTCCTCTTACAGATGATGTAGATAGCTACTTCTTTTATAGACAGAAAATGCGTCAGAAAAGGTTAGAAATAAAGCCTGACCCCCGGCCCTCTCGGCGTGCTCCTCTATTTACCTTCCGCTCTGGCTGACAGGGATCATGACGCGAATATTCCAGAAAATCCCAGATGCCAGGGATTTTGTGTATATATCCATGTATTTCCTCTATTATTATCCAATTTCACATATTTATGTACTATGGAAAGCTACATATTACCCTTTTTCTGACTTATAAAGTCATATAAATGTCTTTAGATGACCCTACCACGTGTTTTCTTCTCGTCATATTTCTCCATTTTTTATTGTATATAGCATGATATCGAATAAGCTTAATGTATAGGAATATATAAACTGTTATGTAAACTATTCATATGTAAATGTGCAGAAATGGTAGGCGATAATAGCCGCATTTTCCTTTACCATCATTATCTCCGATAGACTAGCTGGAAATGGTCGTATTTCACGGTGACTGGATGACTCGGCCCATGGGACAACTCGGCTCGGACAGCTCGGCCCACTTTTGGACAACTCGGCCACGACGGCGAGACAACTCGGCCCATTATTTGAGACAGCTGATCGGCCCCATGTTTTGCTATGGGGAAATTTGACTAGACCAGTCAGGATTAGGATGGGGAGCGCTAAGTGGAGGGTTTATGGGTGAGGCCATGTATGCAGCACCAAATCCTGTCCTCTGCGTATGTGCGGCCTTTTCCCTAATATTTTTATTATGTTATTTAGGCTCAACTGTTAGGTTAATTTAATATAATAGTATAAAGGGAAAAAAAATCGTGCCAAGGGGCCTAAGATTCTCACGCATGCGCAGAGGACAGGATTTGGTGCTGCATACATGGCCTCCCGTTTATGGCGTGTGTGTAATGTGGGCGAAATGTTCGTTTATTGTATTATTATGTCATAGGCTAGATCTCTCGATTCATAATGTGTAGGTTAGGTTAGGTTAATTAAGAGTTGTCTCGTAATTAACACGGGGCCGAGCTGTCTCGTTTTTACTGGGCCGAGCTGTCTCGCCGTGAGCCGAGCTGTCCCGTGGGCCGAGTAGTCTAGCATTCGTACTTCACACCCAAGTGCCATAAAAGGGTGTCCAATATCAAGCCAACTCAACCCTGCTCCTCCACAGGCTTGAGGAAGTGAACAACTGGGTTAAAGTCAAGCCGATTCGGGCTTTAAGTATATATCTGTAAGCAAGTCATCATATTTCATTGGCGAGTGTTAAAAAATTCTATCTATCTAAATGTAGTCTTAAATTAGCCCAAACATACGCCAAAGTAAAGATATTCACGATCATTCGAAATTGGGCTTTTGTGTATTTCCTCTTTAACAAGTAAGTGTTTATACTTGTAAGAGTGTGCAAAATATAAATGTGTTCTAATGTATAACTAGGAACCCCAAACACCAAACACCAAGGAACACCAAACCCAAATATACGAAGCGTTCGTTGACGTTCTTAAAAAAAGAAAAGAAAAGAACAACAGCTTGCGTTCGCTTATAAGATGCCAGGAGATGAATGCTTCTTTATTAAACCCTCTAAGTAGCATAATTATTATGTGAATATTTCTTAAACTAATGGAACTTAAATTGTGTACATCGACTTCCAAACCGATCTGATGATCTCTGAACTTTGAAATAATTGTAATAGTTTCGAAATCTGACCTTGATCATTATAACGGAATGAAGGTTCTTGGTACGATGTTGCCAATGTAGCTGCTACCGCTAGATCCAGCGAATCACTTCCATCACTTCCATCTAGCGACATCAAGATGTGATGAATTCTAGCGATATTCAAGTTAGTTTCCCTATTTTAAGGAATTGGAGAGATGTTTCGATTGTTAAAGATTATTCTAGATACTTCAACATATGTTTTCTAGTGACATACAAGTTTTTAGTGTCTGGTGACTATCTAGCGATTTGTCAATGGTATTCTAGCATACATTTGTGATTTAGTTTATCTTGCATTTTTGTCTAAATTTGCCCTATTTCTCCAGAAGACTTCCTATATGGTATAGTGTATTGTTCTAGTGATAATTAAATATTATATAGGGCTATTTTAAGTTGGCTGATGAATATGCTGGACGATGAGAACACTGTATGTAAACATGTCTCGGATATCACTGATAATTTTTGGCATTTTCTGCCAAAAGCCCAATGGCTTATCAGTGGTGGTAACACAAAATGCAGCTAATGTAACCATAGCAACCATTTGACAATCAGCTGGGAGAAAAAGAACACCGGACTGACAGTGCCTCCCAGTCTCTCTTAGTTTATTTGTGTTTAAACCATGGATATCTAATATACATATCAATGGTTTAAACATATAAAGGTAATAATTTTGACTGAATGAAGAATATTACCTCAAAATCACACACTAGCCATTAGGCTACGTATGTATGCACTTACTGGTGGTAGAAATGAGTCAAATGACCTTTATTTAGCTGTAGGGGAATTTAATATCTTCAAATCATCATGCATACAAGGAAGGTGAACTGTATTATCTTATATACATTGCATGCATATACTGTGGATAATGCTATATAACTAATGGCGATAAATAATACAGTAGGCTACTTGTATTAGGAGAATCGTTGGAGTGCATTCAGCTCGGGGTCAATTCAGTCTGACGCAGCACAGCAGGGTTGGCCATGAGGGGAAATCTCGACCTCATTATTAAGCTGTCAACGTGCGTCAAGTGAGGGTGTTTCGGTCAGTAGGCTAGCTGCAAGTGGTAGTAAGTATGGTGGCACTTAAGCCCTGTGTATAAGGGGAGTGTATTACTGTATATAGGATGTCAAAGAGTAGGCCTAAATAAATTATAACAATAGGCCTAGGCCTATTTAAAAAATTTAAATTGTAATCCTCATTAGGATATCATGTAAGGTTGATGATCCCTTTGCTTTGAGGTGTAGGCTAGCCTAGCCTACAATTTTTATTTTTCCTTTATTTTTTTTTCCTTTTTTTTTTTCCTTTTTCTTTTGGACTTAGCGCTTTTGAAAGTCCATTTCTTTTAGTCTAGGTATCCAATTTGGAGTTTGTAGACTTTTAAAAGATTGAGGAGAATATCCGGTAAATATGCAGGATGCGCATAGGCTACATAGGCTATAAGTAACAAATTTCTAATATTAGTTTGGAGTTCCTATCATCATATGCTTCATTGCTAGGCCTATATAATTTTTATCCTCGGGGAAAAAAAATCTTGGGATTTTTTCTTACCTTAAGCCTACTTACCTTTACCTTACGGAACCTTACGGTGATACTGGACGCATCACGCAGGTCTTACTAGTCCTCTATGTCCAGATCTACATCTTCCTCAAAACTTATCTAACGTGGTGGCCCGGGGTGGTTATTAATTTATCCTCAAAGTCGTATTTGATGGCTTGAGAACTCCAGAACTTGTCGAGGCGTTGTTCAAAAATCACCACACTCCCTGCCTCAATCACTGCGTTTGTTAGGCTATTCCACACATCAACGATTCTTGAGCTGAAGTACATCTGCCGCCTCTTCGTTCTTGTTCTTTCCTTGGCGGCTTGGCCAGTTTCTTGCTGTTTCCTCGGGTTGGTCCTTCATTTTTTTTTTCATTAGGCCTAACCTAACCAAACCTAAATGTATTTGGGGCTATTAGGTTAGGTTAGGTTTTTTGGTTAGCCTAGGTTAACCCGTTGAGACCCAGCGTCGCACGTGTTGCGTCGGCAGTCTTTGATCACCAACTCCCAGCGACGCATCACGTGCGTCCGACATATAAAAAACACTTACGTGGCTCGTAAGGTAGGAAATGGCGGGAGAATAGGAGGGGGCGGTACCGTAGTGTGTGGGGGAGCCGGGCCAGTAGGTGTGAGCGGGCCGAGACAGCCGCGCGGCTGGTGGTGGTGGGCTTAGTGGGGATAGTTTACACCCCTAGTTTACCGCCACTTTGAACCTTCATTACTCCGGTCGTATGGGAGCTAGAGGCTTGAGATTTATGTGAGATACTCCTTAGGATGTATGCCGTACAATGCCATACTCAGTTTTTACCCTAGTGCTCCCGGGCGGGTGGTCATGCGGGGGAGACGAACTATTGAAACCCCCCCGCCCCCCAAATGACCGAAATGAGTTTTTTTTTATTTGTGTGTTCATTTCTCACCATTCTCTTCCATTTTGGCTCAACAAATTTTTTTGAAGCTCCCCCCCCCCCCCCCCCCCCCCCCCCCCCCTCCAAAAAAAATGTCAGAGGTGATTTTTTTTTTTTTTTTTCATTTCTCATCCTTGTCTTCCATTTTAGCAAACAAAAAAAATAAGTGAAAATGGCTTGGGACTGGGGTGAACAAAATATTATAACTAGCCGGGGCTCAACGGGTTAATGAAAACAAAAAATCCAAGAATTATTTTTTCCCCGAGGATAAAAATTATATAGGCCTAGCAATGAAGCATATGATGATAGGAACCCCAAACTAATACCGGTATTATAAATTTGTTACCTATATTGTTGCGCGTCCTGCATATTAACCGAATATCCGAATTCCCAATTTGTAGTTTTGATTCTTTCCTCTATCCTTAGGAAAACTCACGACTGACGTAATCTTTGTTAAACTTGATATATACTGTAGCTTTTAGTCTCATTTCGGTCTTACGGAAGAGTTTGAGAATCTGATAAATCTACACCTTTGCTATCCCTGTTTTGCCACTATTCTGTTGGTCCTAATAGGTTAATATTATTATTAGTAGACTTAGTATGGTTCCATGATGCTCAGAACTGTATATTTGACTTTAAATTGATATTTCACTAAAGTGAGACTCGTCCGCCGCGGTTTGACGGCTGTATCCCCGAAACTCCGTTTTCTGTTGACCCATTTTCTTATGACGCACGATCTCGAAGGTGTTTTTCGTTCTCCCGCAGTACTTTTTAGTGATTTTATGTCTACATCATTATTTAGAGCAGCGGGGGTCTGGGGGCGGCAGCCCCCAGTTTAGGTTAGGTTAATGACAATACAGTACAGTATTGTCATCAGAGGAGGTGGGTGACCGAGGTGATTTATTTATTTACGTTATGTATTTATTTGTTTACGTCCACCGCGGTCTGCGAGTGTCTACCTCGATGACTCTCATTTTCAATGGAAGCATTACTCTAACTGTTCTAACATGACAACCTACCTTAACTTGGGGGCTGCTTTCCCCAGACTCCCACTATTCGAACATCAGTAGGGCTTCCTAAATATGGTAAGACTAAAAAAGACTCGGTTTCGAAAGGAAATTAATGAAAAAATAGGGGTAGTATAACTGTAGATTTACCACTAATTGCACTTATATTTGACGTAGGCCTACTGTTTAATAATTATTTTCTATTTTGTTTCAACAGAAGTTAAACCAAGAGGACTACAGACAATGAAGTTACTGGTGTGGTTGTTGGGTGTGGGGGTGCTGGCACAAGTTGCCCAGGCCTCCTTCCCCTTCAATATCTACAACTTCCTGGGACACTTCATCGACTTACCAAAAACCATCGACTACCAACCTCAGCAAGTTCACATCACCATTGGAGGTTAGCCTTTAAAGTATTGGTACTGTACTGCCTGTACAGTTATGAGCAATAATAAGGCTACACCCATATGAATCTCTGAACCTTTAACCCATGGAATGCTAATAAATGGACAAAATAAAACGTCAAGTTGTGGGGGGGGGAGGTTGTTGTTGTTGTTGTTGTTGTTGTTGTTGTTGTTGTTGTTGTTGTTGTTGTTCCCTAAGCTGCCTGGCCGAACAGC